>OZ030014.1:70137193-70674693 GCA_964023405.1 Apodemus agrarius
TTGCTGAAAGCTGTGTCCTTTGAAAACATATGGGTAAGTATCATATTGTGTGTGAAAATTAAAGAAGCACTTGTCTAAAAATATGTAACCTGGATTCTATTCCTGGCCTAGCTGCAGACTCCTGTTAACTTATTAATATGTGGATGCCTCCGCTTTTATAATGTACATATAGAATTAACTCTTTCCCTCCTGCGTGGAGGAATTTTGATAAGGGCGTGGCCTCCATATACCCCTGAGTACTATTGAAGTAAATAATGGGAATAAGAACAGTACAGTTCGTGTTATCATACTGTCTTCATAAGAAAAGTATTCAGTGATCGGAAATTGAGGTTTCTTTGTGATTACAAACAAGAAAACAGCATTCATTTGCTTAGTTAGATTATACGTTCCCATGAATAATTTTGGTTCCTTATCACAATGTCTTGTATGTAAATTAAAGATTATTGTAAAACATCCGCTCTAGAAAATAGCCTCTTTGCTGTGCCTTAGTAGCACAAGGCTGGAACTGCCACAAGCCCAATAAACATGTATTATATATATATATATATATATATATATATGGAGAGAGAGAGAGAGAGAGGCACAAACTGATTGTCAAAGAAGATGATTAAATCGAGCAAGCAATCTAGATTCTTAATTTTGGAATTATAAATAGGGTAGAGATTTTTAAATCATTTTATTACTAGCTCTTCTATTTGTAACCTTCTCCAAACTGGAGAGTAAGCCCAGTACCTTGGGCTTCCCAAGTAAGCACACAGAACTCCAGCCCCAGGTTTTATCAATCATCTGTCTATCAGCTATCTATCTTTCTTCCTTCCTTTCTTTCTTTCTTTCTTTCTTTCTTTCTTTCTTTCTTTCTTTCTATCTAATCTATCATCTATTTATCATCTATTATCTATCTTCCTCTATGTATCTATATATAGTCTATGTATCTATCATCTATCTATATTATTATTATTATTGTTGTTGTTGTTGTTGTTGTTATACTTGGTTCCCATATAAATATGCTATATATAATCAAGATATTTTAGTTACTTGTGAAAAATTAAATCTAAACATATATCATGCTTATATGTGTTAGGGCTTTATCCTCTGTCCTCTGTTAAATATAACCTGCTCTGGAAAACAAAACCATACTGAAACTGATCTCCAGGCAATTGTAAATGTGTTTCCCATTAACCTGCCCTTCTTTGCATCTGCAGAGGTTTTAAATCTGAGGGGAAGTTTAACTTTTCTCCAGTACCAGCAGTCCCAGTTGTAGAGAGAACGTGTTATTGATTTCTTAGAATTTTTGTTTGCCAATCGTCTGAGTTTGACTGGTGTACAAGATAAGGACATGGAAAAGAATAAATAAAACATATACTTCCATAGGGGGAATCTCCCCATATGACTATGTGGGAAATAGAGTTCCTCTTGTGTTCTTTCCTCCCAAATGTTCCATGAGTTTTCCTTACTGCAAAGAACTTGATTCTTGCTTAAATACAGCAAAACTACGCCTGTCATATTCTGCATCTTCTATGACTTGAGTATTTTCTGAATTGTTTTCATTATTCTTTGTAAATTCAAGTAATATAAGGATATCTTATAGTGTCACACCATTTTAAGTGTTATGCCAACCTCAGAGGGCTGTTGTGTAAAAACATGGCTAAGACAGGGCAGAGCATTCTGTACTCTACAAAGAAATAAAAAACATTGAGTTTAATTAAAAATGACTTGATTACTTGTGTGACCTGACAATGCTTGAGATGTTGATCCTGGAGGACGTTTCGTGACGTGTATTTCTACAACATAAGAGCACAGTTTATCTTCACCTGATGAAACTGTCCAAAGTAATTATAAAAAGAGGTTTTCAAAATATTCATGTGTGTGTGTGTGTGTGTGTGTGTGTGTGTGTTGATGGTAACAGTTGATCAAAACAAGGGTTCTACCTCTGTGAGGTAATGACCGTGAATTTCCATTTGTTCATTATTCCAGAATTGTACTTCACAATGACCACATTGCGTGCTTTAAGATACTTCCACATAGATGCGTACAGCTTACAGAGCCCTGTGCTTGTTCCTGCTAATTTTTGTACTCTGAGCATATGAGAGTAAGCCACCTAACATACCCAGTTTTTCTGAATGTCAGAGGAAAACACACCTGTTTTTGTGTCTTTACATCTTTGTGTCTCCTCAGGGGGGTGACGCCTTTAGTTGGGGGATTTCTGGTTGGGGGAAGAGGGTCCGCACCACAGTCCCAGCCAAAGTGATTATTATCACACTGGTAAGTTTCCACTGTGGCTGCAGCATGTAGGCTGCGAACACATTTGAAGTCAGCAGGAGACCGTTAGAAACCTCCCCTCTGCTGAGGAGCCTTACAAACCTCTGCTCACCAAAGCACGCTCATCAGCTGCGGTCAGGGGCTTCTTTGTTCATCCAGGGCTGTAATGTTGCTTTAAACTGTCTTCTGTCCCACAGAGCACACCCTCCTCCAAAAATGAAAGGAAAAAAAAAACCAGTACAAACAATCCCCACGAGTGTTTTTGAATTCTCCTCTGTTAATCTTGTTCTAATGGTATGAGGTCTTGCCAGGAGCCATTTGTGGTTTAGACACACTAAATAACATAACATTCACACAGTTAAGAACAATTAATATCAAGTATCAAATCAAAAGCTGGGAGATGCAGAAATCGGATTAGTCGTCTTTTCTACTTGTATTATGGAGAGAGCATTTCAGTTTTTACAACTTGCTGATTTCTACAGGAGACATGAATGGTGTTGAATAGAAGATATGAAATACTTATTAATGACATAATTACATAAATTACAGACTAAGCTTGCATTGTTAGATTATCAGCAAAATATTACCTTGTTTCAAATATAAATATCTTCTGTTAGTGGATCCTACCTTATCTGTAGCCGGCAGGAGACTTAGCAGTACTCTGACTCCTAATAATAAGGGATGCAGTGCTTGGTTGAAAATATTAATTTTTTTCTTATCAAATAGAATTTAAGTGGAAATTCCACTAAAAGTAGAAATTTCAAGAGGAAAGCAAGTAAAATACAAAGTATAATAAAAAGCAAGTATAATACAAAGCAGCACTATAACATAAACCCTTAACAACTTAGGGACTAATTTGCCATTAAAACACTTTAAATTTCAAATTACACACAAGATATAATATTGAAAAATTAGTTTAGTTATAGGTATTAATCTTATCAAGTAGCTAATAATGAGACAAAACAAATCCACCAGCAATATCTGCTAAAGCAATGGTAAATCTCACTGGGGTACTTCTAATAGGCTGTTGGCTTTACTTGTTTATTGTTTGCCTTCTTATTAACAAACTGTAATATTATAAAGCATAAACTTTGGAAAACTATTGAAAGTAGAGAAAGGGTAACAATAATTTTGTCTCTAGATTCACCAAGTCACAAAATCCACAAACCATTGTTAGTTTGAAAACGCTAAATTGGGGCATATTCTCTCAATATATTGTTCACTGCAGCTTCCATTTGACTAATTTTAGCTTTGGAATTTGTCACTAGAACTATGGATTTCATTATTGGCAATGACCACAAGGTCAGTTATGAGGGTTCACTATTTTGTGACTTCATGTAAGCATGATTTGGGGCTAAACATGTTGCTGAACTTTGCTGTTGTTCTGAAGGAGATAAGGTTATGCCAACCTTGGCTTTGTTTTAATAATGATTGAGGTTCCAGGGAAGAGAAGGAAGTTGGTGCTTTCTTTTCTACAAGGAGAGGCAGTTCTGGCCCCCAATTTGCTTCTGGCCTGGAGTCCCTTGGTTGTGTTCTGCTTGGCCTGAGTTTCTCCAGAGTCAGTGTTGGTAGTCCCGACTCTTCCAACCTTTCCTACTTCCTACAATATTTCCTCTTGTACTACAGTTCCTATTGGGTAAACAGGGAGCAACATCTTCCAAGTTGTCTCAAAACAAGAAGAGACAATGGAAGAACTGGATGGTTTTGCTATTCTCTACAGGAGATTAACGAACAGTATATGACCAAGAATTTACAGCTCTGGGTCACTCATCTCTGTGTTTTGGCAATAGGAAGAAGCAAAGTATGGACAGAGTCTCCATATGAACGACCACTCCCCACCTTTTTTTAATAGCTTTTATTGATAATGCATTTCAGAGTGATTCCTTCAAGAGAAGCTCACATAGCTAATGGAACATCTTTATTTTCCATGCATGTGGAAAATTATATTTTTTTGTTCTTCTGTGAAATTTTGTTCAGTTATTTTGTTTTTTGTTTTTTTGTATGGTTTGTTTGTTTTTGTTTTTGTTTTTGTTTTTGTTTTTTTGAGACAGGGAGTCTCCATATAGTAGTCTTAGCTATCTTCAACCTCCATATGTAGACCAGGCTTGCCTTGAACTCACAGAGATCCAACTGACTTTTCCTCCCAACTGCTGGCTATTACATTGGAGATACATTATTAAAAAGATGGTAGAAACTGAGCATTATATGGTTAACTAAAGATCAGAATAAAATATTTAGTATTAAGCCGGGCGTGGTGGCACACGCCTTTAATCCCAGCACTTGGGAGGCAGAAGCAGGCGGATTTCTGAGTTCGAGGCCAGCCTGGTCTACAGAGTGAGTTCCAGGACAGCCAGGACTACACAGAGAAACCCTGTCTTGAAAAAACAAAAAAAAAAAAAAAACAAAAAAAAACAAAAAAAAAAAACAAAAAAATATTTAGTATTAAATAACAGCAGCCTTTCTTAACACAATCAATGTATTTTTATTGTCAAAAAATTAGAAGACATGTTTAGATGTCAAAAATACATTCTCACCATTCCATATGGCTGTCATTAAAACTTTATTACACATTGTTTTAAAATATATTATTCTGATAGAATAATAGATAATATATTATTCTACTATACTACATATATTTTATTTTTATAAAATATTACTTAGATTCTATGAGGAGAATACAAAAACAACTGATTTATACTTTGCCTTAATATTTAGCATAACCACAATATCTACTTTTATAAAGACATTTTAAGCAAAGATTTTTCAGCTGTTATAGAACATTTCAATTTCCATTGTTTCAAATTTTTATCGATGCTGACATTTAATTCAGCAACTGTAATTAATGAAAATATTCTTTGTTAATTTTCAAATTCTGTTCAATACACACATGCCACTTTCAGTATGATGACATACTTTGCTCAGTGTTGTGTGGCAAATAATTGCCTGTCCAATTTATGTAAAGCATGATGTTCAACCATTTCGTTACCAAAGCTCTGCATTCTCGGCTGAGACACTGAGAGTCCTGGTGTCTGAGCATTGAGAGGCCTGTTTGTTCAGAGCCCACTTGAAGATTTATCAAGATGATTAGAAATCACACGAATCCTCACCTATACAACAGAGTGGAAGAAAAAGAAACATAAATGTTAATTAAGTTGAATTTTTCCTTTGCACAGCTAATTACCAAAGTAATTATAATTAAACCGGAAGGTACTTTTGCTAGTTGAATCTATTATGATTGTGGTCATGTATTTCTGTCTTCAGTCACTAAGTTGACAGTTTTTCAGTGAGTCATTTCTTTAGATAAAACTCAAGAGAGTCATGTGAATGGTTGGCTTACGGCATTATTTTGAGATATCCAAAGAAAGGTCTCTATACCCTTAAAAATATCCAAGCTCGATTTATTCTAATTTCTCTCATTTCACTTCTCTCATAGATCACTGAGCCAGTAGAGAATGGATTTCCCATAATAATAACTCTGGCTTTTAAAAAATAGTTTCATTTCAAATCATTCCTGTTACTCTGGTATCCCCCAGTCCTGTTGAGTCACCCAACTCCAAGTTTGTATTACTAGGGTCATCCCAAGGAACTCAGGAGGAAACGTGGTAGAGTATTTGAATCTTTTCTGTTTAATCTTTTTGTTTAAATTAATTAGGTGCTTTAGAGATCTCTGTTCTCATGTGGAAAAGGAATGCACACTCAAGGGAAAGACAGGAAGTATCTTTTGTGTGTTTGTTTGCTGGGACAACAGTTCATTTTCACATGGAGAAGGTAGCACTGTTCCCACTTTATTTTCTAAGTGGATATTAGGAAAAGAGCTCGGAATACCCAGGATACAACTCACAGATCATATGAAGCTCAAGAAGAAGGAAGACCAAAGTGTTGATGCTTCAGTCCTACTTAGAAGGGGGAACAAAATAATCAGAGGAGGTAGAGGGTGGAAGGGACTTGAGAAGATGACAGGATGGGGAGAGGAAAAAAGAGGGCAGGATCAGGTGTCGGGGGAGAGAGGGAAGTACAGAGGGTCAGGAATTTGAACAGAAGTGTGTAGCAATGGGGAATGGGGAACTGGGGATAGCCACCAGAAAGTCCCAGACACCTGGAAAGCAAGAGGCTCCTAGGCCCCAATGGGAATGACATCAGCTGAAATACCCAACAGAGGGGAGAGAGAACCAGTAGAGACCATATCCAGAGTTTAGGCACAGCCCCTGGTTCAGGGATGGGGCCACCCACTCATCTCAAAAATTTTAATTCAGAATTCCTCCTGTTAAAAGGAAACACAGGGACAAAGAGTGGAGCAGAGACCGAAGGAAAGGCCTTGGAGAGACTGCCCCACTCTTATTTTCCATTATTTTTAATTTTTTATTGGTTACTTTACTTATTTACATTTCACAGCTCTGGTGGGGTGTCTGGCCTGTTGACACTGTTGCTCCCTCCATGCGGCTGCAAACCCCTTCAATTCCTTTAGTTCCCTTCTCCAACTTCTCCATCGGACTGCCCAGCTCAGTCCAATTGTTGGTTGAGAGTTTCCACCTCTCTTTGTCAGGCTCTGGCAAAGCCTCTCAGGAGACAGACATATCAGGCTTCCATCAGCAAGCACTTCCTGGCACCCACAATAGTGTCTGGGTTTGGTGACTGCATATGGGATGGATCCCCAGGTGGGGCAGTCTCTAGATGGCCTTTCCTTCAGTCTCTGTTCCACACATTGTCTCCATATTTCTTCTTGTGAATACTTTGTTCACTCTTCTAAAAAGCAGTGAAGCATCCATATTTTGGTCTTCCTTCTTCTTAGGCTTCATATGGTCTGTGAATTGACTCTTGGGTATCTTTAACTGATCTAATTTAACTAGTAAGGAAACCTTCGAAAGGACTGTAGCTCCTTTACTGTGCTGATTATATTTTATCAATCTCCTCTTTAACAGGGAGGGTCTCCAGTAAACCTACCAAATGGGAGGTTCTGATACAGTTAAAATGAGTTTCTGATTCTCCTTAATGAAGAAGTAATCCAGTTTGATGGATGTCTTTATTTCTATCTTAATCACAGCATGAAAGATTAGCAACACATGCGTCTTCTCTTCAGTTAACTACTCAGAAGTTAGACACAAATGTAGGGGTTTACTTTAATTAATTGCTTTGAATTTCAATAAACGTAGGAGAGAGCTCATAAAAAAAAAAACACATGCTCGATTCTCAAAGACATAAGGAATGTTACAGAAGCCCTTCAGGTTTACATTTACTGCCATAGCAATATACATCTATGATATATGTAAACATATACAACATATCACATATAATAAACATATACAGCATAAACAGTAAGTCAGATAATTAGATTCTCAATATCCTGTTTGTAGCTTTAGCCATTACCTGATGGATCAAAGAAATAGTGAAACACTTTTAGATTAATGGCACAGTAGTTATCACAAAGTAAAGAAAAGCCTATGTCCTTACACAGACATTGATCCACTCCTGTAAATTGTATTAATGTCTGTTCCCTCATAATGGTGAGTGGAACTATTTTTGTATTCAAGACAAGATTGCTTTCTCATGTCTCATTGCTGTTAAAACTGATGTGATTCAACACTGAACAGTCCATGATGATGAGCCAAGGAAGTGATTTTGTGGGTGGGACGTTAGTAATTCTCCAGACAACAGTACATACATTTAATATGAAAATATGTATGTAACCAGCTTTTCCAAGGGAAACTATGAATATTTCCATTAGAGAAGGAAGGCTGTATTTTTATTTGTTTTATTTTTTAAAAAAAAAAAAACAACATTCCTTTATCTCTAAGTACCTGGATCTGTGGAAGCAGGCGAACCCACCCGACAAGGTGCTTCAACCCCTTGCTCTAGAGAAGATAGGCAAGCAGACTGGTAGGGAGATAGATGGATAGAAAGCATACCTCAGCATCCAGCGAGCATGAACTTTATGTCTCACTGGGGCGGCACTTCAGCAACTTGATCAAGCTCGGGTCCATTTCTGACACCACAGAGAAAAGTATTTATGCAGCAGAGTACAGTCTCAGGAATTTAAATTTGGGCAAAGCTTTCTCAAAGAATTTCCTTCTTCATTAATGCTGGCTCCTTAGTTCAGTAAGCATAGAGCTTTAAATGGGAAAGGGTAGATTAAACAAAGCAAACAAAGCAAAAGGAAACGCGTGTGCAGAAGCCCTCAAACTTTCAAAGGCTGCACTTATAGTAGATCACACTTGAAAAAGAACCCTAAACACTTAAAAATACAGGATGGTGGCTCATCACATTCTTCAGAGAAAGGGGGAAAAGGTGGTGATGGTGATGGTGGTGGAGGTGGTGATGGTGATGGTGGTGGTGATACTGGTGGTGGTGGTGATGATGATGATGATGGTGGTGATGATGGTACAATGTGTCAAGATGAAAGAGAAGTCACTTTCTGACTTCAGGAGCAGGTAAATTCCAACACAATTGCTAGATGAAATTAATTTGTATAGTCCAGATGTCATTATGACAATGACATTTGGCTTTGGGTAGGTGGCCTCATTACCCATGTCCTAGTAATTCTTTGGACAAAAGCAGCTCTGTTGTTCAGCTTACGATTTAGAGGATAAGCGTGTGACATCCTGGGGACTGCGGCTTGCGTATTGCCAAAGCCATCTTGGTCACTCAAGAGTGACACAATATTACAGAGTCAGACCATCAGATTCATTCACATTCAGCATCCGTGAGCTGCAAGAAATCATACAAATGACTCCTTCTCTCAAGACGACTCCAAACTGTACAGAACAGTCTCCCTAAGACCAACATGTCACGTGACAGAATACAACGCTCCTCTTTATTCCTCGAATTTTAAGGGATTATCCAGTGAAGAAGACAAGCTTTTGCTTCTAAGATAAATGAGGCTGTGAAATGAAGTGGAGCATTATAAAAACCAACAGCTCATAAGGTTGCATACGCAGGGTGGGGTTCTTACCATGGGTGTACAACCAGCGACTTGTTTGAAGGCCTATTTTAGAACAGTGTTAGTGATAGCCACTTTAATTTTGATTTTAAAATAAATACGCATTTCAAAGAAAAGGAAGAAAGATGGATGCCTATTGCTCTGTCGCCGGCGCCAGTTTTGTAGGGCCTGCTCTTACTGTTCAGATAAGGCTGAAAAAATAAGAGAAAAATATTCAGCACTGGCTTCTGCTTTTGAGGGAGCATTATTTATAATTCACGGTGTATTTGTTATGGGCATTATAACTTAATTTTTAGTGTCTCCATTTTGTGCATGTGTGTTTACGCACATACATGCATCTGGAGGTCGGAGAACAAGTTGATTCTTTCTTTCTGACACCAGAAAGGGAAGGAAAACTCTTTATGTAGCGGAGTCTTCTTGATCTCAGGGACTAAACTCAGCAGCTAGTGTCTTAACCAGCCAAATCATGCCATCAGCCCAACATTTCTACTATAAAACATTCAGAAGCAAAACCAACCAAACAAATAATAAAAACCCTTTATCTCCCATAGACTGCATAAAATATGAAGTGTCAAGATACCATAAAATATTTATAATTAGAGAAAGGTTTGTTAAGGGAAAAGCAGTGGTCATTTAAAAATGTGGTCACGCGTGACTGGGGAGGTGGCCCAGTGGTTAAGAGAGTAATTCTGAGCCTGTAGGTCTCAACCCCTTGCAGGGAGAGGGGTCGAATGAGTCTTTCACAAGAGATCACCTAAGGCCATTGAAAAACACAAGATATTTATATTACAATTCATAATTGTAGCAACAAAATCACTTTATGGTTGGGGTCACCACACACGAGGAATTGTATTAAAGAGTTGCAGCATGAGGAAGATTGAGAACCATTGGATTAGAAAGGAGGCCCTGGGTTCAATTCTCAGAATCACATGACACAATTCTCTGTAACTCCAGTTCCAAGGGATCTGATGCCCTCTTCTGGCCACATAGGCACAAGGCACACACTTGACATAGACGGGCATGCAGTCAAAACTCCAAATTATTCGTACAATTTCTTACAGCTCATGGGTGTTGAATACAAATCTGAGACTCTGGCTTTTTTTTTTAATAAGTATGTTTTTATGTGCACATGCAAACACAGGATATATTTATATACACTCTCTAAAGGGATTTTGGAAATCTTAAGTATTTCATTTTGATTTGTTGCCACTATTATATTAGCTAATGGCTTCGAGGAAAAATAGAAGATTTTCAATAATTACTTGTTGAAGTCTCACCAAAATTGCTTGTTGTTATGCACACTTCAGACAACGCCCAGTGTTTGAGAGCATTTTCACTTATGTCCAGGGAACACAACTATGTTTAAAGGTGTGTTACCTTTATTATAACAGTTTTGTGCCTAGGGGAGCCAGCATGCTCATCCACAATGTGAAGAAAAGCTTTAGTTGACGATCCTAGACCAGAGGAGGCTCAGCGGGGAAAAGCATCTGGCTTGAAAGCCTGCTGGCCTGGGCTCAATCTCTGGGACCTGCGTAAAGAGGAGAGGAGGGAACTGACTACGCAAAGTTGTTCTCGGACCTCTGCATGCACACCGTTCTCCACATAACATGCACATTCGATAATAACTCTTTTTTTAAAAAAATAAAAGAACAATATTATTATTAGATTTAAGTAACATTATCTATTGGTCTTTTCAATTTTTTTTTCTAGTATGGGGTTGGAGGTAAGAAAGCTTAGTTGAAGCTAATGACATAAATCATCTTATATCTCCATTTTCCTTATGTGCTTAGCCAGGCGGTGGTGGCACAGGTCTTTAATCCCAGCACTTGGGAGGCAGAGGCAAGCGGATTTCTGAGTTTGGGGCCAGCCTTGTCTACAGAGTGAGTTCCAGGAAAGCGGGGCTACACGGAGAAACCCTGTCTTGAAAAAAATAAATGTACTTGGTGTCATTTTGTAAGTGGCAATGGTAATCTCAGATAACTTAGATAAGAACAGTGAATTTCAGTGTGTCAGGGGCCAGGCATCTAACAAATTTCTACAACAGCACTGGAACTGAGGTTACCTGATTCTGCGTAATCCCAGCTCAGTTAGCCAACACAGCCGTGGCCACCTAACAGCTGTAGTAGAAAGGATAACTTGCGGGGAGTCCCTGGCAGGGTTCTCCAATGGCCTCTTCAGAAAAGCAGCTGCAAGAGACATGAGCCACTCTAGATCTTACTTGAAAACTAGAACTCTACTAAGGCAAATATCGTATCTATCTATCTAGCCATCAAGTTGGCTAAAAAAATGAGTGGTCAAACTCAGGCAAATATTTTGATAACCAGTAGTCAGAAATCATCACGCTCAGGGACGTGGGCTTGGCTGAGGTGAGGCAGGTCACGTGGTGTTCCAGGGTGTGCTGCCCCCACGCCTTTGTTGCACAATGGCTTTTACCCTTACAAAATAGAGGCGCACACAGTCTACAGGATAGATGGTGGTCAGGGGGTGACTTGAGAAGAGCTTCCAATAAACCGCAGGTGGCCAGACTGAAGTGAGTTGTGAAAAGTGGTGGCCTACGCCTTCAAGTGTGTGCTGGCAAGCTTAGCATTGGGCAGGCAGAAGCAGGAAGCTTACAAATTTGAGGCTAGCCTGGGCTACATAGGGAGCTTGTGGCCAATCTGTGCTATGTAGTACTATCCCATCCAAGAGCAGGAGGTGGTTATGAGGGTCGGGGAGGGTGTTGAAAAATACACCAGATTCATTTTACTTTTCCCCCCCACATGGTCTTTTAGCCACAGAGTGCTGCTTGTCTCCCTCAGACTGCCAAGCCCAGCTCTTGGCATTTCAGGCACTGCTGCTTTAAAAGCGTCATGATTTTCTCTCTCTTTTTTAAATGAAAGTTTTATTAATATATTTTGATCATGTTTTACCCCTCCTCCAGACCCTCCTGCCTACCCATCCAACGTCATGTATGTTTTCTGCCTTACAACAACAAATAAAAAAAAAAACCCAGTAAGACAAAAAAAAATGATGAAACAAAACAAAACCAAAGCCAACTACTTGGAGAGAGAGACAGAGAGACAGAGAGAGTGAGAGAGAGAGAGACAGAGAGAGAGACAGAGAGAGAAAGAGAGAGAGCGGTGTATGTGTATGCATGTATCTGTGTGTGTATGGTGTATGTATGTGCATGTCTCTCCGTATGCGTGTGTATATGTATGTGTGCATGTCTCTGTGTGTGTGTGTATGAGTGGGGTGTGCATATGTGTGTGTGTGTGTGTATGTGTGCATTCGTGTGTGTATGTGGGTACATTTGTATATGTGTGTGTGTGGTGTAATGTGTATGTACGTGTGTGTGTGTGTGTGGTGTGGTGTTTGTGTGTGATGTGTGTGTGTGTCTGTATGTATGTGGGTAGTGATGATGATGATGATGATGATGATGATGATGATGGTGGTGGTGGTGGTGGTGGTGGTGGTGGTCAACATGGGGCCTGCCCTGGAGTGTGGCTGAGGGACCTAGTGACATTCCATTGGAGAGAACTCTTTTCCTTTCCCAGCAGCTATCTGTAGCTTCTTTATGGGGCGGAACTCTGCCTATACATCCCCTTTCGATATTGGGATTTCCTATGACTTGAACCTGTGAGGGACTTGTGCATGCTGCCCCAGGGTCTGTGAGTTCAGATGTGCCCAGTCCTTTCACATTTTCTTAGAGTCATTCATTTCTGTCTCTTAAAATCTTTTGGATTTCTCCGTAGATGGCTGAGCCTTGAGAGCAGGAGTGTGATGAAGACATCCCATTTAGGACTGAGTTCTCCCAAGTCTCTCACTCTGCTCACTGGCCAGCTGTGGGTCAGATGTTAGTTCTCATCTACTGACAAAACGTCTCTCTCTTATGAGGATTGGGCAAGGTACTGATCTATGGGTATAAAAATATGTCATTCGGAGTCATTTTGTTGATATATTTCTTTAGCAGATAGTAGTAGCAAGCTTGCCCCTGTGCCTGAGATCCATCTACTCTCTGATTCTTGGCTACTTTATCAGAGTCCATCTCATGGCGTAGGCCTTTTATTGTGGACAGATAATCAAGTGACTCTATATCTCATCCATGCTCATTTGTCGTAATATTCAAGATAGACAGAAATTAAAAACAGCTTTGATTCTATTAACTGATGAATGGGTAATGAATATGTGATCCATTTATATAATAAACTATTATTTAGCTGTTAAAAATATAAAATTTACAGGTAAATGGATAGTCCTGGAAACAGTCAATCTGAGTCGGTTAACCCAGACTCCAAAAGACAAATGCTGTATATTTTCTTTTCTATGGAGATACTAACTTTTAAACTTTCCATATGTGTGTACAATCCAAATAACCATCAAACTTAGATACCTGGTAAGGGGAAAGGGAACAGAGAGGATCTCCCAACGAATGGGAAACCCTACAGCAGTTATGAAGGTGATCCTAGTGAAATTCCAAATAAGGAGGGAGATGGAGTCACAACTGGCCATCTCTTGTCACCAAACAAAACTTCTAGTACCTAGCTTGGGCTACATCCAAATGAGTTATTGGCCAAAGTGGTCCCATGCAAATTTCTAAATAACCCAGGCTGCTGCCAAGGCAATAAATAGACCGGGCACCACAAATTGGAGGCAAGGCTCCATTGCTGACGATAAAACACCCACATACCTCCTTGATGTAGGAGAAGGTGAGCTGGTAGGCTACATAGAATCTTCACCTCTGTGTTCTAGTGTCTTTAGTATGGAAATGTAATCTTCAGATTACAAAAATCAGGTTACGAAAAGAGAAACATAAATACCAACCAAGTCAAAAACCTGCTGATCTTCAATCTGTCCTGCCTCCAAACTCAGCTAGAGCAATGGTGGCACAAAGCAGATAGAGTAACCAACCAACGTCTAGTTTGACCTAAGGCCTACTTTACAAAATGGAACCCATATCTGATATTGTTTAGGTGCTCAACAACCAGATATGAGATAGTCAAGAGAGCCAGGGTTAAACTAAATACTACAGGTCTAGAAAAACATAAAATGACTCCTACTAATATCAAGCTAAACTCATAGATCAGTTCCTTTATTCAGCTATCATAAGGAAAGGTTTTTCTGCATCAGATGAGGACAAATACAGAGAGCCATAGTCAGATATGAGAGAGAGAGAGAGAGAGAGAGAGAGAGAGAGAGAGAGAGAGAGAGAGAGAGAGAGACAGAGACAGAGACAGAGAGAGAGGGATAGAGAGACAGAGAGACAGAGAGACAGAGACAGAGACAGAGAGCTTGGAACACACAATTCTAAATTCTAAATGGGGTGTCTCCATCAAATCTTTCCTCTCAGGGCTCAGAGAACTTTGTGGAAAAGGAGGCAGAAAGACTGTAAGATCCAGAGAGGATGAAGGACACCAGAAGAACAAGGCCCTCTGAATCAACTGAGCAAAGCTCGTATGAACTCACAGAGACTAAGACAGCAAGCACAGAGGCTGCAGTGTCTGCAGCAGGTCCTCTGTTTACACGTTGAGGCTTTCAGTTAGTATTTTTAAGGAATTCCTGAATGCGTGAATGAGTGGATCTTTGATTCTTGTGATTTCTCTTAAGGCTTTTTCCTTTTGCTGGATTTCCTTGTTCAGCGTGTTTTATCTTATTATAGTTTATTTTGTTATCCTCAGTTGTTACCTCTTAGAAGCCCCCTCTTTTCTAATGAGAGTCAGAAAGACCCTGGATCTGGATGGGAGGGGAGGTGGGGAGGAATTGGGAGGAGTCAAGAGAGGGCAACTGTAATCAGGATATATTGTATGACAAAAGAATCAGTTTTTAATGAAAGGGGGAAATAAGAAAAAGAAAAGAAAGAAAAATTGCATGGAAACCTAATAGTGTAGAAGCTTCCTAAGATATGTATACATATATACATACACATACCCACATGCACACACATATGCGTATTCATATACATCATATACATATACATCACATATATACATATACATATGAGAAGAATTTAAATGGAGTCAGAATATTTGGGGAAGACGATGCCCAAATTAGACATTTAATGTCATCTAGTGAACCTACAGTACCAGGAATGCAGACATCTTGTTGAGTTCTTGGCATAAAAAGGTCCTAATGGCTCCTCCAAACATCACAGGCAATATAGTGTCAAGGCTGTTGGTTGCTCTCCAGAACCTGAAGGTGACAGCTGAGGACAACACTTACCCGTGTTATTAAATGCGAAGAAGTCAAGCTGGTGCCAGCTAGACTTCACCCATCCTGATTCTCACGCACAGTTCTAGAAGGTGCTTTTAACACTACCGGGGTAGAAACAGAGTAGAATAGAGTAGAAATGTAGCAAAGTAATCACCACTATCATCCGACTACAAATCCTGCAACCCACAATAATGACCTGCTTGTGAGGTATTACTGGTGTAGTAATGCCGTAAATGTTACGAGAGTAACCACCCCCTCCTGCTTTTTGTTTGTTTGTTCTTGAACACTTCCTTATTCGCACATCCTAGGTGTTAGGTGGGTTCTGAAGTTAGGCGGCAGATTAGAGAGAAGATAGGAGGCAGATGGAGCCCAGACAGATCGAACAATCTCAAACTCAAGAGAATTTTTGGTGAGGAGAGATTCTAGGCAATCAGGCAGACAAAAAGAGATGGCTATTTTAGGTCCATGGTGTTTAGAAGAAAGGCTGGTGTGTTAGCAGAGAGTTGGGGGATACAGGAGCTTTGCAGTTCTAGAGCACTAGCATCCTGGGTGAATCCTGAGGCCTCAGGCTCCAGGACCACACGGAAGGCTACTCCTGATAAGCAAATGAGCTTGAGGTCAAAATTAAGACTCTGCTCTGAACTTAAGGAAGGCATTACTAATAGCTTCCTATCTATCACCAAAGATTTGTCCTCGAATCCAACTCTATAAGTCAAAACCTAGTTGATGGTTGTAAAGGAATCACAAGCTATTTAGGAATAGGGACAAAGTTTGAATCTGTTTTCAATTTGAAGTCTAAGGCCTTGGATGCCATGTTCAGAATGAATCAAAAATGAAGACTATCGTGTTGAATATGGACTCTTGACAAGTTCAACTGTTCCTAGTATTTAATAACTATGAATAGAGTTAATAATTAGTGTCAAATTATTGAGATATTGTGAAACAATTTAATCACGTGGGTAGTAAAATATGTATGCATTTGTCTTTGGAAATACTCAGAATTAACTGGTTTTCTGAATGCTGTCTACATATCTGTCTGTCCCTCTGACTATATAGATCAGGAAATTCATATCATGAAAATTCTATTTTAAGAAAATTATTTAATCCAAAATATTTTATGTATAAATCACATAGATAAAAATGCCTTTTTTTCCATTCTCAAAATTTGACATTAAAAATGCTAAAGATTTTTGGTCATCTTTTAAATGTTGTTATTAATTGTCCTAATTACGAAGTTCTTTGAATCAATAGTTTACATAAAATAAATTTGTGTTTTATTAGAAAATCTGGCAATTAATTTAAAGGTATCGATCTTCTCTCTGGCAATAATTGCATCTGTAATAGTTCTATTATTGCTTTATAACCTTTAATGTGAGCATTGACTTCTTGTTCCACACATGAAATCTTTTTATTCTTGGAATTATTTTACCACAGTCTTGCAGAACTTTCACAAAATGAGCAGATTTCAAATTGATGAAAGCATAGCAATGGGGTGTATTTGAAGTTTCCACAAAACTCATCAGAAAATCCATTTGATCAGGGCCAGTGTTACAGTGTGCCTGCACTGGGTAACTCTAGGCTTTGATTTTAAGCTGAGATAAATAACTGACACACATAGACACGCAGATACACGTGCACACACACACACACACACAAACACACGTGCGCATGCTCGCACGCACACACATGCACACACATAGCAGGCAAGTGGTTGAACTTTTGGACATTCAGTGGCTCATGACATCAGTGCTACAGTTTCACTTTAGTACACTGGTCTCAACTGAAGAGGTAGGATGGGCGCTCTAAGGTATCTGAAGGACCTTCATAAAATGGCAGGTGTTCAGAGTTATAACAAAATGATGCCAATCTAACGCATCCACCACCGGGAAGACAATGGGCCAGGAGATGATTTTAATGAAATATCCATCACTGACAGTGGGGTAAGATAATTCACAGGTAAAGATATATATAGAATATAGAAAATAAAAATTAAAAAAAAAATAAAATAGATACCTTTAAGAAAAAAAAAGAATAAAAATGAGATACAAAAGACTGATTAAAAAAAGAAATATATATATATACATTGCATTACATTACATTACATTACATTACATTACATTATATTATATTATATTATATTATATTATATTATATATATTAACAGTTCAGGATACAAAGAAAGGCGAAAAGTGAGTTGCATGTCCAGGAAATTATTTAAAGATGTAGAAAGAGAAGGGTAAATATGAGGTGAAACTTGTATTCAAGGAAAAGTTTATGCTGTTGCCTTTGAATGACTATCTCTACTGACAACATCAGCACCAAGAATAAGCAAATACAGATTACAAGCCTCTCACCTGGAAAGAATCAGGTCTTGCATTTTAGTAACATTTTTCCCGTAGATTAGAAGCACACTAACATGAGATTAAAATTCCGGAAACCTGCTTTAGTCATTAACAAGATTAAAATACACACCTTCAAATGTTATCAAAATTACTTATGGAAATTTTCTCTCATGTTTAAACTCTACATTTTATAAATGGAAACATGTTTGGAGTTTCAATATTTATTTCATTCCTTGCTTTTTCTTTCACAAGATACATGATTAAACTATTTATAAAAGAATATTAAAGCACCCAGTTACCTATGACGTGGTTTATTATAATATTATATTTTTAATAAACTGAATAGCTCTGGAGAGGTTGCTTTAAGACACACACCCTTGGTTTCAAATGTGATCCGGTGCGTTGTCCTTTAAAAGTTAATCTAGATTAGTAGTCATTAGCTCAGCACTAGTTCCACAGATGTGTTCAGTTTCTGTAAATGAATTGAATCCTGTGATCATGTGATCAATTTTGTAAGTATAATTTCAGGTATAGTTCCTCAAGCCAATAAACATGAGTCCTTAATAACACTCAATATAAGATTCTACTATATAAAACAATGCCAATTTAACAATGTATCCACTACAGGCAAGGGTCTCAGAGACTTCATCCATATTTTGAAATGGCCAGAATTAAAGACATGTTTTGGGAAGTGTCTGTGATGTGGCTTAAGACGAGGTTGAAAGTCTTTAGAGTTCACTTGAATCAGCATGGTTCATTACAGCCCTGAGAACATTCCATTTAGTTTAGTTTTATTTACTCATTACCCAGCTTTTCACAGTTTACCCAGTTGTCTTTGTTGCAGATACTGTCCAAAGAACCAAAGTCTTCAATTCTGTCCAAAGAACCAAAGTCCTCCAATGAGAGCAAAATGAGGTCATTGCCATGGATGACATCATACCCACGGATGATGTCATACCCACAGATGACATCATACCCAGAGATATCCAAAGGGCAAGCTATTAGCTTGGACAGCAGTTTTCAAAGTGAGTTCCAAAATGATTTTGGACAAAAAGGATATATTCATTTTAAAAGAATGCAGGCTGTCCTTAAACGTTTGTTCTTTCAGTTTCCATTTGCCAGGATAGGTGACCGACGCCTATATCCCAGTGCTTCAGAGGTGCTGTCAAAGTGCCAGAGGTTCAAGGCCCCTTTTAACTAAATAGCAAATTTGAACTCAGTCTGGGCCACATGAAACCCTACATCAAGAAAACATAAAGACAACTATTAAACCCAGACAAATAATAAAGTTTTTATATTCACCAAGGCTTAGGCAATTCTTACATATTTGCTAAGATACTTGTTTTATTGTTTTGAAAAGATATATCACTGAAGGGGGTAGAAAATCTAAAATTCAAATGGTGTAACTTCCCCCCTTTAATTCAAGATGGAAACTCAAGGCACAGGATGAAATAAGATTAAATAGATTACTATAAAAATGATGGAAGGTTCTAGGTCAAGTTGGTTATTGGAAACAAAATCACTATCATGTTTCATCAACTCCTAGGATCCACTGCTAAGGGTTTTCATTATACCCAGGGCATGAAGTACTCTATAAATCATCAGATCCGCTGACGTTCAATTATATTCCGTCTTATTAATAAGAACTGTTGAGTGTTTTCAGGTGTCTGCTCGCCATAAAACCAGTCCTTCCCTTCACAAAGCTTCTCTTTCCCACATGAAGAATTGTCATATAGTACATTTAAGCATCTAAGGTACAAATCTCGATTATTTTGAAATGTTTGAAACTGTAATTTTCCTAGAACCTTCAAAATAAGCACCTGTCCATACATTCGGGAGCTGACTAACTGGTTTAAATGTGAAGAAAGACTTTGTTTCCCCAAGAAAATCCATTCCACGCATATCTGTATTTTCCTTGAGTGTTTTCTAGAGCGTCTGTAGAATACTTTTGAGGAGGTGGACTACGTGTCCTCAATCTTGTAACTCTACAGTCACTGTCTCATCAGAACTAAATCACGCTGAATGACAAGGGTCTATATATTGTCACTCACTCCCTGGTAATGAGGACTCATCTTTCTTTCCATTATAGACATTATTTCCCAACCAAAGGATTCTTATATATGGCTTTTCGATTAGAGTTTTGAAACACCAGCTACAGACTTCTCAGTTCCCAAGCACGTACTTTGGGGCTGCTTATATTTGGAAAGGATATTATGGTTGTTATTGTTCTTAACATAACTATAGTTATATTAACTCCTTATGGATGCTAATTATTTGGAGCTAAAAATTCTCTGTATAACTTTGCAAAAAGCAGAAGAGAGGGTATATGTGGCAGACATGTTCAAGACGACTCTAGATTTTATGAACCATTGCTATGAAGTACATGACATCTTGAGATCAGTATGCATAAGGGTCTTCCACATATCTGTACATATGTAAACATATAAGAATACCCGAAATAGCTCATATTTATGCAGGAGTAAATATTTCAATTGAATTATATCTCAAATAAACTATCCAAAACAAAGTACTTCAAACCTCATATTCACTAATACCTTGGACTAGAAATATTTATATAAGGCCACAAGGAGGCGCTAATGATCTGCGAATGTCAGTAGTGCACCACAGATATAAAGTAATTTGGCAATTATGTATACACGTTGAATTATTTGCTGCTGCTGCTGCTGCTGCTGCTGCTGCTGCTTCTATCAACGTATTTTTTGGCAGTAAATACTAAGATTTACAATAAGAATAAAATAAATTTCTTTCATGCCCACAATACAGTATGTTGCTTTCTTTAGAAAAAATATTTTTCTTCAGAGAAATTCTTTGATGTCTCCACTTTAAATGCTTGCTACTGTTATAAGCACTCAATACACATGTTTTAAAGAAATAAATAATGATTGTCTGAAGTCCAATTTAAGAAATGCAGTGGAGCTGGCAAAATGACTAAGGAGGTAAAACACTTGTCATGTATGTCTGAAGACTTGTTCAATCCCTAAACAGAAGGAGAAAGCCGACTTCACAGTGTACACACACACACACACACACACACACACACCACAGTAATAATAACATAAATAAAACCATTGCTAATTCCTAATTCATTTTCTATAAAATATCACGTTTTTATCAGAGACAAATGTAATGGTTATTCCTTTTATGTCATTGAATGACCTTGAATAAACTATTTTATTTTATTTTATTTTATTTTATTTTATTTTATTTTATTTTATTTTATTTTATTTTACTTTACTTTACTTTACTTTACTTTACTTTACTTTACTTTACTTTACTTTACTTTTGGTTGAGATGGGGTTTCCCAAAGCCCATGCTGATCAGGACTCAAAATGTCTTGTCTCACACAAACTGGCCACAGTGCCTGATACAAATCTTCATTGCCTCCTTCGATATATGAAGCTCAGAGATCATGTACTCACAGATAACAAATATTAGAATGTTTTGAGATGGTAAAATTTTCAGAATGTGAGCAGATTTAAAGATGTTACTTGGGTTGAATTTTAAAATCGGTAATTATTTTAAATTTTGGCTTTGTATCCAAATGCAGAAATCACTACTGGAATTTAATCCAGAGATACCATGAATGGTTTGTTGTTGTTGTTGTTGTTGTTTCTGTTTTTGTTTTGCTTTGTTTTGTTTTATTTCCAGACAAAAAGGGCAGAGAGCTTATGAAGGAAGACTTGCACTCTAGCCCTTAAAAATGTGCAGTATAATGAATCCAGGGGTGATACTAACATGCAGAACAAGAACTTGCTTATTTTTTCTCCCTCTGTCCCAATGCTCCCACAGAGGAGGGGTCAAAGTACCATCCCTTTGCAGAGGAGAATTCCATAGGGCTTCATGTCCTCATAAATCGAGCATGAATTCTGTCAATATGGACTCATCTGTAGAAGGTCCTGTGAGTAAAGCGGAGAGAAGCCTTTGGGCTAAACCTGGTGCATTAACATTCCCCAAACAAATGTGGTTGCCCTTAGTATGACTCCACTGCCCTCCTGACCTCCAACAGTCCCAGACATGCTTCCCAGTGGAGACCCTTCAACGACCTTCTGAGATGAAAAACTGTCCTTCCCAGAGCCTTACCGGAGCTTATCTTTATATACTATTTTTTTTCTATGATCATATATAACCCGAGTGTGTATTTGTGGACACCTGGATTGCGTTCGCTCTGAAACTGGTCTGTACAGCAGGAAGATGCCTGGCTTCTTCAAGTTGAGACTGGAAAAGTGTTACCGTCAGCCCTGTTTAATCAGAATGCCCTCATGACTAATAGTCTATGGTGAAAAGAGGGAGGGAAAAGGGCATGTGGGACCTTTGGGGGTGGGGAACCAGAAAAAGGGAAATGAATTGTAAATATAGAATATATGCAATAAAAAAAATCTAAAAAAAAAAAAGTTTCCTTTGATACTGGAAGATTTAAGTGAGGATTTCTTCTTTGTGGCCGCTGGTGGCAACTGTCTCATTGTGTGTACAGAAATCGACCTTCCAAGCTCTGGGACCAGGGGTACTATCAAAGGATCTCACACAAGCAGATCTGGACGCTGCCTTCAGGCTATAAGTCCGGTGTCTGGGCTAGCACTCCACAAACTCTGCGAGTATCGCTGATTTAGGTGTATGACCTTTGTCCATGAACTTTCAACCCTGGCTACGGGTTCCAAGTGGCTGGTCTCAGAGACCCATCCCTCTCTGTCACAGACAGCTTTCCTGCATGCAATTTCTTTTACTGCTTGCTCTTCAGAGAGATGTTCTGACTTCCCTGGGTCACTGTCTGGTCATTGCAACCCAGAGATTTAGTTAAAGGCTTCCCTTAAACTTCATCCATTGCACAGGCTGCAGACAATTCCCAGACCACAGGTGCTTGGCCAGCACTCATCTCCAACTCTTGCTGAAATAAAATACGTGACAGTCGTTACAACAATCACACCTCCCTACCCACCTGTTTAAGCCCCATCCTTCTGCATGGTGGTGTTCCTTGAAAAGCAGCCCTGAGCCTATAGTAGGGCTACTCTCTCCTGGCTCCAGTACTGGCTTTCCCTCTTCCTACTCAGCATCTATTGAAAATCCAAACTCAGAAGTACTGTTCTTACTTTCTCCAGGATCATCCCCTGTAAACAAGGGCTTTCTTTACCAGAGCATCTGAATGAGTCTTCTTTATTCATCTTGGTGGCTGCTTTGTCTTAGTTTCAAGACAGACCTTACTTCCCCAGAGGGTTGTTTTCTGGAGCTGAAAGTCTTAAACTAGTTTTAATCCAGGGTGCAAGTTACTGATCAGATGGGAGACAGTTACAGATCAGTAACTGAATTAGGTCTCCTGTCTGCTTTTTGTCTTATGGAAATGTGAGTATTGGTTTTACTCTGAAGAAGTTGATATCTAAGCGGATTCTCATAGGCCATTAACTGAGACTATCTTCTTAGTGGTAGAAAAAAAAAAGAAAACTGGTAGGAAACAAAACCTGTGAGCCCACTGGACTTTCTACTGTAGGGTAGGATAGACGTATCACCACGGAAGATGATGCCAAGGAGCAGAAATACGAACAGAAGAGAGATGAGAAAGAAACAGAGCTGGTAGCTCACTAGTTCATGCCAGCTCTATGACCTGCCTAAGAGAGGGTCCTGAAAGGACACACACAAAAAATGAATTTTTATTATTAATATTCCTGCATTCCTGAGTAATGTGTTTGCCCGAGGTTAGAGACATTAGGGAAAATCAAAGAAATAGCTGACTTTAGAGATTCCTGAGGAAGAAAAACCTGGTCTGGAATGATGAAAAGATTTACGACTCGTAGGATGTCCAAGTAGCTGCAAGCGGGGGTGGGGGTGGAGGGTGGGGGGTGGTGTGGGGGGTTGGTAGCTGGATGCCAGGCGTGTTCTTATGTGTGACACCTGGATAGTTGCACCTTTTCTAGTAAGGAAAGAAGAGTCAAGCCAGGCAGTGGTGGCACACGCCTTTAATACCAGCATTTGGAAGGCAGAGGCAGGTGGATTTCTGAGCTCAAGACCAGCCTAGTGAACCACCAGACTGATTTCCAGAGCGGTTGTACCATCTTGCAATCCCACCAACAGTGTAGGAATGTTCCTTTTTCTCCACATCCTTGCCAGCACCTGTTGTCCCTTGAGTTTTTAATCTTAGCCATTCTGACTGGTGTGAGGTGGAATCTCAGGGGTGTTTTGATTTGCATTTCCCTGATGACTAATGATGTTGAACATCTCTTAAGGTGCTTCTCAGACATCCGAATTTCTTCTGGTGAAAATTCTTTGTTTAGCTCTGTATCCCATTTTTTGATAGGGTTATTTGGTTCTTTGGGGTCTAACTTCTTGAGTTCTTTGTACATATTGGATATTAGCCCTCTGTCGGATGTGGGGTTGGTGATCTTTTCCCAATTTGTTGGTTGCTGTTTTGTCCTTCTGACAGTGTCCTTTGCCTTACAGAAACTTTGTAATTTTATGAGGTCCCATTTGTCAATTCTTGATCTTAGAGCATAAACTATTGGTGTTCTGTTCAGAAACTTTCTCCCTGTGCCCATGTCCTCCAGGGTCTTCCCCAGTTTCTTTTCTATTAGTTTCAGTGTGTCTGGTTTTATGTGGAGGTCCTTGATCCACTTGGAGTTGATCTTGCTACAAGGAGATAAGAGTGGGTCAATTTGAACTCTTCTGCAAGTTGACCTCCAGTTGAACCAGCACCATTTGCTGAAAAGGCTATCTTTTGTCCATTGGATGGTTGTAGCTCCTTTATCAAAGATCAAGTGACCATAAGTCTGTGGGTTCATTTCTGGGTCTTCGATTCTATTCCATTGATCTACTTGTCTGTTGCTGTATCAATAGCATGCAGTTTTTAACACAGTTGCTCTGTAATACTGCTTGAGGTCAGGGATATCGATTCCCTCACAAGTCCTTTTATTGTTGAGAATAGTTTTAGCTATCCTGGGTTTTTTGTTACTCCAGATGAATTTGAGAATTGTTCTTTCTAGATCTATGAAGAATTGATTTGGGATTTTGATGGGGATTGCATTGAATCTGTAGATTGCTTTTGGCAAGATGGCCAATTTTACTATATTGATCCTGCCAATCCAAGAGCATGGAATATTTTTCCATTTCCTGAGATCTTCTTCGATTTCTTTCTTCAAGGACTTGGGCATGACACTTCCAGAGGACCTTGTCATACCACTTCTGGGCATATACCCAGCGGATTCCCCTGCATACAATAAAGACACATGTTCTGCTATGTTCATAGCAGCCTTATTTATAATAGCCAGAAGTTGGAAGGAGCCCAGATATCCCTCAAAGGAGGAATGGATACAGAAAATGTGGTACATTTATACAATGGAATACTACTCAGTAATTAAAAATAATGAATTCATTCAATTTGTAGGCAAATGGTTGGATTTGGAAAATATCATCCTAAATGAGTTAACCCAATCACAAAAGAATACACATGAAATGCAATCACTGATAAGTGGATATTAATGAGCCCCAAAGCTTGGGATACTCAAGGTACAATTAGCAAATCAAAAGATTCCCAAGAAGAAGGAAGGAAAGGACCCTGATCTTGAAAAGACTGGATCCAGTTTTGTAGGAGAGTATCAGAACAGAGAAATGGGGAGGGGGTCATTGGGGAATGGGCGGAGGGAAGAGGACTTATGGGACATAGGGTGAGGGGGGAACTGGGAAAGTGGAAAGCCTTTGGAATGTAAACAAAAAATATAGAAAATAAAAAAATATCATAAATAAATAAATAAATAAATAAATAAAGTTGGAAAAAAAAAAGACAAGTCTGGTCTACAGAGTGAGTTCCAGGACAGCCAGGGTTACACAGAGAAACCCTGTCTCGAAAAAAAAAAAAAAACAAAACAAAGAGTCACCTTTTCTTCTAAGGAGTTCTTATGCTGTTAATATAGTCACAAAACTGACAAAGAGGATCTGGTGAAAATGCTTAGCCGTTGCTTTGTGGTTTATGCGGCTCATTTCAGTACTTAAACTGGGTAAGACAGCAAGTGTATATTGAATGGATATCCTAGGTAAGTTGCCCGGTTTTCCTATTCCTCAATTTTCCAATCTGTAAAATGGAGACATCTGCACCTGATACAGATGCTGTAATGAGTTTAGTCCAAGTGAAGGGGCCTGAGTTCTGTGCAGTAAGGAGAAGCATTTAGTATGCAAGGTGATCTGAGCACTAGCTACCTAAGGACATGGTCCTAGTCGGGGTTCTATTCCTGAATCAAACATCATGACCAAGAAGCAAGCTGGGAGGAAAGGGTTTATTCAACTTACACTTCCACACTGCTGTTCATCACCAAAGAAGTCAGAGCTGGAACTCACACAGGGTGGAAACCTGGAGGCAGGAGCTGATTCAGAAGCCATGAAGGTATGCTGCTTACTAGATCACTTCCCCTGGCTTGCTCAGCCTGCTTTCTTATAGAACCCAGGACCACCCACGATGGGCCCTCCCACCCTTGATCACTAATTAGAAAATGCCTTACAGCTGGATCTCATGGAGGCATTTCCTCAAGGGAGATCCTTTCTCTGTGATCACTGCAGGTTGTATCAGGTTGACACACAAACCAGCCAGTACAGACATCCCCAGGATGAGTGAAGTGCAGGGTCACCAGGGCAGGGGGTGACCTCGTCCACAAGAAAGGAAACCTAGTGGTCCAAAGCACACGACTGACTTTCTCATCCTGGGACCACCATAGGAACTTTGGGTCCTTAACAGCATCTTGCATTATGATGGGATATACTGAGCATAATTAGCCCTAAATGTTTTAATATCATTATCAATTGTTCAGTGTTTGAGTGTATCACTGGCTTAACCACCATATGTGAAACTCTCAGCAGCACAGTATATGTCTTCTTTGCCTAAAGAAGACATATTTATTTAGTTATGTCCATTTTTATTTAGTTATGTCCAAGTTATGTCTATGAGGGTTTTGTGATTTATATACCAAATGCAATTTATCAGTATGCCTTTTAATTAGAGTGCTGCCATGCAGTCTATTTATTTGGGGACTTCAGGCATTATCTCTTCTATGGGACAGATAATATATAAAGTGCATTAATGGAATAACAATTATCATTTAAAACTCGTTATTGGCACTGGTTAGAAGCAATGCAGGAAACACATTATGAACACATTCATGTTCGTCATTTACTATCGTATCCTGGGCTGTTGTCTCCAAAAAAACATGTCTCCGAATTTAACAAGAAGAATTTCATTGCTAATTAGATTTAGAAAACAGCCTGGAAACTAATGGAAACATAAATTAAGGATGAGGGTGCAATTAGTTCAAAACCACCCCTGAAATCTTTATTGCTATTGAGCAGGATATGTATCCAATTTATATATAAAAAGTAATGTTTGCAGAATGGCTTTAAACAATAGAGAGTACAACATAATTTGTAGCAAGTTATGCCCCTATCTGTGTGGAAAGTATGTATTTTAAACATTTTTTAAAGAGGTGCTCTACCGGTTACCAATAATTTTAAGATTCCTATCAGTATGGCTCATGCAGACTGTTTGAAATGATCTTTGCTGTAGTTGGACAGTAGATGTCGCTGTTGCCATTTTCCAACAATATGCTGAGTCAGTGGGCTCGGCTCCAGGATGCAGGCTTTTTCTTTCTTTCTTTCTTTCTTTTTTTTTTTTCTTTTCCCCAATTAAAGCAAGAAGACTGCCATCGGAGGAGAATCAATCTTGAAAGTCATTATGAATTCGAAATGAAGTCTAGGTTTCATTCTTTCCTTTCACACCTCTGCCATGAAATGCCCCTTATTGCAGCCTAAGCCCTTTCCTGTATAATGACTTTCTTTTGAATGATTTCAGAGCTCTCGCTGGCATGAAGATCAACAACATCTTACATAGACAACATTGAGAAAAATCTATCTCTTCGTGATTTGGATAATAAGCCTCCTTATTTGATTTTGATATGTATTATACGTCTGCTGTAGCGTTTTGTGGGCAGCTCGGCGGTGGGTGTGACCATGTACGCTAGAAGCAACTCCGTTCTCACTGGGATGATTACCTGCGTTTACATTTTATTACGAATTGTTGAAATTACCTCCCGCCAGCTCTTTTGTCATCCCCAAATCCATTTGCGGCTATGTTTGATCCTAAAACACACAACACAACAACGAGAGCAACAGCTACAAAAACTTTCAGCTATGATGAGTGTTTCTATTGTCTGTGTTGATACGAATCATCCATTAGCGGCTAATGGATTAGGGGCTTGAAAAGGTGGATGATATTGACAGGCACAAATGGATTTCTGGGTGTTTCTCTAATGTTCTCTCACGGGAACAATGAAATATCAAAATCCCTTCTTGCAGTTTGGGTTGTGGTCTGATCGAAGTTTGTCGGGCTAGAATTTTTTATTATTTTTTGGTCAGGGAGCTGGTTTGCCCTGCTAGGCTGGAGAGGAGGAAACCATACTTGGATAAGAAGGTAATTTGGGAACAGCCTACAGGAAAGGATCTACATCTGCCTGATTTGCACTTTCACTTTCTCTCAACTTGGAAGATTGACAGCTGTCATTCATTTCTGTCCTGTTTAGATGAATGGGGATGTTCTTCCATGTATCTGGGATTCCTTTCATGGTAGTCTTTAATTTCTAGAAATGTGGGGACAAAGAGTAGAACCCCCCCCATATCTCCCCTATTCACTGTAGCCTATATACTGACTGGTAAGCTCAGAATGAAACTCTGTGTTCAAAATACCTGACTGCATATTCAAACAGAAATGGTATAAAATAAGGTAGAACAAGCTCTGTAGAGAGATTGGAAGAGGCCCCATAGTTTTGTCTAGACGCCTGCCACTGTTTACTGTGCAACCTGGTAGGTTTTGCTGCGTGGGGACCCAATGGCTGTTATTCTCTGTACTTACAGTTGTTATTAGAGGCCAAATAGTTGGTGCTGAATGACTCAACCTTAATGATAATCAGAGCTATTGAGACAAAATTATCCCCTAATTTCCAATTCAATTCGGTTTAAGACTGACAGCCTTGACTTCTGACTTCAGTACACAGTAGCATTTGGAATGTGTAGCAGGGTTGGGGTGCTCAGAAAGTCAAGCAGGAATGGTCCGTGTGCATTCCCTGGAGTTCAGGATGTCCTTACTTACTCCTTTCTTTGCCCCGTAGTGTCTTACATTGGCCAGCGTGATGCTGAGAAAAATCATGTTTTGAAGTCTTAAACAGGACAGATGGCTATATCATAGGCCTGAAAATTGGCTCCTCACAGTTTAATCTGTCAGGGGCTTCCCACTCAATCTATTAAAGCAAAATATTGATTCTCTCGTCTACCTTCTCTGGGGACCAAGAAGTTCACTAAAAACATTAGTCTGTGTTTTTCATTTGCTGCTGCTGGTTTTTTGGTTTTCATGCCTTTCTTTTAATAATACTTACTACCTGACGATACTTGTTACAAAGTGGTATTCGTTTCATAACTAAAATTTTCAACAAGACAATGCTAAAATGAGTTAGAAGTATAGACAAATGTATTAACAGTGTATAAATCACATAATATATCGGTCAAACGTCAGCTATGTAATCGAATGTAGAAAGTGTGATCTATTTGCCTCCAGGACACTTTAGACATCTTGAGGTTTCTTTCAGGCATTTGAGGTTGAAATTGCGTTACGATTTAAGTGTTTACTTTGAGGGTTTATCTGTTGGAAGATTTATTTGTGGTTGTATGAACACAACAGATGGTAGGACCTTTAAAAGTTAAGATCTAGTGTAAGGTAATTAGGAAGTCGAGCCCTTCCCTTCTCTCACCTTCTGCCTCACCATGCTATCCCTTCTTGTGTATACAGTACTACCATGGTGGTGTCAACTATAATGTGACCTAGCCCAGGGGTCTCATCAGAGGCTGGACTGTCAGGAACATCTAACTATGGTATTATTTCCAAAACTGAGCTGAAGACATCTCTTTCCTCATAAGTTTCTGGCACTGATACTTCATTATAGTGAATTAAAATGAAATAGTACAAATTCACCTAATCTCAGGATTATATCTCTCCATATTTTCTTCCTTTTAAATAGTAGAGGAAGTTTAAAAATCTAGTAACATGGCTGCCCTGGCAGGGGATCACATCTGAACACCTTTTAGGTCTGTGTCATCTGGCTGGGATAACATGCTTTTAATCCCTCTGTCTGGAATATAGACTTGCCCTTAGCACACACTCTTAATCCCAGAAAATGAAGGTAAAGTTAGTTTGTAGAAGGAAGCAGTGGTGTTTGAAAGTGATACCTAATTGAGGGGCAGACAAAGCGATGGATCAGAGAAAGAGATGACAGAACGAGTCAGACAGGATGTGCCCAACTCTCAAGAGAAGAGGCAGGGGAGAGCAGCTATTTAAGAGCAGCATAGAATAAGGCAGGAGTGTAGGGCAAGTCAGTGTGTGCGTTTCAGTTAAGTTCAGAGCAGTTTGATGCAGTTTAGTTGAATGCCCTTGAGTTCTGTGTTTGTGCAATTCAGTTCAGTTCAGTTGAGTTGAGTTCAGTTCAGTACAGTTCAGTTCAGTTCAGTTCAGGTTGTGCAGTCAGTGCAGTTCAGTTCATGGATTTCAGAGGCAGTTTTTCAAACCAAAGCAATTCAGTGAGTAGCTGAGAGAATCCAGATTGAGTTAGTCAGCTTAGAAAGGAATTTTGAGCCAGAACAGTTGAATTCAACAGTAGAGTTCAGAAAAAAACAGAAAAGGTGAGCTTATTCAGCAATAAGCCTCCTAGAAGACAATTATATTTGATGCATAAAATTTACTTTTACATTAAATCACTAGACTGTGGGGAAGTTTTTAGGCCTGCCTCAGTTCATCTGACTGGATTCTATACTTCATGTAGCCATTTCTACTATCCAAATGCATGGTATCAAGGTACCAGGGGTGGTTACTGTTCTCTGGAATTCCATTCTTTTCCCTATTTGTATCACCAGCCTTGTTTAGAAGTATTTATTGCTCTACAACCCTTTATTTCATCATTGCCGAGTTGACTTGAAAAAGAACGAGAACCAGAACTTCCCACAGCAAGGTGTCGGTCATTCTTTTACTTTGACTCTTTGACCTTTTATTGCAGCCCTGTTTAGAATTCTTTCCCAGTCTACAAAGAATATGAAAAGCAAATTTAAAAAATGAAAATGTTAACCACTTGGCCAGGTTTTCTGTCTTTTCCATCTATATCTCTCTTTCTGGTAATGCTGGCCTTGAGAGGTCAAAGTCTGTATGAGAGTATGAGATTCAAAGGAGTGCGGTCTGTGCCCAGGCACCCCCCTAGTTCTATCAAAATACAAGGGAGTCTATAAGGAAGGAGCAGGAGACTCTCTTTAAAAACCTTGTAATAATGTTAGAAAGAATATTTCCCTCCTCTTAACAAGTCAGGTAAGCCATGGGATGTAGAAAGTCACAGTTGTAGCATTTCTAAACCACAGAGTAGTACAAGTGCAGAGCTAACTCACTGTTGACTGTCTTTTCTCACCAAGCAAGTGAGAAACATTTTAGACATGAATACTGGGACATAGATGCGCTGATTTTTGCCTGGGCGTCTTTCATCGACACCCCAGATCTGTAATCCTGGGAAGATCCACATTTTAATTTGATTCACACTATTCCTGACAGGACAGGTATTTCCTGTGTCAATGCTGGTCCAGTACGGATGCCATTTTCTGCCTGACATTCTTAGTCTAGGACATGGCCTCCCAACCTTGGCACTCTTGAAGCGCTGGACAGGATCTTTCTCAATCATCGTGGGCTGTCTTGGTTATTGGATCAGCATCCTTGACATCTGCCACCAAGATGCCAGAAACAATTTCTCCAATCATGTCAACCAAACATGTATGCAGAAATGGCAAAATATTTCTGGAAGGGCAAAGTTGCTAGCCTCCACTGACAACTGCTATATCGACATTTTAAGATGGCACTTCACTTTTCCGGACTTATTTCTAGTTACTTGACAATCCATTGCGATAGGAATTTCAGGCTTCTTTAAGAAAAAAAAAGCATGAAGAATTATGGAAATAGAATTAAGCATAGCAGTAAACAATTATTCTGAATGATAAAGATGTGATAATGAATTAAAATTTTGACAAGCTGATAAATACAAATATTTTAAGAACTAGATATTTATAGTACTTGGTTTTGCTAACGTTCCACTCATTCTTAGGTGCTCTCATTTCATGACTAATTCTAAAGATTAAACTTCACTTTAATTGTAAAAAGATTTATTCTTATTTTTACTCGAGAGAGAGGGGGGAGGGAGAGAGAGAGAGAGAGAGAGAGAGAGAGAGAGAGAGAGAGAGAGTATTGGTGTTGGAGAAAGAAGTGTGTTGGTGCCCAGGACAGAGAGAAGAGGGTTTCAGATCCCCTGGACCTGGAGTTACAAGCAATTGTGAACCTGCTAACATGGGTGCTGGGAATCCAACTTAGGTCCTCTGAAAAAAGCAACAGGCACTCTTAACTCGTGGGTCAATTTCTCTCACCTCTTACAACTACATTTTATATGCAGAATAAGTAATTTAGGTTTTCTTTACCATGTTTAAACTGGTGTTTATTTGCTATTAATTGTTACAAGTTCACCCCCCACATCATTCTGGTTGTGAAGAGATCTAACATTTTAAAATGAGTAAGACATGGCTTTACATGCAGATACCTTTCTATCCCACAATGGTTTGTAGGTAATGTTGCATTCTGTACAGATACTCCAGTGATCTCTACTTCTTATGATTCTCATCAAAAGTGATAAAATAGAGGGAGGGAACTTTTATAACAAAAGTCTCACATGCTTCTGGATCACACTTCCATTTTGAATTATCAGACATGAAAATGGAATCATTCACGCACAGTTTTACTGGTTTGATATATACTCTTCTTGTACAAGAATTATCCACAGTGTATTTTTGGAGTTCATATAATTCTACCCCCTTTTTCATAAGGAAAGTTTGCACTATCTTATAAGATAGTGCAATCATTAGTCAGCAAGGGGACCCAGGTATGTAGGAAACCATAGCTACTAGTGGCAAGCTTACAAAGCCAAAGGGAGGGTTTCAGAATGAGTAGACAGATGATGTAGGTCAACAGTAGTTAAAAATATAGCCCTAGAATGGTCTAGAGAGAGTGATTAAGAATACACATTTCACTTTTAGAGGAACAGGTTTAGGTGTGTCTTAGTTAGGGTATTTCTGCTGTGAAGAGACACCATGACCAAGACAACTCTTGTAAGGACAACATTTAATTGGGGCTGGTTTACAGGTTCAGAGGTTCACTATCATCCATGCAGGAACATGGCAGCATTCAGACAAGCATGGTGCAGGAGGACCTCAGAATTCTACATTTTCATCTGAAGGCTGCTAGGAGAAGACTAGCTTCCAGGCAGCTAGAACAGCTTAAAGCCCATGCCCAGTTTGCACACTTCCTCCAACAAGGCCACACCCAATTCAACAAGACCACACCTCCTAATAGTGCCACTCTCTGGGCCAAGCATATTCAAACCACCACAGTGTCCCAGTAGCCACATGGTAGTTCACAGCCACCTGCACCTCCAGCTCCAAGAGATGCGACACCATCTTCTGTCCTATGGAGGAGGCACTACTCATGTTTATGGTGCACATATGCTTGTTCAGGAGCATGGGCATACATGTGTGTACTCACAAATAATACATAAAAGCATTCCTACACATCTTCACAGTGCATTGGGGGTGAAATGCAAACAAGGGGTCCTAAAGCATCAATTTTATTAATGTAAAATACACACACAAATTGGAACTGCTGCCAAGGAAGATGATGAGGAATGTGGAGGACTGAAGTAGTGGAGTTTGTTGAGTCAAAGGAAGCAAGCAGAAAAATCAAGAGTTCTTCCTTTAAAAAAAAAAAAGAAGGAAAATTTCTAGCATCACTACATAAATTCAGCATTTACACCTTAAAGTTAATAGGGCCTATAGTAAAACAAAAAAAATGTTATTTTCTAGGCTATAAATCACTCAGGATATATTGTCCTGGATTAATTTAATTTTTTATCCCATTTCCTTCTTCTGTAATTTCAGCATATAGAGTTTTGGCTCCCTCAGCCTCCACAGCAGAATGTTTTTGAGAATTCTCTATGTCACATACATAGCTACTTTCTTCTGTAGCAGAGTAGTGTGGTATTGAATACAGAAGTACACTCTCTTCATTCCTCTCTTGAGCACTGGAGGTCAGTCTCAGTCCTTGGGTGTTGTAACTGAACCCACCACAAATTCAGTAGGTACCTATGTAGCCAACTTTTCCCATTTCACTTGAACCACTCTTTAACTGAAGTCAGTGCAAACATACACTTACATGAATAATACAGGAGCATTAGTAATGTTTCTCTACCTCCGTTTCCTTGATGATAGACTGGAGACTACATGAGAAAATTAAGACTAATTTTCCTGCAACGTGCAGAACCCAAGGCTGGTACATAATCCATCTTCAGACTATGACGTAATGACTATTGTAGTCTAAGGACATTTTCTAGGAGCGATGAAGAATACCACTCCACTGGTGTTTATGGTTGCCCCATACATGCAAAAGGTAATGCTTTGTCTCCAAGCCTATTCTTGGGCTTCTGGTTGAACAAGGTCTCCGGTCACAGCAGCTGTCCCAGTGCACCTAATCTTTAAAACCAGCATCATCAAGTGAGCTCTTTGGCATCCTTAGGGAAAATCATAGTCAGTCTATAATATGCTTATTCTGTCGAGGTGGAGAAAATGCTGCATCTTACAATGTATTTTGTTATGAATAATTTTATCATTGTTATTCCTACTATATTTGTATTTCATAGGAAATGTTCTATTGGTGAGGCATATTGTTCAAACGTCTGAAGCTTCGTCATTGAACAAAATGGAATGAAGATGGAGTGAATTGCATATTGTATAGAAAAGACATCTCCTCCCTCTTCCTCTCCCTCTTTATCCCTCTCCCTCTTCCTACCTCCCTATTTTCTCTTTTCCTCCCCTCACCCCTCCTTCCTTCCCCTCCTGTGTTTTGTGTGTGTGTGTGTGTGTGTGTGTGTTGCGTGTGCATTGTTTTAATGTCCACTTTCTATACAGAACAGAAAGTTTCCTCATTCTTCTTTAGTCTAAGCATTCTGTCAAGAACACCATTCCTTTTCTATAACCTGGTTGGTATTTATGGGAATAAACTGATGATCTTTTTTTTTAAATTTTTATTTTCTATATTCTATGTTTACATTCCAAAGGCTTTCCCCGTTCCCAGTTCCCCCCCACCATACGTCCCATAATTCCTCTCCCCCCCAACTATTCCCCAATCATTCCCCGCCCCCACGATTTCTCTGTTCTGGGTCTACAAAACTGGATCCAATCTTTACAGGCCCAGGGTCCTATCCTTTCTTCTTCTTGGGAGTCATTTGACTTGCTAATTGTGCCTTGAGTATTTAGGGCTTCTGGGCTCATTAATATCCACTTATCAGTGATTGCATTTCATGTGTATTCTTTTGTGAGTGGGTTAACTAACTTAGGATGATATTTTCCAGATCTAACCATTTACCTACAAATTGCATGAGTTCATTATTTTTGATTGCTGAGTAGTACTCCATTGTATAAATATACCACATTTTCTGTATCCATTCCTCTTTTGAGGGATATCTGGGCTCCTTCCAATTTCTGGCTATTATAAACAAGGCTGCTATAAACATAGTGGAGCATGTGTCTTTATTGTATGCAGGGGAATCCTCTGGGTATATGCCCAGGAGTGGTATGCCAGGGTCCTCTGGAAGTGACATACCCAATTTTCTGAGGAACCGCCAAACTGATTTCCAGAGAGGTTTTACCATTTTGCAATCCCAGTAACAGTGAAGGAGTTTTCCTCTTTCTTCACATCCTTGCCATCACTTGTTGTCTCTTGAGTTTTTAATCTTAGCAATTCTGACTGGTGTGAGGTGGAATCTCAGGGTTGTTTTGATTTGCATTTCCCTAATGACTAATGATGTTGAACATCTCTTAAGGTGTTTCTCGGCCATCCGAATTTCAGCTGGTGAAAATTCTTTGTTTAGCTCTGTGCCCCATTTTTTGATAGGGTTATTTGGTTCTTTGCGGTCTAACTTTTTGAGTTCTTTGTATATATTGGATATTAGCCCTCTGTCACATGGGGGGTTGGTGAAGATCATTTCCCACTTTGTTGGTTGCCGTTTTGTCCTTCTGACAGTGTCCTTTGCCTTACAGAAACTTTGTAATTTTATGAGGTCCCATTTGTCAATTCTTGATCTTAGAGCATAAGCTATTGGTGTTCTGTTCAGGAACTTTCCCCCTGTGCCCATGTCCTCCAGGGTCTTCCCAAGTTTCTTTTCTAATAGTTTTAGTGTGTCTGGTTTTATGTGGAGGTCCTTGATCCACTTGGAGTTGATCTTAGTACAAGGAGATAAGAGTGGGTCAATTCGCATTCTTCTGCATGTTGACCTCCAGTTGAACCAGCACCATTTGTTGAAAAGGCTATCTTTATTCCACCGGATGGTTGTGGCTCCTTTATCAAAGATCAAGTGACCATAAGTCTGTGGGTTTATTTCTGGGTCTTCAATCCTATTCCATTGATCTACTTGCCTGTTGCTGTACCAATACCATGTAGTTTTTTAACACAATTGCTCTGTAGTACTGCTTGAGGTCAGGGATATTGATTCCCCCAGAAGTCCTTTCATTGTTGAGAATAGATTTAGCTATCCTGGGTTTTTTGTTGCTCCAGATGAATTTGAGAATTGCTCTTTCTAGATCTATGAAGAATTGATTTGGTATTTTGATGGGGATTGCATTGAATCTGTAGATTGCTTTTGGCAAGATGGCCATTTTTACTATATTGATCCTGCCAATCCAGGAGCAAGAAATATTTTTCCATCTTCTGAGGTCTTCTTCGATTTCTTTCTTCAAGGACATGAAGTTCCTGTCATACAGATCTTTCGCTTGTTTGGTTAGAGTTACGCCAAGGTACTTTATGTTGTTTGTGGCTATCGTGAAGGGTGTTATTTCCCTAACTTCTTTCTCAGCCTGCTTGTCCTTTGAGTACAAGAAGGCTACTGATTTGCTTGAGTTAATTTTATAACCAGCCACTTTGCTGAAGTTGTTTATCAGCTGTAGAAGTTCTCTGGTGGAGGCTTTTGGGTCGCTTAAGTAAACTATCATATCGTCTGCAAATGATGATACTTGACTTCTTCCTTTCCAATTTGTATCCCTGTGACTTCCTTATGTTGTCTAATTGCTCTTGCTAGAACTTCAAGTACTATATTGAAAAGATATGGAGAGAGAGGGCAGCCTTGTCTAGTCCCTGATTTTAATGGGATTGCTTCAAGTTTCTCTCCATTTATTTTGATGTTGGTTACTGGTTTGCTGTAGATTGCTTTTACTATGTTTAGGTATGGGCCTTGAATTCCTGCTCTTTCCAAGACTTTTAGCATGAAAGGATGCTGAATTTTGTCGAATGCTTTTTCAGCATCTAATGAGATGACCATGTGGTTTTTTTCTTTTAGTTTGTTTATGTAGTTGATTACATTGATGGATTTCTGTATATTGAACCATCCCTGCATCCCTGGGATGAAGCCTACTTGATCATGGTGAATGATCGTTTTGATGTGCTCTTGGATTCGGTTGGCAAGAATTTTATTTAGTATTTTTGCATCAATATTCATAAGAGAAATTGGCCTGTAGTTCTCTTTCTTTGTTGGATCTTTTTGTGGTTTAGGTATGAGTGTAATTGTGGTTTTGAAGAATGAGTTGGGCAGTGTCCCTTCTGTCTCTATTTTGTGGAATAGTTTGAAGAGTATTGGTGTTAAGTCTTCTTTGAAGGTCTGGTAGAATTTTGCACTAAAACCATCTGTTCCCGTACTTTTTTTGGTTGGAAGGCTTTCTATAAACTCTTCTATTTCTTTAGGGGTTATGGGACTATTTAGCTGATCTAATTGATGCTGATTTAATTTTGGTATTTGGTATCTGTCTAGGAAATTGTCCATTTCCTCTAGATTCTCCAGTTGTTTTGAGTATAGGCCTTTGTAGTAGGATCTGATGATCTTTTGAATTTCCTCAGCTTCTGTTGTTATATCCCCCTTTTCATTTCTAATTTTGTTAATTTGGATACTGTCTCTGTGCCCTTTGGTTAGTCTAGCTAAGGGTTTATCTATCTTGTTGATTTTCTCGAAGAATCAGCTCTTGGTTTTGTTGATTCTTTGTATGGTTCTCTTTGTTTCTACTTGATTGATTTCAGCCCTTAGTTTGATGATTTCCTCATTTCTACTCCTCCTGGGTGAATTAGCTTCTTTTTGTTCCAGGGCCTTCAGGTGTGCTGTTAAGTTGCTAGTATATGCTCTCTCCAGTTTCTTTTTGGAGGCACTCAGGGCTATGAGTTTTCCTCTTAGCACTGCTTTCATTGTGTCCCAAAGATTTGGGTAGGTCGTACCTTCATTTTCATTGAAGTCTAAAAAGTCTTTGATTTCTTTCTTTATTTCTTCCTTGACCACGGTGTCATTGAGTAGAGTATTGTTCAGTTTCCATGTGTATGTGGGCTTTCTGTTGTTCTTCTTGCTTTTGAAGACCACTTTTACTCCATAGTGATCCAATAGGAAACATAGGATTAGTTCATTCTTCTTGTATTTGTTGAGGTCTCTCTTGTGACCAATTATATGATCAATTTTTGAGAAGGTACCATGCGGTGCTGAGAAAAAGGTACACTCTTTTGCTTTAGGATGGAATGTTCTATATATATATATATCTGTTAAATCTGATTGGTCCAAAGCTTAAACTAGTTTCACTGTGTCCCTGTTTAGTTTCTGCTTTCCTGATCAGTCCATTGAGGAGAGTGGAGTGTTGAAGTCAGCTACAATTATTGTGTTAGGTGCAATGTGTCCTTTAAGCTTTAGTAAAGTTTCTTTTTCAAATGAGGGTGCCCTTACATTTGGGGCATAGATCTTCAGTATTGAGAATTCTTCTTGGTGGATTTTCCCTTTGACAAGCAAGAAGTAACCTTCTGAGTCTCTTTTGATGACTTTAGGTTGAAAGTCAATTTTATCTGTTATTACAATGGCTACTCTGGCTTGTTTCCTGAGACCATTTGCTTGTAAAATTGTCTTCCAGCCTTTTATTCTAAGGCAGTGTTTGTCTTTGGCACTGAGATGTGTTTCCTGTATGCAGCGAAATGTAGGATCCTGTTTCCGTATCCAGTCTGTTAGTCTGTGTCTTTTTATTGTTGAATTGAGTCCATTGATATTAAGAGATATTAAGGAATAGTAATTATTACTTCCTGACATTTTGGCCATTTTTTTTTAGTTGAGTGGTTCTCTTCTTTTGGGTTGGATGAGAGGGGGTTTCTATCTTGTTTCTTCTGGTGTGTAGTTTGCCCCCTTGTGTTGGTATTTTTCCCCTATTATCCTTTGTAGGGCTGGGTTTGTAGATAGATATCGTGCTAATTTGGTTTTGTCATGGAATACCTTTTTTTCCACATCTATGGCAATTGAGAGTTTTGCTGGGTATAGTAGTTTTGGCTGAAGTTTGTGTTCTCTTAGAGTCTGCATGAAGTCTGCACAGGATCTTCTAGCTTTCATGGTCTCAGGTGAGAAGTCTGGTGTAATTCTGCTAGCTCTTCCTTTATATGTTACTTGTCCTTTTTCTCTTACTGCCTTTAATATTCTTTCTTTGTGTAGTACATTTGGGGTTTTGATTATTATGTGACGGGAAGTATTTCTGTTCTGGTCCAGTCTCTTTGGGGTTCTGTAGGCTTCTTGTATATTCATGGGCATCTCTCTCTTTAGGTTGGGGAAGTTTTCTTCCATAATTTTGTGGAAGATATTTGCTGGTTCTTTAAGTTGTAGATCTTCATTCTCATCTATCTCTATAATCTTTTATAATCTTAGGTTTGGTCTTCTCATTGTGTCCTGGATTTCCTGAATGTTTTGGGTTACCAGCTTTTTGCATTTTGCATTTTCTTTTTTTTTTTTTTTTTAGATTTTTTTGAGACAGGGTTTCTCTGTGTAGTTCTGGCTGTCCTGGAACTCACTCTGTAGACCAGGCTGGCCTTGAACTCAGAAATCCGCCTGCCTCTGCCTCCCAAGTGCTGGGATTAAAGGTGTGCGCCACCAACGCCCGGCTCATTTTGCATTTTCTTTAATTGTTGAATCCATGGTTCCTATGGTATCTTCAGCATCTGAGATTCTGTCTTCTATCTCTTGTATTCTGTTGTTGATATTTGCATCTATGACTCCTGATTTCTTCCCAAGGTTTTCTATCTCCAACGTTGTCTCCCTTTGCGATTTCTTAGTTGTTTCTACTTCTGTTTTTAGATTCTGTATGGTTTTGCTCAGATCTTTCAATTGCTTGTTTGTGTTTTCCTGTAATTCTTTAAGGGATTTTTGTGTTTCCTCTTTTATGACTTCTACTTGTTGACCCATATTCTCTTGTATTTCTTTAAGTGATTTTTGTTTCTTTCCCTTATTGGGATTCATTTTTTGCTCTATATTCTCCTGGATTTCTTTAAGTGATTTTTGTGTTTGCCTTGTATGGGCTTCTAGCTTTTGATCTATTTTCTTCTCTATTACTTTAAGAAACTTATCTAAGTGATCCTCTATCAGCATCCTTACCAGTGATTTTAGATCTGAGTCTTTTTTTTTCTGGTGTGTTGGCATATCCGAAATTTATTTGTGTTTGCCTTGTAAGGGCTTCTAGCTTTTGATCTATTTTCTCATGTATTACTTTAAGAGATTTATCTAAGTGTTCCTCTATCAACATCCTGATTAGTGATTTTAGATCTGAGTCTTGTTTTTCTGGTGTTTCAGGGTATCCAAGATTTGTTGCTGTCGGGGAACTGGTTTCGGATGCTGCCATACTGCCTTGATTTCTGTTAGTAACGATCTTATGTTTGCCTTTTGCCATCTGGTTAACTCTGGTGTTAGTTGGTCCTGTAGTTACTAGCTGGTGCTTGACCCTCCTGTGGGCTTGTAAGGCTATTTCCCCAAGACTGGGACACCTGAACCACTGCCCTGCAGGGCTCCTGCTCACAGATTGCTGACAGGTGGCCTGAGTCCCCCAAGGTCTTAAACTCGGGATATCCCAGGTACTTGGTTCCGCCTGTTGGGCAGCTGCTCTGCACTGCTCCTGCTCAGGGTTTGCCATCTGGTGTCCTGATTCCCCAGAGGTCTTAAACTCGGGATATCTCAGTTACCTGGTTCTGCCTGCTGGTCCAAAGCTGCTGGGAAGCTGGCTGAGGCTGGCTCCGCCGGCTGGATGGGAAACAGCTGGGAAGATGGCACTGGCTGCAGGGAGTTCAGGGTCCGCCCTGCGGGCACAGAGCCCAGGTTTGGCTGGTGTCCCCCAATCCGCTACTCTGTGTGCAGCTCCAGCTCCAGGCCTGAGTCCCCGAAGGTCTTAAACTCGGGATATCTCGGGTACCTGGTTCTGCAGGCTGGGTCTGAGCACCTGGGAAGCTGGCTGAGGCTGGCCACTGATGATCTTTTTATTCTTAGCTGCTCTGTGAGATTTATGTGGTTTAGGACTTTGTTGCACAGCTCTGACAGCTAGGGGAGGAAATGGACCTGTAACCACACACTCAGACATGAAGTGGGCAAGCACTGTGATGCACCATGAGGTTTCATAGCTGAATTGCTATGGGACTTAAAATGCCCAGAGCTCTAGGTCTGCCTTACCTGGTCATGGCACTGCATGAATGCAAGTTGTTATGGTATTGAAAGGGACTGGATTGGCAGGGAGACCAAGGAGTTACTATGATACAGAAAGAATGAACTGCACTTATATAAGAGTCTGGAGAAAGTCATTTCTTTTAGCAAGAATAGCGACATTGCATAAACTAGTCCCAAGAGGTTGCTAGGATGCAGGAAGTTAGCAAATATATTCCTGGGTCGAGAGTGAGAATTCATGTCTTCCTTTTTTCTTTTCTTTTTCAAAATCATAGGTAGGAAAGGAAGATGTTGGGTCCAACTTTGCCACAGCAATATACTCATAATCAGATATTTAAACAGGGGCAAATTTAATGTAAGTTATGTTCTTAATGTGTTTAGGTGAATGAAATGCATAGAAAATTAAATAGATATAGTTTAGAAAACTGGTAATTGATGATGCTCCAATAACCTTGGAGTAATCTATTTCCCTAGGCTTTGATGAACAATAATTGACAAATGGATGCTATATATATTTTGATATGCAGCTTAATGTTTGGTGTACATATAAATATTGTCTCAAATGTCAGGGATTTTTTCCTTTCTAAGGTTGAATTATATATCATCATAAGCATACATATTTACACATATATGCAGTATATATGCATATGCACATTACATTTATAAGCCTTTTATCCATTGGTTGGCACTTAGTTTTAAACCATACTTACTATTATGAATTGTATGTCAGTGAAAACGGGAATGTATCTCTATCTCAGAGTAACTTCATTTTGCTTCCTTTTGACAAATACTCAGAAGTGAGACTCCTGGATCACACGTTATTCTAGTTTCAGTTTCTAAGGAACTGCCATACTGTTTTAGGTTGAAGTTGTATCATTTTCCATTCCTGACACTGATGTACATGGCTGAAATCCTCAACAGCCATGTCTATATTTTATTTTTCAGTAATATTGATCCTCACAGGTATGAGTCCATATTCATTATTATTCCCATTGATCTTCAACAGGGATAGTTACAATATTTAAACATAATAGTTGATATGTAGATGGCCAAAAACATTGTCTTTTTTATTATCACACTTAAATGTAGCCAATTTTTAGATGTGTACAGAAGAAATCTATAGCATGAATAAACAGATGCTATTATGTTTCTAGAAGTAAGGACTCTTTAAAATATTTTTAAAATTGACAGTACAATTTTGAATCTTTTTTATATTTCTTTTTTTCCTATCTGTCCCTATGCATGATACAGGGTGGAGATTAGTGGCATTGTGAAAGTAAATAAAAAGAAGTCCCGGGGCTGGAGAGATGGTGCAGTAGTTAAGAGCACGACTGCTCTTTCAGAGGACACAGGTTCAATTCCCAGCACCCACATGATGGCTCACAACTGCTTGTACTTCCAGTCCCAATGGTTAAGATGTTCTCTTCTGTTTATGTGGGGCACCGGGCACATAAGACACGCATGCAGGCAAGACATACATTAAAAAAATTAAAAAATAAATAAAATGAACTGTCATGATAGCTCAGGAGTTAGGCTGGCCTCAGGTCTGGGTTATCACTGATAAGTCTGTGATCTTTTGTCACTCATTCTCTTGGGGCTGACATTTTGGCTTTACGGTGCACATTGTTTCCGTATCGACTCCTTTAAACACAACGATTAAATACTGTACACTAAGCCGGGCGTGGTGGTGCATGCCTGTAATCCCAGCACTTGGGAGGCAGAGGCAGGCGGATTTCTGAGTTCAAGGCCAGCCTGGTCTACAGAGCGAGTTCCAGGACAGCCAGGGCTACACAGAGAAACCCTGTCTCGGAAAAAAAATGCTGTACACTGAAAATTAGACTCAAATGACTCACTGCCCTTTTTTTTTCAAGTTTTAAATAGTTATGTTGAAGTTTATAAGTAACACTATACTCGCAGATTTCATTATAGCTGTCAAATAAAATCATAGTGTATTCTCTTGGGAGCCAAAGGCCATTCTAGCTTTGCAAACACATTCAAGAATATGGAAATAAAGCAAGAAGGATACAGTCGACCAGCAGTGGCCCTTTGGGGAAGACTAGAATAATCAAATGACATTAGAACTGTTTTATTTCAGAGAAGGAGTTGTAAAATTCTGCAAGATTCACTTAAAGTTGATAGATTTATTGGGTAAATTTCATTTATTTAACCCCCCCCCCAAAAAAACCCTCATGAAACACTGAACTTTTAACACTTTCTATTTTACTTGATTGGTCTCATGCCAAAGTTTATATTAGATTCTAATTCAAAAGGGTCATAAAGTCCTTTGTGGAAATGATACAATCAAGGATGAGGGAGAGACCCTCACTGTCCCTATTAGTCATTCATAGTTAAGTAATTGTCCATGCTTGCCCACAGGGTTTCTAATTTCTCAAACCACTTTCCCTTAGACACTTTTTTCATATCTCTCTGGCTGATTGGAAGCTAAATGTGAGAGCATTTTCCTTTCAAAGGATTTAGGAGACTGAATTGCTTGACCTAGTTCTTTCCTCTTCCTGTGGCCTCTTGGCAGGTACTTTGGCATCAAGGCCAGCTGAGTCAAGCCACCAGCTGATTTCAGCTGACTCACGAATGCAGATAAATGGTTCTTGTCTGCCCCAAGGCTTGGAGTAGTCGATAGGACTACCTTTTCCTTCTTACAGCCCCTCCTGACTAATAAACCATGTAAGATGCTCTGATTGTTTAGTGAGAACGTTCACTTCATTTTGCTAATAAACAAAGCAGTCAGACATCAATTGACTAAGTGATTTTCCTAGGGATTCAGAAGACATCAGAAAACAACCAGAGACAGCCTATGTCAACATTATCTGAAGCCAGAACATTTATATCAGGTTTCAAACCCACAAACATCTTGGCTGTTTACTTCAAAAATTATGCAACGCAATTTTTCTGGGCAAACAGTTTGCTCAACTGGGCAAATAACTATCTAGTCAGAATATCAGAATACCAGTTTACCCACCTAAACAAATACCTTACTTGGCACAGCGTTAATTTGTTCATAAGGACTTTCTTTAAGACATTGTTCTCCCTAATCCTAAACAACTAGGATGTTAACATTGACAGCTCTAGTCCTTCTTCAAAGACTTGCCTACAGCCTCTTGAGCACAGATTCTGAAAGTCTCCAGATATTCTTTCCTGACATCTACCTTTGCTATATCCCCAGGACTGCCAACCTAAGACTCTCTCCTGCTGATGTACAATTAATGCGTTCAGCTTTAATTCTGGACCAACAGGTTTTTTTTAATGGTCTTGGTGTAATCTTTGACAGTTGACGGACATTAGAACCATTCTGTTAAGCTCCAAATATGGCCATTAATGAGAATAAGGGAAAAGTTAGGTGGCAGTATATTGGCTGCCGGGTCTCTTTGTTCAACCAGGAGCTCACACATTGATCCGTGCATCAGGCTGCTATCTCTCTAGAAAAGGGACAATGAAGATCACTTTTAAACTTTCTAAGTCTAAAAAAGTCTATGGATCTAAGATTCTTCTGCTTTAAGAAAACACCGATCGTTGAAACAGCTCAGTGTTTGGTTGTTTTTTTGGTCTCTTGCTAGGATTATACACACTGAAACTATATCAGAATATTTCATCATTGCTTTCAGTTTTGTATAATATTGCCTTTGAAAGCACTGTGAAGACGTTTTTATAAAAAATTTAAAACTTTGAAATTAATATAATTATACCACCTCATCTTTCTTCTTCCTTCCTCTCACTCCTCTGTACACACACACACACACACACACACACACACGCACACGCACACGCACACGCACACGCACACGCACACGCACACATACACACACCACACTCCTAAATTCATGATTACAACCTGCTCAATCTATGTTGCCACTTGTATGCAGCTGTAGCTTCTAGGCTAGTCATTTGGTCTTGAGTAACAGAGCGCAAGGCTTTTCACTGGGCAAGACTTCTCTGTCCTGCTCTCTGCATCCTTTCATTTCTATAGTTCTTTGTGTAGGACTGCGGCCTCCTGAGCTTTCCCATGTCCACATTAGAATGTCTATGGGTGACGTCTTCATTCAGCTCCTATCTAGACAACCACGTTGGTAAGACTTTTTGGGCGTAGCTTCTGACATTTTCAAAATTTAATTATTTTATTTACTTGCATCCCAAATGTTGCCCCTCTTCCAGAGTTCTTCCCCTTTGACTGAGGGGGTGCTCCCCATCCCAACAGGTACCCTCTTTCCCTGGGGCATGAAGTCTCTACAGGATTGGGCATATCTTCTCCCACTGAGTCTAGGCAAGGTTGTCCTCTGCTACCTATGTGCCAGGGGCCTCAAACTGAAAGGATGAGGGCTGCAGGCTGGAAAGGTCCCTAGCGTCCTTTCCCGCCTCGCCTCCTGCGGAGAAGCTGAGGCAAGGGCGGACACCACTGCACCGGCCCCGTACGTACGTATGTGATCTTGGCCACGTAAGCAGAAATGACCTAACTAATTTATCTGGCCTCTATAGGAAACTGATTGGTTCTCAGAGAGCGAGGGCTCGGATAATTTAAACTGATTGGCTTAGAAGCTATGGAGTGGGTTGTGTTAGGCGGGTTTTGTTATAAGCCTATAAAAGCTGCCCCGATTCTGCAATCATTGCTCACACTCTTTATTCCTGCATGGTAAGACTGTGAACTCCAGAGACTGTGGAATTAAAATCCTCTTGCGGTTGCATCAAGACTGTTTCTCGTGAGTGAATGGGGTGATGCCTTCCAAGGCATGGGGTGCTGGGGTGCCCCCGTTTTTCTTTTGGGTCTTACAAAACCAGCCAGTGTATGATGTATGCTCTTTGGTTGGTAGCTTAGTCTCTGGGAGTTCCCAGGGGTCCAGGTTAGTAGAGACTATGGTTCTTCCTATGGGGTTGTCATCCCCTTCAATTGCTTTAGTCCTTCCCCTAACTCTTCCACAGGGATCCCTGACCTCAGTCCAATGGTTGACTGTAAGTATCTGCATCTTTCTCTGTCAGCTGCTGGTAGACCCTCTCAAAGAACAGCCATGCCAGGCTCCTGTCTTCAAGCATAGCATAGCATCAGTAATGATGTCAGGGTTTGGTGTCTGCCCACGGGATGGATCCCAGATTGGGCTGGTCTTCAGTCTTGGCTCCATTTTTGTCCCTGCATTTCTTTTAGACAGGAACAATTCTGGGTCAGAAAAATCTGAAGATAGATTGGTGTCCCCATCCCTCCACTTCTGACATTTTTAGGAGACACACTCTCACGTCTAACTCCCTGTTCTTCTGGCTCTTACAGTCTCCCTTCTTCCTCTTTTACAATGATTCCCTGAGCATTAGACGTTGTGCCGCAGATGAATGAGTTAGGGCTGGGCTTGACAACTCTCCCCCATTTTGATGGGCTGAGGGTGTCTTTAACAGTCTCTCTTGCAAAGAAAAGTTCCCTTGATGAGGGATGAGGAGTATGCTGCTCTGTGAGTAGAAGGATAAATATTTAGCATGTAGTTAGGAATTACACAAGTTTAGTAAAGCGGTAGTTATGGGTTCTCCACCATGATCCATGACTTCAATAGTCCTGGGTCGTTGGCTAGTTTTTCAGTTCCAGACATGATTTCTCAATACAGAAAAGGAGAGAAAAGGATAAAATAACAAGACAGATTTCTGAAAGTCACAAGGAATCACACAAGTATTTAAAAAAATACCTATAATAGATATAACGGTACACACAGTTTAAATGAAAAATTTCCGTCTGGGTTACTAATGCTCCCCACAAGAGCTATAGATCCTCGAGCAAAACCCCAACACAAAACATGACAACCCCTCTTTAGAGTTGTAACTCAGGGTTGAACAAGAGACTCGTTAAAACATCACAGGCTATCTATATTTCCCTTAATTGCTCTCTGAGGCAGAAATCTCTACTGCTGAGGATGCCTTGTACTTTGAAAACAGAGACCAGGAGTTCCTTGACTTGGAACTGACTTAAAAGGCTCCTCCCTCAGGAATAGCTACAATGGTCCAGAAGGTACCACTCAAGATTCTAAAGGAAGGAAACAGTAGGCAGTCCTGCTGAGCTATGATGTCAATCAACCACAAAAATTACCTGAATTTAATTAACTGAGAAAAGCTCTCATTCTGGAGCCCAAGAAAGTCTTGTTATTGGTGGTCCTGACTCAACCTCCTTAATGCTGGAAGTGTGGCTAGGTACCACCACAATAGCTGATGTATCTTTAAAACATGATTTTTTCCCCTGATACATACATTGATTTATATTGAGATCCTAAGTCTAAAGCCTCAAAACATTATTTTTGTGTCAGTTGTATTCAGTTTGCTCTTTTAGGTGATACCATAATAAAAAAAAGAACTGTATTATTTTTGTTCACAGACAACGATAAGTTTTTGCTCACTTAGAATGCATCATTCCGCTACACATATGTAGCAGATGTGCAGCTTGTTTTTCACGTGGGTCCCCTAACCATAACTGCCTGCAGCCACAGAGAACTGGGTCCCTGGAAGAGAAGCTGGGGATAGATGGGGGGAGGGGGCGGCGGCGAAAAAGAATGGAGGCAAGGACAACACAACTGCTGATCGTCGCCCAAAGTTTTATTGGGGTCTGACAAGTTAAGGTTTTTGGGGGCGAGTGCCTTTCCCCAAACTCCGGGGGCGTTGGCTCCACTGGTCCACACTGTTCAGCAGGCAGCCTACTTCATTTAGGAAACTGTAGGTCTGGCAGATCAAGGGACTTCAGCACTCCACCCCAGGCTAGCTCAGGTGCTAGCTAGTGGCTCGCAGGACTATTTACAGGAAGTCGCAGACTGGAGAATAATGGGTCGGAACCTCAAAGGCTGGATTATAGCTAGCCCCAAGGCTGGGGGGAAGGCATAGTTTCTGACACCGTCTGAAGTCAAGCAGGCTACCTCTGAGCAGTGGGGGACTGTGGAGCCAGCATACGCTGAACAGACTCTCAGGCTTTGGGAGGAGGGTCTGGCCCAGAAACTTAAATTGTGAGACCTCAAATAAAGTTTGAGCTTAGAGTAGGAAATCAAATCTCGACTCCATGTATTTCTCTTGTCCTATCTGTTGGCTCTGAGACCTGTGACGTCATATAGGCGACAATTAGTGCAGCCCCGCAAGCATAGGCCTGTTACCAAGGCAACGGCCACCATGTACCCAGAATTCAATGGGCCTACCTCTTTTACCTGTAATTTAAATTACCACCCATATGAAAAGGTAGTGTTTCTCCCCCTCTTTCTCTTTTTCTCTTCACTCCCTGCCTTCTCTCTACCCCACTCACCTGTACCCCTATCTTAAATAAAGCCACATGGAGTTGTCTGGTCTAGTATTATTGCGGTGCCCCCCCCCCCTTCTCCGCCGCTGCTCGCAGCCCAGGCGGTTCCCCTGGTCACCGAACTGCGTGGGAAAAACCAACACTATCCCCAGCTCTTCTTCCAGAGAACCCATTAAACCCCTTTGTATGTAGCCGCCTAACAACTGGAGTGGGGACTGTCTTTGAATCTGTTGACTTTCAATCCCTTTCCCCTAGATGGGTTGCAGTGTCTGGCCTCAGTGGGAGAGAATGTGCTCAGTCCCAATGGGACTTACTGTGCCAGGCCCAGTTGGTACCTCCTTAGAGAAGGGGAGAAGGAACTGAGGGAGGAGCAATGTGAGGGCAGGACTGAAAGGAGAGGAGAGAGGGGAGTTGCCATCAGGCTGTAAAGTGAATAAGTGAATGAATTCATTACTAATCAATATTACCTACCCTGAAGAGAAGTTGTTTTTGTCCTTTGGAGGTAAACTAACAAGGCTGCTCACGAAAGGGGAAGTTCTTAACTCAGTGACATCTTGCTTCGTTTGTTATCTTCCCAGAACCTCTCCAGAACTATCGAGTGTAAGATTCTAATGTGTCCTGTGTAGATTAGAGATCCTACAAAATAGGATCTGGACTGGCTCTACACACAAGTGCATTGATGGAGTAAGAAGAGAGAGCAGGTGTCTGCAAGTCCCACCCTCGGGATCTCTGAGAGCTGCTTTGTGGTCAGGAAGAACAAACCCTAGTCCCCCTTGTCGTCCCCACCACAACCATCTCCGAACAATGACAGCGATGACGACACAAAATAATGCGTTGACTTGTAGACAGTAAAATTATGACCCTTCGCTGCTGTCTGAGTGTACATATGGCTCAGCAGCCTTCCTTACAAATTCAAGAGCAATACATTAAATATTAGAAACATATACCACAATTGTTTAACAATTTCTTATAGATTTTTTCTTTTTCTTTTTCTTTCTCTTTTTTTTCTTTTCTTTCTTTTTCTTTTCTTTTCTTTTTTTTATTTTTTTATTTTTTTTTTATTTTTTATTTTTTTATTTTTTTTGGTTTCCTCGAGACAGGGTTTCTCTGTGTAGCCCAGGATGTCCTGGAACTCACTTTGTAGACCAGGCTGGCCTCGAACTCAGAAATCTGCCTGCCTCTGCCTCCCACGTGCTGGGACTAAAGGTGTGCGCCACAACTGCCCAACTTCTTATAGATTTTTAAATTATGTGTATGTGTGTGGGTCTGTGCCTGTAGAGGGAAAACGAAAAGATTTCGGATCTATTGCAGTTGCTGCACTTAAAGGTAGTCGTGGGCCACCCAGTGTGGGCACTAGGAGTCAAACTCTGGTGCTCTGCAAAAGGAACAACCACTCGTCATTACTGAACTCTCTCTCCAGCCCTCTAATTTATTTCTTCAGCACCTGTGCTTGCTAGGCAAGTACTCTATTACCAAGCTAAATACCCAACCCTATGTTTCACTTTAAATACTTAGAAGTAAAATATCACATACTTTAAAAAAATCTATCCGAAACAACTTATTCAAAACATGCTACATAGGTAGTGATGGGATATAAAAGAGAGAAAGGGATATTAGGGAGTGTGGCATGGCGGCGTGGGGGAAGGGGGATGCCTAAGCGGGCCCAGGCCAGGCACCACTTCCCCCTGAAGGACCATGCACACACCAACATGGTATAGAATAGAGTTTATTCAGGGAAAAGGATGGGAGTCAATGGTATACTAGAGGCAGAGAGAGAGAGAGAGAGAGAGAGAGAGAGAGAGAGAGAGAAAAGAGAGAGTAGAGAGAAGTAGAGGCCAGCCATGACCACGTGGAGAGAGGGGGGAGGGGAGCCCAAGAGGGGCAGAGAGGTGAGAGCTAAGAGGGAGCGAGATGAGAGAGAGCAATGAGAGAGAGCGAGGAGGGGCAGGCAGCCCCTTTTATAGTGAGCCAGATATATGGGGGGGGGCATACCTGCCTATTGCCAGGTAACTGTGGGGTGGAGCTTAGGCAGAATGCCAACAGGTAGGATTAAAAACAAACAAAAAAATTTTTTGGAGTGTCTTTGAATAATTCTGGTTCACTTACTTCTAGCTTTGTTCTAATTTTAATATGTTTAATGTATTATAACAGTATTTTCATCACAGCAAGATAAAACTTTGCCTCATTTCCATCCCATGGTTCTGTTATTCCTACTTCCACTTTTCCCTTAGAAATCATCGCTGCAAACCTACCAGGATGGTTTTGCATGTGGCTCTCTGACCAAAGATTGATCAGCTCTAAATAAGAAAATGTTACTATTTTTTGGTGTGGAAATAAATTCAATTGAGAGGTTTTCTTTGTTTGTTGTTTGTTTTGTTTTTGTTTTTGTGGTTTTGTTTGAGCAAAAGCTTTTCATTTGTAATAAAAAGATATAAATGATTTCACCTCATACCCCCATGTAAAGATTGTGCACTCTGGGTACTTTGCAGGGCAGTCCTTTACGAAAGTCACTTTGACGGAAGTTGTTGACTTCTTTCAGTATTTCTGGCAGCTGAACTGCAACATCTTCCATCTGGGAAATAACTAGGGTGTTTGAACAACTTCTAAAACCCTTTGAAATGGTGAGATCTAAAATGTTCCATTGCTTAACTTAGCACCATGAAGATGAAAATAGAAACGGATGAAGAGGTGAAGAAAAAAAATACTGCACCTTCAGACTCATGGCAGGTGAAAGGGATGAAGAAAGAAAGAACTTGCATTTCCAAGTTTACAAATGGAAACTTGCTAGTGCAATAATGATGACTGTAGCACAGGAGAAATGTGTCAATCAGAGGCAAACGTAGCCAGATTTCTGATGTAATACTAATTTTCTTCCCCATGACTTTCAGTTAACATTTTCTGGCAAAAGATTGATTTTTGTAAAAATTTATTATGATTATTAAATCTTTTCTGACAGTTAAATAATAACAGTAGTGCCCTACAGGCATTATAGTAGGGCTTCATAATATACTAAGGGTTTCGTCTGATAACAAATGTATCCTGAAATCAATGAAACAATATAATAAATTCAATAAACCAGCCTCTGAGCCCTCATTTTTGGGTAGCACTCTACGAATCCTTTTTCTTTAAATATATTTTGTCCTTCTCATAGCAAATTGTCTATGTTCACACATTTATTTTAAAACATGAAATTGATACTAAGTTGGAAAAGTTACACTATTTAGAGTTTTCCTTACAGAAAAGTAAATGGAAATTTCTTGTGATTTCAGAGATTCTAAACTGTTTTTTTTTCTTTTTTTCTTTTCTATATTCTTTGTTTACATTCCACATGACAATTGTCTTGTAGCTCAAATTCTCAATCCAATGCCTTTATCTCCACTCCTTGCTTTGGAACCATTTATCCTGACAGTTTTAACTCAGGACTACATTAACAGAAGCATAATTCTTAGTTAGAGGACATTTCATATTAGGTTATCAACTGAATTTTAAGTCCCCTGACAGACGGGCCAAGGGTTGTCTGTCCTTGAACTGCCACCCCCTCCCATGATGAATATGAAGCACTAAGCATTCGACACAGAGGACATCGATAAATATGCACTGAGCTGAAACTGTGATGGGGACATAGGAATCAGGATTTCTTCCAGAAATTCCATGTACTGAGATGGGTCACCTACCCAGAACTTTGACAGCAGACAAAAAAGACTATCCCAATATCCATCTTCCTTAGATTTTTTTTATCATCCTCACCCTGAAGTTGTTATGCTTCCTTTGGAAAGTCAGAAAATGATTAAAGATTTTTCTCTCCCTGTTTTGAGCAAATTAAAAAACAAGGAAAATTATATATTCTTAATGCGTGTGAATGTTCACACTAAAGTCAGGCTTTGGTGCTTGAATTCTGGTAACATATTTTGATCCTATCTCCTTCTCTCAAAACCAAAGTCTCAGTAATATGATTGGTGCAATTGATACTTAATACCTAGTAGACCTTAGAGTCCGTTGGATAAACACATTCAATGAAGTAGCACAAAAAATTCAGTAGCTTTACCATATACAAATAAAATAACACACACAGGAATACAACATAATTTACATAGCCAAAAACAAAACAAAACCAACCAACCAATCAAACAAACAAATAAACAAAACAAAACACAAAACAAAAACAATCCTCCCAGGAATAAATCTAACCATGCAAATCAAACATTATACAATTACAACTTTAAGATACATAAAAAAATTGAAGAAGGTTCCAGAAGGGGGAAAGACCTCACATACCCCTGGTTTGATAGGGTTAAGGTGGTGAGAATTGTCATCCTATTCTAAGAAGTTTAGATTTCAATGGATTCCACATTAAAATTTCAAGATAACTCACACAAATTTTAAAAAAGTCCTTAAACTTTATATGGAAACACAAAATACCCAGAACAGCCAAAACAATCCTGAACAATAGAAAAACTGCTGGAGTTACCATCATCACAGATTCCAAATTATAGTACAAAGCTCTAAATAGAAAACCAGCCAGGTGTTTGCATTTAAAACAGAGTCATTGAAAAATGGAATTGAATTGAGGATTCACACATAAATCCAAACTTCGACAACGACCTGCTTTGGCAAAGATCATAAGACACATTTGAAAAAAATACATCTTATTCAATAATGATGATGGTAAAACTGGATAACCACATATAGAATGTGGAGAGCGGGTGTGGCGGCAGCCCCAAGATGGCGCTTGGGACTCCAGCCAAGTCTCATGACTAGCACCTGATTTCCTCCTGTTCCCAAGTTTGTCACACCTTTCCAGATGTACTGCACAGGCTCACCCAATGATGCAGTATCAGGCCACGTTACGTGGACCTATCCACAGAGACTACGTAAAGTGGACTGATGGGGTGGAGCTAGAGGAGATAAAAGGACTGTGCTTGGGGGAGAGGGGAGACCCTTTTTCCTGCATTCATGCTGTAAGGATCCTTAATAAACTGCTTTGAGAAGAACACTGTGTCGTCGCTCTTTTCTGAGGGTCGGAGATAGAAGCGACAATAGAAGAATAAAACGTGAACGTATTGCTAACCGTGAACAAAGATCAACTACAAATGGATGAAGGATTTCCACAAAACTGGACAGTGGAGTAAGTGTGGAATATACCTGAAGCTATTGGCACAAGAATGGACTTCCTGATGAGACCCCGATAGCATAGGTATTAAGACCTGCAATTAATAAACAGGCCTTCAGAAAACTAAAAATATTCTGTACATACAACAAAGGCCTCCATTACTTAGGTGAAGAGGAATTCCACAGAGCTGAAAAAAATCTTTATCATCTATATATCTGAGAGAGGGTTAGTATTTAGAATATAGAAATAAATAAATATCTAAACATAACAAAAACAAACAAGCCAATGAAAAATGGGGCAGGAGCAAGTGGGGGGGTGAATCCAGAATTGGGGGACACAGGTTGGGATGTAAAGTGAATAAATAAAAAGAAAATTTAAAATGGTCCATGAAACTAAAAAGAAAATTCTTTGAAATTATGTCTCTCTCCATTGAGAAAGATGAACATAAGAAGAGATGGTTGAGCCGGGCAGTGGTGGCACATGCCTTTAATCCCAGCACTTGGGAGGCAGAGGCAGGCAGATTTCTGAGTTCTAGGCCAGCCTGGTCTACGGAGTGAGATCCAGGACAGCCAGGGCTATACAGAGAAACCCTGTCTCAAAAAACAAACAAACAAAACAAAAACAAAAACAAAATAAGTAGAGATGGTTGATAACGAAGCCGGTGTGGATGCAGGGGATGTAGTTATTTGTGGCTGGTCAGTGCAAGTTTATGCAGCACTTATGGACATCATTGTAGACATTTTTCAGAAAGCAGCAAATTCTACAAGTCTAGCTTCCAAAGGACTTTATACCTGAACTATAGAGATATTCATGCTCATTTATGCTCTCTTTACAAGAGGCAGGAAATGAAAACAGCCTGCAGGTCAATCAGCAAATGAAAATGTAGTACATTTGGAATATTATTCAACTGTTAAAAAGATGAAGTCCTAAAATTTGCAGGTAACTTGATAGAGCCAAGAACAATTGTTCTGAGGTGATTGCTCACACCCAGAAGGACAAACATCCGTTCTGTTGTGGATTGCTGTTAGTACTTCCTGCTCTCTCAAGAAGGGTGCCCCGACAATGAGGAGAAGATCGCATACTCAGATGATTTTAGGTGAAATCTTAATTGGTCAAATAAGGGCTAGAGCCTGTGATTGGGAAGTGAGGAAAAGGCAGGGAGGGAAGTTTTAGAGAAAAGAGATCAGGAGAGCAAGACCGTAGAAGAGACAGGACGGAGGGAGAAGATGGAGGAAAAGAGGTCAAAGATGGAGCAGACACACGCGGCCTGGAGGAGCTGCAAGTAGCTAAGGATTTCATAGATGGGCAGTAGAGTAGTGTAGGGTATATTTGCCCAATCTAGGTGTGCAACTTCTATTCATATTGACTTGTTGTGTGTTCTTTGCATGGGCACTTTGGAGTTGGCATTTACCGTTATAAATCTGTCTGGTATACTATAAGTGTTTTCATTTCACGGGGCTAAGAGCAGCTGAGGACGCCATAGCAGGCAGTCCTTCAGGCCGGCCACAGTGGCTCAAGGCCTTCCAGGTTAGACTGGTTTGGTTAGCTTTCAAGCTAGCCAAGGGAACCAGGACAAGATGGCGCATAAAACTAGCTGTCCGGGTGGGGTGGGGGGTGGGCCAGACCCCCGATGATGATGGTGGATAGCATGGGTTTTATTTTAAAATTACAAAGCTATTTCCTCTAATTTATGAATATTAGCTTTGAATCTTCAGGTGTGGTTGTGTGTTTCATTTGGAAATCAGTAAGTTCAGAAAATTGAAAGGGAGTCATGGGGGCCTTTCATGGTGTGTGTGTGGGGGGGAGTGACAGGAAACAGAAGTACAAAAGCTTGAAGGAGAATAATGAATAGGAATGGTTAAATTGGGATAGGGAAGGAGGGGGCAGTGTAGAAGTTATACAGGTTGAGTGTTGCTATATTTTTCCAGCCCAGTTACCCAGTAAAAGAAATCTCAACTCAATCACTAACACTACAAGTTATAAGCCTAGATTGCACAGATCTCCCATTACAGCATTCTATTTCCATCTATGTTATCCCATATAGCTTGCAGTTTCTCCAGGCCATGAGCTTCTCTCTCTGCAGCCTCTCTGAAGATCCTCCGTAGCTCCTCCCACTTCCCCTTCGATCCTTTTCTCCTCCCCAAACTCTCAGCTCCTCCCCCTTCCTCCAGCCAATCATTGGCTCAAGTCTTTATTTGAAAAGTTAAGGTGGGGAGAAGGTTCCCAAGGCAACTCCTCATCTGCAGCCCCTCCAAGGAGTGGAATTAACATCAAAATACAAGCCCAGGGCTATCCACAGCAGGAGAGATAACACAAAAGACCTTTCAACAAGTCATGTGTACCTACTACTACTGTAGAAGCTTTGTAAAAGTGATATATAAAATAGAATTTATCCTATGATGTATTGACAATGTCCCTATAATTACCACAAACTAACAGTATTAAAAAGCCCAGTGCCAAGAGTGGGTCACTTCTGTTGGAGTCACTGGTTGGTGAGGTTTCATAGACCCCCAGGTCATTGCCAATGCTATTATTTATCCTCTTGAATGTGACAGTAAGACCCCATTGTTGAAAGACATCACCTATTTAAACCACAGAACATGGAAGTATCAAGCCTGTTGCCCTGGGAACTTTGTTCCCATTGGCTAGTTTTCTTTCCGTGGGAAGGTGCTGTGGATGTTTCTAGAAGATGAGAGCTATCCTCAGTCTTATCCCGCTATGAACACTGTGAGCTACAATGATTAGCATAGTAACACATGCTCCCTGATGTAGTAGTGGCATGAACAATGTGGAGTAGCCAGCCACTTTTTGATTGGATTTAAATCCTGCTTAACAAGGTGAGACCCATACAGGGTACCAAAATTTAATAGCTAGATAGATAATAGACCCTAGAGGATAGTATATTATTATTATTATCCCACTAGATCTGTGGTTACCAGCCTTTCTAATACTGCAACCCTTTAAGACAGACCCTCATGTTCTGGTGATCCCCATCATAAAACTATTTTCATTGCTATTTTATAATTGTGACTTGCTACTGTAATAAATTCTAATGTAAACATCTATGTTTTCTGATGGTTTTAGGCAAGCCAAATGAATGGATCCTTAGACCCCCAAAGAGATTATGAGCCACAGGTTGAGATGTCATAGTATCAAATTGTCTCCTAACAGTACATTGCTAGTTCCTTACTAGAACATTTTCCAACTCTTCTCAAAGAATCTTCCTTGTGAAGAAGATCATCATCTTAGCACAAGGACCCACAACTGGCCAAAGTGCAAAGAAAATGACTGCAGAATACACAGCCATAAATGGAATATCTGTATTGTATGCTCTCCCCTCATGGCTCAGGAGCCACTGCAGACAGGAGCGTCGAAAAATTGTACAAGACATAGGTGTTGACTGAATATGACAGTCTTCCAGTCACAATCAGACAGATGCGTGTATGAACTCTGAGTGTTTGTGAACATATATATAAGGCCTGTGCAACTCAAGCTAGATCAAATCCCATCATGGAGTGAGGAGATAGGCCTGAAGTCCCACTCCCAGTTGGGAGTTGTTGGTAATTGATAGCTTCTGGAAGGACAGTCAGTGTTCTTTTAAGAGAGTGATAAGTCAATAACGCTATTGGAAAACTCCACATCTGAGAGTATGCAGGCAACGTAAATTTGCCTTGATGTGTGTAGAATATGAAATAAAAATATAACACTAAGTTTGATAGGTGGGTATGAGGGGTTATGATCTGGAGAAAGAAGGGAGAGCATTGTGATCAAACGTATCGAAACTTTCAAAGAACTGATAAAAAGAGAATAAACAAAGAACAGTTAATAGATGTGTCTCAGGAAAAGGCAACATGACAGGAGCAATTGTAATATTCATTTAGTAAATCCTGACTTGAATATAGGATAACAAGAGGAAATGGTCACCGTTTAGCTATATTGATTAGAAATGAGCTACAACAGAAAAATTAAATAGCATTTAATTTTCAGAGGCCACTACTTAAATTTATTCACTATTAAATAAGTCAAGTGAATTGAAGACTAGAGAGTGCTTCAAGGGACAGAATAAGGATTTTAATTATAGAAGTCATCATAATGACTGAAAGCTTCGCACAAAACACTTAAGTGATGAGATCCCTGCTCTTTAAAAGGGACACAGTAAAATATTTTCATGGAATGTTGGCTGCTTTAAATAGAAATATTTCAGAGTATAAACACAAAATTTGATTGGAAAACATAAAATAGCATTGAACAAATGGATAGGTCTACTATGTTTTTGAATAGTACCATCATTAATAAGTCATCCAAAATCAATATGTAAGTTTACATTGGTATCAGCCAGGATCCTAGAGGTAGAGAGAAGCCTTTATGAAAAACATTAGTATTTATTAATTGAAAAAATTCTAGGAAAATATTCAAAAGGAACAATGAAAAGAACTTGACTTTCCAGATATCACAATATACTAATTGTCAAAAATCATTAAGCACAAATTAATACGGCATTTATATAGAATCTGGTAAAGAGATTGAAGGCATGCTTAAATTCTTCCCAAACAAGTATCAGATTAAATAAAAATTGTTATAATGATTTTTTTAAATGAGAAAGTAAAGTTGTGTTTAAAACTATTTTTGCTATTACTGGCTAACTACCTGGTGGAAGTGGGATCTACATTATCTTTTACCCAAAATGCTAAAATGAAAAATAAAACTCAAGAAATTTTCAGGAATATGGAGGAAGGCGTCTATATATAGCCTGAGCTTTGGCAAGATATTATTAAGACCATAAGTCCTGAAGATGTGTGAGAAAATATAGATATAACTGACTGAAACTTTCCATCAAAAATGTATCCAAATTAATAAATTTTTAAAAAATATTTATAATAGAATTGATAGATGTAGGCTTGTGATAATGTCTTAAGTTTAGGAAACACGAGCTGGAGAGATGGATCAGAGGTTAAAAGCATTGCATGCTCTTCCAGAGGTCATGAGTTCTATTTCCAGCAACCATATGATGGCTTTCACCATGTGTAATGTGATCCGATGCCCTCTTCTGGTGTGTCTGAAGACAGCTACGGTGTACTCCTATACATAAAATAAGTAAATCTTAAAAAATTTTACAAAACAGGAAAACAAAAGGTTAAAAGATAATTTAAAATAATTTAAATTTAAATAGCAATAAGCACAATTACTTTCCTATTTGTTGTGAAAAAATTAAGAATAAACTATATCATAGAAATCTGTTCAAATTAAAGTTGCATATACATGGATTTTTAATTCAGTAGTGTTCATGGTTACATTGAATGTGGAAGGTTAAAGACAGTTTCTTCTGTATGTATTAGATAATAAAAACAGCTATTATGACATAAGTTTTCAAATTCAAATTACATTTGAATTGAAACATAAGGAATTTGTGCAATAAGAAAAGAAAGAAGTGAGAAGGTAAATGTTACCCCAACTTTGTAAAACATTTCTTTTTTTTTTTGATTTTTTTATTGTATATATTCTATATTTACAATTCATTTCCCTTTTTCTGGTTCCCCACCCCCAAAGGTTCCACATGTCCTTTTCCCTCCCCCTGCTCCCGCATCCACCCCCTCCCACTTTACTGTTCTTGTACTCTCCCACAATGATGTTTTGGTCCATTCTAGCACCAGTGTCCACTCCTTTCTTCTTGTGAGACATCACTTGATATGTGAATTGTGTCTTTGGTGTTCCAAGCTTCTAGGCTAATATCCACTTATCAGTGACTGTATACCATGGGTATTCTTTTGAGACTGGGTCACCTCACTTAGTATGACATTCTCCAGCTCTATCCATTTCTCTAAGAATTTCATGAATTCATTGTTTCTGATGGCTGAATAGTACTCCATTGTGTATATATACCACATTTTTTGTATCCATTCCTCTGTTGAGGGACATCTGGGTTCTTTCCAGTTTCTATATATAGGATTCTAGGAAATACAAAGGCTCTGTGGCAGATGCCATGCAGGAGGAACTGTGGTAGGCCAAGTGACCTTCTTGGAGAGGACCCACCGTTTGGAGCGGGTGCGACAGATGAACCTCAGAGAGTCCCAGCCACATGGCGGGCAGAGGTCTTCTCTGGACTGCCTCTTGCTGCTGCTGTGCCTTCCCATGTTCGTCTCTGCCATCTTCCTCCCGTATCTAACAAGAATGGGCGTGAGGAGACGCTCACTGCCCGCAGTCTGGAATGGTCGTTTCATGGGGGACAGCCCACTCTATTGGCAGATTTCCTGCAGAACAATAAGGAGATGAACTTTTATAGAATAATACTGTTTATACGATTGAATCATTTTACGGAATTCCCTGCTTGATTTAAACAGTTTTAGGAAGTTAGGGTAGTTGATAAGGAAGGTTCAGGAAATGGCAGAGGTGATTTTGCCAGGAAGATACAGCGCAGACAGAACGAAGGGCAGGCTGTGCCCCCCTTTGTAGATCAGTGAAAGCTGCATAGGTTAGGAAATGAACACAGTGGGCACTCATGCACTACAGGCGCGGAGCTGTGCTTGTGGGGAGGAAAACAGGCTTGAGACAGGTTAACGAGTGAAAAAACAAGTCACTCTAGAGGGTCCCCACACCTCTCACCTCCCAAGGTTGCCTGATTTCATTTATGCTGTTGGCTCTCGGGGCTTCAGTCCTGTTTCCCCAACCCAATACTTGATCATGCGCCCTTCTTCCCCTCCCTGTCCGCTTTCCCACCCAGGACTCTTCCTTTCTCCCCACTCCTGTGATTGCTTTCTTCTCCCTCCCAAATGGGACTGAAGCATCCCTACTTGGGTCCAATGGCTTGTTAGCCTTTTTAAGTTCTGTGAACTGTATCCTGGGTGTCCTGTACTCTCTCTGTGTGTGTGTGTGTGTGTGTGTGTGTGTGTGCGCGCACACACACACACGCTAATATCTACTTATTAGTAAGTACATTCCATGCATATTCTTTTGAGTCTGTGTTACCTCACTCAGGATATTTTCTAGCTCCATCCATTTGCCTGCAAAACTCAGGATGTCCTTGCTCTTAATAGCTAAGTAGTATTCGATTGTGCAAATGAATCATATTTTCTGTATCCATTACTCTGTTGAAGAACACCTGGGTTGTTTCCAGATTCTGGCTATCACAAATAAGGCTGCTATGAACATAGTAGAGCACATTCCCCTGTGGTATGGTAGGGCATCTTTTGGGTATGTAGGCCCAAGAATGATGTAGCTGGGTTTTCAGGTAGATCTATTTCCATTTTTCTGAGGAACCTCCAGATTGATTTCCAGAGAGACTGTCCCAGTTTGCAATTCCACCAGCAATGGAGAAGTCTTCTTCTTTCTCCACATCCTCGCCAACATGTGCTGTCACATGAGGTTTTTTTTTTTTTATCATAACCATTTTGATTAGTTTAAAGTAGAATCTCGGGGCCATTTTGATTTGTATTTCCCTGATCACTAAAGACTTCGAACATTTCTTTAAGTGCTTCTCAACCATTCAAGTTTAACCTTAGATGAAATGCCCTACAGAGAGAGAACTTGAAGAGTCCACCTCCAGTAGAAAGACATTCATCATGTGATTTCTCTTGTGTAACGATTTTAATCTGTTTTGAAGAATATGTTTTTGTGGTGATTATTTTTTGGAGAATGTGTAACTTGTGGGTATGAGGTAATTTTTTTTTTTACATAAAGTATTTTGGTTTAGGTGGGATAAAAAGGATAAGAGAAAAATTTAAAAAAAGAGAATTTGAGCTTTAATGATAAGATGCAGGTGTGTGTGTGTGTGTGTGTGTGTGTGTGTGTGTGTTCCCTGATTCACACTACAGAATTAAGTTTTGCTTCCTCAGAGCAAAATTGCCGAGTGATTATCTGTGGACTCCTCCACATGTCCTCTTCTGTACCTGACCTGCTAGACTCCTGCAGCTCTGAGATTTTCTTCTATTTGCAAACAAATTTAGCTTGCTTCAGTTTCAAAGATACAGAAGAAGATGTGAGTCTCATGGACCAGAACATAAAATCCAAATTACTTAGCTGCAAAAGCAGGAGCATATTTGTGAGTCTCATTCGTGCTACAAGGGTGATATGGAAGGTGACATGACATCTTCACAAGCAGCGGATTGCATTTATTGGATGGAAATCAAGATCAAGAGACATTTGTCCTTTCTGGACAGAGCAGGAAGCATTATAGGATGCAGAAAACGAAACTGTTCTTTTCCTCCAGAGAGCACGGACTTCCTGACTTCCTGGATAGGTAGTCACGTGACGACCTCCTTCAACTGCTGTTTTAGTTACTGTTCTGTCACTGTTATAAAATGCAATGACAGAAAGCAGCTATGGTAGAAAGCGTTTCTCTTGGTGTGGTGGTTTGTTTATGCTTGGCCCGGTGAGTGATTGGCACTATCAAGAGGTTTGACCTTATTGGAGGAAGTGTGTCACTGTGCCGGTGAGAGATCTTCCTCCTAGCTGCATGGAAATCAGTCTTCTCCTTTTTGCCTTAGGAACAAGATGTAGAACTCAGCTCCTCCAACGCCGTGCCTGCCTAGATGCTGACATGCTCCTGACTTGATGATAATAAACTAAACCTCTGACCTGTAAGCCAGCCGCAATTAAATGTCCCTTAGAAAAATTGCTTTCATCATGATGTCTTCTTACAGCAAAGGAACCCTAAGACACACTACTTACTCTTCCGCCTGCTGTGAGACACCTATTTATTACATAGGTGATTAGAGAGATAGTATACATGTCTGATAAGCCTTGCCATCTAGTTCATTCTGCATGGACATGGCAAGACCATGTGTGCCATGAGCATGGAGAAAAATATGAAAGAACATACAAAAGAAATTAAAAAGACTGCATTGAGAAACACAAAGGTTATCACATATAGGTCATATATATGTGTATCTGCATTTATTTCTAGTGACATATATGATATATATGTATATATCATATATATGCATTTATTTATAGTGATATCTTCAATTAAGGATAAGTTACAAATCCTCCAACATTTCTATACTGTTTTCTGTATGGCTTGCTATGTGTATTCCAAAGTTAAAAATCATACAGTCCCATCTGCATACATGAAGCTGCCTCCAACTGACATTAGCTTGCAAAGAAAAAAATAGTTTTTAACCAATGAAGTCTCTGTGGGTGTATTAACCACATGTAAGGGTTAGGCGCCATGCTCAGTCAACGGCCAACTCCCTGGTATTTCTGGAGACTTCCTCTCTCCTGTTGCTTTGTCACAGTGTTGTTTCCTTTGTCTTTCTGACCTTTCACTTGCATTTATAGTATCCAATTTTGTATTTTTATGGATTTGTTTTTCTAATTGCTCTTCATACGTTCCCCCCCCCACTTCTCTCAGTTTTTGCTTATTTAAGCATTCACTAATAATAGCATGCACCTAGATATCCGTTTTTTACTTCGTCTGCATTACAACACTGTTTTAAACAACTTTAACAACTGGTCTAGCAGCTCTTTTATGGATGGCTGCATCCCTTTGATATGGCCCCATTTTTGTGATTATTCTATTTTTTTTTTCTTTTTAGCAGGAGAGACTTTTTCTTTCTTTCTGGTACTATGACATTCTTCAGAGTTCTTTTGTATATTCCTGAGCATGGTCTAGAGTGATTCTTTTTCCCCATGAAGCCCTCATTTCTTTTAATTTGAAAGTACCAGAAACCAAGAATTATATTCGAAATCAGAGGTGGCTTTTTTTTTTTCCCTTTTGCCTAAAGAAATGAGACGTTCTTTTGGGTTAAGCTCATGTCACGTGTTTCTCACCACAGAGTACAGGCTGACTCTGTTTGAATTACATGCTGAAGGGATATGGGAGGAATGGATTTTCAAATGGATTCTATGGCAAAAAGAAAAAAAATGTAGCTCATGGTGGAAAAATGAGAATTTTTCAGCACAATTGCTACTATTTCTATGTATTTGGAAATCCTAGAGCTGACTACCACTTACTCCAAAGTTTTGAAAGAAAAGAATATAAAAGCTACTTGTATAAAAATATGCAACAATAAGTGGCTTGGTCTGTATTGGTAGCAAATGAATGCTAGTATCTTTGAAAATTGAATTGTACTTTGCAACATATTTGCATTTGAGCATTTTCTGCTTTGAAACTATACACGTGCAGTGTGTGTTCATTGTCAGCCTGCTTTCTGGTTTTGCTTTTAAAATGATTTCACTTTTGCATAAATGGAACATTTAGCCTGGGAGGAGATTACATTTGTTGTCCTTTGTAATTGTTGCTTCATTTTGACTGTCTCCACTGTTTTCCTTGTTTACCTCTTTCAGGAGCAGTCAAAGCAAAAAGCAGCTTCCTTCCCATTCATCAAAATGCTCAGGCACTTGGCTTTTTCCCCACTTTGAGGAAGCATGCAAAAATATACAAAAAAAAAAAAAAACCTTATAGGATTGAAAATATACCATAACTCAAACTGCTATTGTGATCTAAAGTGCTCTCTCTCTCTCTCTCTCTCTCTCTCTCTCTCTCTCTCTCCCTCTTTATAATTTTTCAAAATGACATTTATTTACCTTTGCCAAGTCATAGCACTTCTAAGAGAGCAACAGTTATCACAAACTTCTTCTTCTATGAAAGTCCACAAGCATTCTCTTTGTTGGGTGAAGATATTTTTAAATTAAGTTGCTTTTTTAAAACGCTTTTATCTACTGTAGGTATCAAAGGACTCACACAGTTAATGCTTAATTTCTTTTCATTTGAATTTTCAAAGCAATAGTGATCGGGTATACACAGAATATACTTTTAGTTGTCGTTGGGTGACACATCTTGGGTGAGTTTAAAATTTGAAATCTATTACTTGGAAGTAAATGGATTAGCAATTCAGTTACTACATTGGTCATTTGGAAGCTTGGACTTATATATATATTTTGGTGTGTGTGTGTGTGTGTGTGTGTGTGTGTGTGTGTGTGAGAAATACCTCCTTTCCATTTCACACCTTTGGACGAGCGTATCTGATGTCTCTACCACACACAGTTAATACTGGCTGAGCTTTGTATTTCAGGACTCGGTTAAATCAGTTTTTGTTGTTTTTGTTTGTTTGTTAGTTCAAGCGCCTGCCATGTCTAAAAGAATCATGCCTTACTAAATAACAATTCCTATATATTAAGCTCTTAATATTAAATTTCAGGCTTGTCACAGTTACAGTATTTTAAGCAAATTTTATTTACACTACTTATTGGAAATATCTGGTACACTAGAAATGATGAGAAGAATCTTTATATATTTTAGTTTTCGTTTCCCCCCCCCATTACTCTTTATATATATAGTTAGACAGCTCTTATAAGTCTTTATTAGGGAAGTGGAAGCGGTTGTTCAAGGAGCTTAATTTAACTAAGACAATTAGGAAGAACTTGCATATAAAGCTGTCTATAGAAGAGGAGACCTTACATTCAAAGACGACAGACTTTGCAGCAGACAGAATAAACATTAGGAGCTCCGAGGGAGCCCCTGCACGGGTCTCCGGTTTCTGCTTGTCCTTGCAGGCATCAGCAGTGCCTGGCTCTGACCACTCCTCACCCGGGGCCACTTTTCAGGGCTCAGTTGACAGTTAACCACCTTGAGAGATGCGGTCAGATGTAAGTCAATGCATTCCCATGTTCAGAATCCCTGGTCTGTGTGTTTGCTTCTTTGCATTTAATGAGCATTCAAGGGCCGCGACTCTTGAATGGCATCTTGGTCCAGATACCATTGTGACCTTTATTCTAAGACCCCAAACCAAGTTTAATAGAAACAGCTCATATTTCTTATCGCTGTATGCTCAGACTAGGTGGCTAACGCGCTAGTGATTTACGGCTAATAACAGCCCTCGAGGCAGGTGACATTATCCTCAGGTTACAGATGCAGAGGCAGGGCTAGGCACGGTTAGAAGAGGGGGAGTGACGGAGATGGATCCCAACACTCAGGTTCTTAATCACCCCTCTAGAAGTTACCAGGTTTTTTTTTTTTTTAAATTAAATAAATGGGAGCTTTTATATAGTTATCAACCAGAGTTCATCAAGGAATGTAGAATAATAATAAAAAAGAATCTGAAAGATGGTGTTAATGATGCCTATGAATAAACACTATATAAACCAGAAGCTCCTATCAACAGTAATGAGACACATGATTGGACAGATTAATCAATTCTCTCCTGCCCCCTTCCTTCCTGTCTTCCTCTCTGTTCCTTCCCTTTCCCCCTTTCATCTCCTCCCTGCCCTTCTTCCCTGCCCCCTCCCCTCAGAGGAAGCTCATTAGCTTTTAACTACACTCTCTATCCCAAATATCACCTATTAAACTTTATGTTAGGGTCATAGGTAGCTCATAATTTTTTATGGATATGAGTTTACCTCAGCAAAAATCAATGGTGCAATTCGATACGACTGGGACTGTTCCAAGTCCGTGTGTATGAAGGCACGGTCAAAACGGATGTCCACATAAATGAATTAAAAGATTGCTAGAAAGGGTGTAATAAGGGCGGGGGACCTTCTATTTCATTGCTAAGGGTCTAAGGAGCGTTTGGCAGCTCCTTAGTAATGGTTCCTAGAACTTTCCCCACTTATTCTAGAAATAGAGACAAGTATCCCCCCTTTCTTAAATCTGCCTTCCCCCAGAAACATTTGGGTGCTCTCTACACATCTGAAAATTTAGGACCAACGTTTGGCATGCGATAAACAAGAGTAAAGGGAAGCAAAGAAGAAAAGGGAAGCCGGAAAGAATGGCGTTAAAGCAAGCAAGCAAGCAAGCAAGCAAGCAAGCAAGCAAGCAAGCAAGCAAGCAAGCAAGCAAGCAAGCAAGCAAGCAAACAAACAAACAAACAAAAAGAAAACAAAAACATCTAAGTAAGTAGCTTGTGTAAATGCAAAGAGTCCCTGGTTCCAGGCTCCTTGTCTGCTTTCCAAGCTTCCTGGTGCGTCTAGGGTAACTAGGCAACGCGTTGCCGTAGTAACTGCGGAGGGCTTGACCTGGGCCTTCGGGTGCCGGTCTGGTCGGGGTGAGGGGTCCGGGATCTCGCGAGATTCGCGACGCCAGTCCAGTCCGAGGGGCACCGAGAGGCGAAGCTGCAGGCATGGCTGCTCCGCCTGGGGTCCCGCCGCTGCGGGTGCTGGAGGCGCTGGGCATTGGCTTGTCACCCACCGGCGAGGTGACAGAGGCGGTGACCACCGAGGGCGCCTACTACCTGGAGCGTATCCTTCTGGGGCCCCCGCCGGCGGGCCGGTGACGGATGGGGCCTGCGCAGGGGCTTCCTGTCGGTGCGCCGGTGGACCCCTGCGATGGAGTGTCGGTGGGACCTCCAGGAGGAGTCCTCGCCAGCCCTGCTCCGTCCCAGCAGTCCGCTGAAGCCATTTTATGAGTGTGGGCTCATCTGTGTTTAGTCATGAGCAGAGTAGGGAAGCCTTTCAGGACCCTGTAATTTACTCTGTGACCTGTAGGATTGAGGCTATTGACATGAAGGTGGATGGACACACACACACACCAGAATGGAAGCCCACACACACACACACACACACACACACACACACACACACACACACACACACCAGAATGGAAGCCCAGACACACACACACACACACACACACACACACACACACACACACACCAGAATGGAAGCCCAGACACACACACACACACACACACACACACACACACACCAGAATGGAAGCCCAGACACACACACACACACACACACACACACACACACACACCAGAATGGAAGCCCAGATTGCACATTATGGTCTTGAACCTAGTTCAGTTGTGCTGTCCTAAATGGTAATTTGTCTCCTGAAGGATGCCTACTTTCCTCTGCAGTTTCGGTTTTGGTTATTCAGTGGTAGCAGGGATAATACCCCGTTGCCCCCCACATTGGGCTAATACATATTTGTGGAATGAGCTGGCAAATGCTTGGAAAAAAGCAACAGATCATGATAAGCAATTATGAATGGAGGTACCAGAAAAAAATGAATAATTTTATATGTATAATTAAGTTCACTAATTTTTTTTTGTAAGGCGTTAGCCTTCTCTAGGTAGGTAAATTAATTATTCTGGATTAATGTTCAGTGTTTGTAAGTAAGAGTCACATGAGATTCTTTTTCTTCAAGTGGATAAAAGAAAGATAGCTATATAAAGATGTCAAGGACAGTAAAAATCTATTATTATTATTATTATTATTATTATTATTGGAATAGTTATAAAACCTTGTTTCTTAAATCAAGATCTCATAGATCTAGCCGTGATCCATTTTTTGGGAGCTTTAGCAGGCTCAGTTAAGCAGAAAATATGTAGTATTATATTGGATAAGAAAAATGATTTTTATAGGAGTTAAGTCTTGAAATCAAATTGAAAAAAATGTGGGATGCCCCAGTGTCATAAATGAGTCTTTATAGTCTGTTTCAGAGTGTTCACTTTAAAGTTAAAAAAAAATCATGTCTAATTTCATCTGCACCAAATATAAGGGTTTCAATTGTCCTTCCTAGTGAGTGCCAACAAAACATTTGTAAATCTTTTGTCATGAAAATGATTTCTCTAGACATAGTTTAGTTATTAACATGAGACTGGTTGATAACATTTTGAAGATATATTTTAAAAATAAACATAGGATTCTTACACAATAAAACTTTAAACAAGAAAATCAGATTTATGGAAATTTCCAGAAGAGCACTGAATTAAAACTACAACAGATTTCAGTTCACACACTCATTTTTTAAAATTTAACATCTTTTCATTTAATATATTTTGACCATATTATCCCCCCCCAACTTCTCCCATATCCTGCCCTTCTCCATCCCCATCCAATTTTATGGTCCCCCAAAACAGAAACAAAAAGAAAAAAAGAGAACCGACTAAAAAGTAAAACACAACACCCCCATAAAAAGAAAAACCCCACAAAACTGAAGTCAAAACTGAAGGGACGGGTATTGGCAAAAGATACCCCAAGACCAAGTTCTGGTAAAACAGACTGGTAAAAGATCAATAAGACAGAAACGCTAAACAAAAAGACAAAATGAAACAAAATGTCCACAAAAATACTTTTGAGTTGCCCTTGTGATTTATAACTACTCAAGGGCTTTAGACCTGATCTGAAATGTAACTCGTGGTGTCACCCAATAGAGCAATTGGAGAAAGCGGACTTTCCTTTTGCTAAGTGATGTCAGTGTAGGTATCTTCTTAGTTAAGGCTGGAACTCTGTCTACTGCCCCTTCCCAGTGGTGGGACCCCATCCCCAGCTGGCTTGAACCTGTATAGATCTTGTGTGTTTGGCCACCCTCTTTGTGAGTCCGTATGTTACACAGAGATCTTACCAATATAATTTAAATTACAGTTGCAAATGTAAGCAAGTCTAAGTTTCAAGATTTTATTATCAAGTTCGTTAATTATCTGGTGTCTCTGCTTTTCTTCCATCTCTTCATGGTTGGCTGATACTAGTTCATTTTTCAACCAAAAGATAGCCAGGGGAGAGCAAAGTCAAACATTTAACCAGTGGATTTTGCTATATTCAGTGTTCAGGGAAGAGGTTTAGTCATGGGAGAGGCTTTAACTCTTATTCAAAATGAAGTTTCAGGATTAATTGCAAATGCCAATTATCCTTGGATCCCTAGGCTCTCTTCACGTGCATAATTAGGAATTGACAGTATAATGTTATTTGACATTGTTTTGTAAGGCAATTATGATAGTTGTTGAAGTGAGGCTTTTCTTGGGTTTAAAGTCTATAGCCTATCAGTGCCTAATAAAAATTATAGTATGCCTAAGTGAATCAGAACTCCAGTGTCCTTTATCCTGCATATATATGTAATTACCTCCAATTCAGTGCATTTTGCTCTAGATTTCCCTTAGAGTTTATGTTATACTCCTGGTACTAGATAATGACCTGTAAGTATTGAGAAAGGTCTCTGGAAGAGGTTCACTTGAGTTCTTCAGGAAATCATCTTCTACCTATCTTAAACAGTCAGAAACAGGGAACATGTATAGACTAACGTGCCTCAAGCCAGACACAAACGCAGGACTCATCATTAGTGTCAGAGTTTCATTTGTTGTGCTGCATAGTTTTATGTTAACTTGACAGGAGTTAGTCATCTGAGAGGAGGGAACCTCAGTTAACAAAATACTTCCATAAGATTAGGTTGTAGGCAAGCCCCGTATGGCAGTTTCTTGGATGGTAATTAATAGAAGACAGCCTAACCCATTGTGGGTAGGGCTATCCCTGGGCTGGTGGTCCTGGGTTCTGTAAGAAAGCAGGCTGAACATGCCAGAGGGAGCAAGCCAGCAAGCAGCGCTCCTTTGTGGCTTCCGTGTCAGCTCCTGCCTCCTGGTTCCTGCCCTATGTGAGTTCCTGTAGTGACTTCCTTTGATGCTGAACAGTGTCAAAGTGTGTAAGCCAAATAGACTCTTTCCCGGAACTTGCTTTTGATCATGGTGTTTCATCGCAGCAATAGAAACCCTGACTAAGACAGTTGTCAACTTGGTGTACATGGTTGCAGAATTGTCTGGATCAGTTGACCTGTGGCCATATCTAAAGGTCTCTCTCTGTCTCTCTGTCTCTGTCTCTCTCTCTCTCTCTCTCTGTCTCTGTCTCTCTCTCTCTCTCTCCCTCTCCCACCCTCTCCCTCTCCCTTTCTCTCTCCCTCTCTCTCCCCTTCCTTCCTTCCTTCCTTCCTTCCTTCCTTCCTTCCTTTTCCTTCTTTCCCTTCCTTCCCCTTCCTTCATCTTGCTCCCTTCCATCCCTCATCCTTCTTTGCTTGCTTGCTTGCTTGCTTCCTTCCTCCTTCCTTCTTCCTTCCTTCCCTCCTTCCTCCTTCCTTCTTCCTTCCTTCCTTTCTTTTTCTTTTGTTCTTTTGTTCTTTTATTCCTCTTTGTTTTCTTTTGAGACAAGGTTTCTCTGTGTATGTCTGGCTGTTCTGGAACTCACTCTATAGACCAGGCTGGTCTCAAACTTACTGAGATCTGCTTGCCACCACCTCGTGAGTGCTGGCAGGGCATTTCTTGACTGCTAATTGATGCAGGCAGGCCCAAACCGCTATGGTTCCTGCCACCTCTAGGCATTTGTGGCTAGGCTGTTTAAGAACGGTTGCTAAGCAAACCAGAAAACCAAGTCTAGAAGCAGCATTCCTTCATGGTTTCCTCTTTGCGCCCCTGTTTTTCTTTTCTGCCTTCAAATAAAGCCTTTCCTCCTCCAACTGCAAGGTCAGTGTTCCATCACAGTAACAGAGAGGCAAGTTGGGAAGATATGGAAAATGCTTCTGTTAGAATGCACCCCAGGTGTTTTGTTATTGCTTAGGGGAAGATGTTCAGGAGAAAGATCTCATGGCTGCAACAGTCCTTCTTGGTACCTGTTGCTTGTTATCAGTGACTCTTGTTTCTCTTGTGAAGGGCTTTACTATGTAATTGCTTCTATGTTTTAACCGTTCACAAGGTGAACTGGCGGCTGGCATGGCTTGGCTCTCTGCTGGCCCACAGCATTTAGAGATGTAGTCAAGTGATGCATGAGTTCCTCGTGGACACTTGCACTATTATCATCCCGGGACAAATACTTGTCTACCAGACCCACAGAAAGTCTGGTTGTGGTTGTTAGTGATACTTTCAAAGTCATAGTTTGAAGATGTAGTTTCAGTTGTATGTTTAAGAGCTCCCAATTGCAGTTGTTAGATGCAGGCTGGGATACGTTTGTATTAAAGGGGCTAAAGGTTAATTGATTTTGGTGTTACTTGTCAAAACCAAAACCTTTTCCAAGGAAGGAAAATGAAATACACACTTTAGGAAAGGGATTACCTTTTGTTCTTAACTCCACTCCCCGACTGGCGTTTAACTATTTTATCTTTCTGTGTATTCCACCAGTAAGAAATTAGCATCGTAGGCTGTGTAGATGAGTTTGCTGCCGGCTTTATGGTCCCCACCGTCCCGGGATCAGTCATGGCTGAGTGCAGCTCAAGTCAGGCTTTGCAGCATCTTCGGCTCTGGATACAGATCAGCGTCTACAGCTGTCCACGTAAGGATTCCAGAGCCACGCTGGGACAGGTGAAGTGTTAGAGTGGTATCCATCTACGATGGCTGTTTTCTGTGCAGAGCCTCCCTGCAGGAGTGATTTTAATGAGAACGTTTACTAAACAAAAATTCTATCTTTTTTGACTTTATTGTTGGTAATTGTTTATCTAACATTTTTGTTATTTTTAAAAACAAAAACAAATGTTAGTTGAGTAGCTGAAAAGAAGTAGCTAATAGACTTATAGGCATCTTTCCTTCCCTTCCCTTATTTCTCCCTTCCTTTCTTTATAAAATTGTTTATAATACAGATAACATCTGTTTCAGAGTTTATAAAATGATACATTCTGAAATTTTACAATATTGTAAAATATATTTGTGAAATACCTAGTAATCACTAATTAATGTTTCCAATTATCAGAAAAAGTTTACTTAATAGAATTTGTCACATATATATTCAAATATAAAGATTTGATAGCATTAATGTATATTCTAGATCAACAGCTATGAAACAGTCCAGGATGCTCAGTATTACATGTGTTAATGTCATGGGCTGTTTGGAGAGAAAAACTGTTTTGTACCGTGTCCTGTCCTGTATGGTAACTTTAATGAATGACCTGTGTAGCTGTAAATGACGAGTTGAGTGCAGTAAATCTGGGTGAGCACTGAGCTTCTTCGTGACTAACAAGCTCCCAAGATGCTACAGGTCTGGAGACTATAATTGGAGTAGCAAACTTTGAGACAAATATCCTGACTTCTAGCCATTGTATTTTCAGACCCAGTCGGGCATGCTGGCACATGCCTACAATCCCAGCCCTCGGAGTGTGAACAAAGGAGTGGCAACTCCAGGCTAGCTGTTCCCGGCTCTGTTTCAAAACCACCACCACTAACACCGTGTCAGACAGAGGAGCAGCACATAGAGCTCCTGTCTTTGTGTCTCCCGGCTTACCATTTGGAAAGATCCGTATTCTTCCACCCAGCATGAGAACTGTTTTTCATGCTAACTGGCAGTTCTTCCAGCCATGAGATGTCTAATAGCTGTCTAGCACCAGAGTGGCCAGGAGCTTTCCATAGTTTCGTGCACCTATGTGGGGCTGATAATTGGGAGGACTCAGGAAGACGTGTTAGTTAAGACAGCCACAAGTGAGGGACAGGGAGACTGTGACCACAGGCATGCAAATCAGTTGCCTTCCCTTATGTGTATTTCTCAGATAACTTTAAACTGGGATTCCTCAGCAAGAGAAGACAACAGTGATGTTTGCTATTTATAGTACCCTTTCCATTTGGGAAATAAAATGCTAATGCAGGAGGATCCCAACTAGGTTTTTTTTTTTAATTGCTTCTCTGAACATTGGCTCTGAGAAGATGGCAAAGATTACAAAGTGATTTCTGTCTACAGTAGCTCTGGGAAGCTATGGAAAGCATAATTCGTGATGTTTGTTCTCTCTAAAGATGCTGCTGGCTGTGATCACTACCTATGAGCGTGTCAGTGGAAGAGTATTTCATGGGAAGGAGTTTGTTTACTGCTTTAAGCTGCAAATTGTTCATTGATTTCTGCCTGTGGCCCATTTGCAGAAGAGCACACTTGTGACTCATTAAGGCTGTCATCTCTGCTGTCAGTCCAGCTAAAGTGTCTTTCTGAGGCACCTGGTCTTGAGGTGGTGCCTTCTGTGGTCCTATAATCATTGTCTGTTCCATGGCACTGTCGGAGTATGCATTAGAAAGTGGCCTATCTTCTACTGGAATCCCATTTGTGCTTGTTTAGTTCCTAGCATTCACTCCCTCTATGACTAAGTACCAAGGAGTGTTTTGTACTGTAGAACTCCGAAGTCCCTACATTCTTTTTAGAACATGAATATGTGGCAGAGTGGGAGCTGCAGCCTGACTAACCCTCTACCATAAGATGGAAGGGGGACTCTGGATGTAGGCAGGAAGGTGTGTCCACAGAAAGGAGGAGGAAGAGCAGGCTATAGAATGAGGCTTTGCGGGGCGAGTGTGTAGAAGAGCAGGAGTTAGACCTGAGGGCAACAGGAGGGGTAGGAAATGAGACTTGGACCTGGAGGTTCAACATTACCGTTATTTTATTCTTTGAAGGAGTGGTAGGCAAATAGTAGGCAAAGGCTTTTGAACTGCTCAGAGCCAGCTTGGCATCATTAAAACAGTTGTAAGCCCAATGCTCACTTATTTTTCCCAGTGGAAAACAGCTCTACATGCAGATCATGAAGAGCTTAATTGCCTGGGCATTTCCTCCACAGGACCTCCTGAGAGATTAGCAAACAGGAGAGAAAGTTGCTCAGTAAAAGCCAAAGCAAAGAGTTTTCCCTTTTCCGACTGTTGTCCATGACTTGCTCCTTTCCACCCTTGCCAGATTGCTCTCCAGAAGAATGCTTTCCAAACTTTTTCACATGGGATGCTCCATCAGATTCTCCTTCATTTCATCTCTGAGGATGCCCCAAAGGGTCGGGGGATCAGTATCCAAATGTAGTGCATTCTCTTTAGGAGACCCTCGGAGGCTTTGGAAACAGAACACTTCCATGTGCTGGGCAGTTCATCTGTTTGCACGGACTGGATCATGAGTTGGCCTCTGTGTACAAACCCAGCTTTACCCCATCACTAGAGAGGTTCTAGTCAAGACTGTGGCTTCAAGTTTTGAGTCTGTGAGACTTTCAGGATGCACTGCACTGCCTTCCTGGTTCCCTTTCTCCTCCCAGTTTACACGATCACTGAGGTCTTTATTTCCAGTGACAAGCATTGTTTTTACATTGCCACAGAATCACTTAGTATTAGCTTGTGCATCTGGTCGTGTGTTGCTAGCTACCCAGACAACAGATGCATACAAATATCCACGCCAAGGCACAGCTGCTTTGTCAAGAGTACTGTACCAGTGCATGTGAGATGAGTTGCTCTGGGAAGCTTTTCTGTACAGATCATGCTGTGTGCATACTTAAAGATATCAGTCAAAGAGTGTATCAGCTCCTCTTTCGGCTGCTTTGCTCTGATTTGATCTTTCTTCTTATTAATCCTTTGGCCTTGGTTAAATTAATGATCAGCTCTATAGCCCCTAGCTGTTTTACACTTCCCTCTCCTTTGTGGTGCTCAAATTAAGCTATTTAAATGATTTTATTTAGCTGCTGGGAAGGTGCCCCTGAGAGTTGGAAAACAAATATGCGAGTTCATTACCCAGGATACTGAAAACAAAATTTTGTATTTATGCTATCTAATATATTAATAAACCCCATATTCTTACTGTGCCAGTGTAGAAACAGTGTATGACAGAGAATTTTTGGAAATGAACTCAAGAAACTTTGTCTCTGTCATGTATAGTCATGCAATCCCTAGGAAATCTTTTAATTTTGATTTCTTAATTTTCATCTTAGAGATGACTGGCACATTGAATCTCATAGGATCATTTTGAAAATAAACATTGCTATAGTCCACGGGAAATGCTTCAGTGGTTTATAAAGTGCTAATTTTCTTATAATATGTTATTTTTTATTGCAGGGAAGCAATAGGTTCTTCATGATTTAAAAAGTATTGTCTGGGATATTTGCTAGATAGGAGGATAGGTGTTCCAAGTGTTACCTGACATTTCCAATGTTCTGAGGACAAATCATATTTTCATCTCTATATTACCATTTTAACAACTCCTCATGAGGATTCAGTCCTCATAGGAGCAGTGTGTGCTTATTTGTAGTTTTAAAGTATGTGCAGATGATTTTGGAGTATTTACTTTGTTAGGGAGTTTGTTATGTATGTGTGGGAAGAGTGACATTATTTTCTGTAGACTGACTGACAAGACGTGCTAGTGAAGTCACCTTGGGGCAACCACTCTTCAGAAGAGACGAATGTCCCTTAGCTGAGCAAAGAAAATCTCATTTAAGTAAATAAAAATATAGCAGAAAATGCAAATGTAGAACTGGAGGGAACTTTAGAATGGCTTGTGTTTGTCCTTTCATCTAAACAATGAGGAAAGATGTCTCCATAGATGCTCATGTCTTTCTAGGGTAAAGAAAGGAAAACTAATTTAAAAATAGTTATATAGCCCTTATGGTCTCCAGTTGATAGTGCTGAGGTGATGTGCCTTGTTGAAGGAAGTATGTCACTGGAGGCAAAGATGTTTTATCTCAGCAAGAGAAAGGCAACTGACACAATGCATTTGCTTCCTATAGTCACATTTTAAAAATGGCTGCTTTAGTTAGCATAGGAAATAATTTGCTCCATTGTGATATTTTACACATTTATATCTGCACTTCGCTTCATTGTCCTTAGTATCATCCTCTCTTGTTCTGTCCTCCCACCTCTCATTGACCTCAGTCTGATACTGTGTACTTTGACATCATGAATTTGATATGCATATATTGATAACATGTCTAGATTTCTCATATGAGAGAAAGCATGAATCACGTGTCCTTCTGAGTCTCTTGTGTTTTTAACGTGATGATCTTTAGTTTTGTTTTCCTGAAAATGACAAGGTTTTTAATCTTTGTTGCTGAACAGAATTCCGTTGTGTATGTATATGTGCCATATTTTCTTTTATCATTTATCAGCCATGTTAATGGATATCGAGTCTGCTCCTGTGTTTTGCCCTTTGTATACAGAGATGCTGTACAGGTAATCCTTGTCTGCTGACTTCAGTCCCTTTGGGTTTACGTCCAGTGATCATAATCTGGTCATGAGTTAGCTCTGATTTTCTGGCCTTTTTTTTTTTAACAGCTCTTCATTTGGAATAATAGGAGTACTAAAAATCTATGCTCTTTGAAAAATATCAAGTATATGGTCCATCATTATCACATGGGCCCCATGCTGTGCACTAGGCTTCCAGAACTTACATGCACATCATGATCGGAAATGTGTTCTCTTTAATCAACCTCTCTGTTTTTTCTTTACCTTTAACCTGTGGTAACTACCTTCTACTTTCTTTTTCTTTTCCTTAAAAAGGAAATTTTTTATTGGTTCTTGAGTTTCACATCATGCACCCCAATCTCACTCATCTCCCCTTCCCCTAGTACTTGCCCTCCACCCTTGCAACCTCTCCACCAATAGAGAAAAAGCAATCTCACTGGAGAAGTTGTAGTATGTCACAGTGTGTCCCACTGCCTGCCTATTTGTCCACATGTCTTTGCTTGCAAATATTCATTGTGATAGCTCATTGGTCCGGGAAGTCTGGCCAGTTCTGCCACTCTCATGGCCCAGGGGCCAGCTCTTTGGCCTGCCATAGTGGGAAAGGGATGAAGGAGAGGAGGAGGCATCTCTCCCTCTCCCACATTACTCCAAGGCAGACAAGTTGCTGGGCTAGCTCTCATGCTTACACCCTTGGGGCTAGTTCGCCTGTGCTCTGCCATCTCTACTGTGCTGCCCAGGTGAGGGATGGGGCCGGCTCTCCCATCTGCTGAGAATGGTGAGGGCAAAAGGTAGAGGAGCAGATCTCTGCCTTGACAATGCCACCACACAGCAGACAAGAGGCAGGACCAGGCATCCCCTCCAGCCAGCTCACCCACAACCCTTGCGTCCAGGATTAACCCTCACATCGACTCTGCTGCCCAGGCAGCATGCAGGGCCTGCTTTCCCAGTGCTACAGTAGGAGAGAAGAAGGGCTAGCCCTCCCCTTCTCAAGACCCAGGGGCAGCTCACTCACAACTCCTGCTGTGTCAAGTACTGCAGCTGGCTATGGATTGGGTCAGACTTCCTGCTATGAAGCCCCCAGGGTCAACTATCCCATAATGCCCAGGTGAGGAATGCGGCCAGTTCTGCACAGTTCTCAGACAACATATCCCTAGGCAGCAGCTGAGACCAGGGACATATGCCTGTCCTTTGAGCAACAGACCCAGCTGCTTCAGGTTCATGGACCTAGTCGTGGCCTGTATAGTCCAGGACTTGGAGTATACATATATTCAAAGGACTTAAAATTGGTGAAGAAAAAGTAACTTAGTAATATGGTAGCCAGGACCTTGGTGCTTCCTATGGCATAACTGGCAGGGCATTATAGGAGGAGGAAGAACATCCTACTGGGAATTGTTTTGTAGCAAGAGATAACTCACCCAAGTAGTCATGTCTCTCCTTGGAGTATTTAATTTGGATACATTAAGTTATGAAACAGGTTTCTAGCATGCACAATCTGTGTATATTTGTTGATTAGTCTTTGAACTAGTTATTTTTAAGCCTAATTACTTTCATTATATTATTGAGAGACATTCATGCTTGACCATAGAATATTGATTGTTTGGCAGGAATCTGGTGTCTGGGGATTGGTCATAGGTGAATTAGGACTAAGGATCTTATGCGAGTGACAGGACTGGGCAGATAGTGAATTGTGTGTAAGTATAGTCATATTCATGCTATGATATGGAGATCAGAGGACAGCCTCCAGACTCTGTCCCCGTGTTGCACCTGTTAGGGGAGGCTGACTGTTGTCTCCATTGTTGCCCTTCTTGCTAGCTGGCCTTTGAGCCTACCACCCCGGCTGCTTTTCTGTGGGTTTTGAGTCCCTGAACAAGGGTCTCCAGGCTCACATGGCCAGCACTCTACCCACTCGGTACACACCAGTCTTCTTTCTAATTCAGGTTATCTTAATGATATTCTGTATTTTTATAATATTCTTAGAACCAAACTGGAAATTATAAGATAATATTCATTCAAGCAGATATAAATGTAGTTTCCCATGGACTAATTGAAATAATTTATATTGAAAGTTATAAGCCTCTTGGAGAAAAAAGGTTGAAAATTAAATTATATCTATTTACAAATTTCATATTGAATTAGAGCCAGTACTGCATTTGAAGTAAGCTAATTTTAATATAATAACATTTTTCCACTTTTTTGCATTTAAACTTGACAAAATACTCAGAGGTTACAATAACTGAAACATCAGAAGATGAATGTGAATATGAAGAGGTAATTTGTTAACTTTACATCACAGTGAGTTCATCGTAGCCATTTCCATGAATGGTTTGTTTTATTTTTTGCAGCATATAGTGACTTTATTTAAGGTAAACTAGTTTTTGAACAGATGCTATATATTGGCTGATTAAAAGTGAGTTGAGAAAATGCCCTTTAAACGCGAGCCCTGGCTAGGAGGCCTGCCTGTTTTGGTTCCCGCAGCATCACTCCTTATGCTCAGCTCCGTGACTTCCCTTGTCTATGGCTCCACAGTTGGACATTCCCACACAGGAACCTTCCCAGCATCCCGACTGTTCTTAGCGGGATTGCCGGGTCTCCAGCACCAGTTGGAGCTCAGGGCTCTGCTTTCTTCTACCCTTACTTTAGCTCTGTAAAACATGCTCCTGTCTCAGCATTTTCTTTTAATTCCTTGTTCTCATCAAAATCTGCCATTACTTCTGAGACTCGGATATCAAGTCATCTTAGGTGTCGGAAACTGAATAGAAGAGCGTGGAAGCGAGCCTGGCAGCCCGTGGCCTGGACATGCAAGGGGCTTGTAACTTATACATACTTAGCTGAACTCTACAACAATACAGTGTCCTACATGGAATATATTTTGGAAGCTTTACTTTGGAAATATATTTTTAAAATTAAATGTAGATATATTTCCTTATGTTTTCATATCAGCACTAATTAAAAAAATAATGCTTTTTATTTGGTTGTATAATTTACTTCCTCAGTACAAGAGATGGTGTGAGACCTGGTCAATATTGTGCCCTATTTCTTGGTTTTAGATGCATTATCAACTATAGTCTAAAAATTAATCTGGAAAATTACATAAAGAATACAATCGCTTCTTGGCCTTTTGGCTAAGATCAAGTATAATAAAGAATACATTTTAAATTACTTTATTGTAGTCTGTTATGAGTGTTACTATTAGCATCATTTCTGATTTCTTATTAAGCCTAGATTATACATTAAACTTTCTTGTATGTTTATATGGGAACAATAGTATATTTAAGGTTGGGAATTAAACGTAGTTTGAAGTACTACAGGATGTCTGAGAATGCATTCCTTCTATAAGATAGGGACTGCTGTATGGTACTTGACACCTCTGCCCATTCCTCCTGCTCTTGTCTAGATACCAGATGACAATTACAGCATTCCGGAAGGAGAAGAAGATCTGGCAAAAGCAATCCACATTGTTGGAGAGCAAGCCACAGACATCCATATTTTGGTGAGAATTTGAACACTACTCTAGCTCATAGTTCAAAGTGAATGGTTTACATGAAGCTTTGAGAGTAGCAACTTCAAATTATGAAACAGAATATTATCACCTGAAATATCACCTTTTTCACTTTTATCAATTTCATAACACCCCCAATTAAATAAGCTTTATTTATTCTTTGCAACATCTATATACAATGTCTACTCTTATATGAGTTTCCAACAACTAATTCCTTCCCTGAGAACTGATTAATCCAACAAGAGATGAAACCAAAATTATTCAACACTAATGTTAAATGTATCAACTACAGATTATGTAGTAGGCTTTATAAGCATTTTGTGTTTTTCTTTGCCCAGAAGTATCAAGAATATATGAAGTGTTTAATATTTGATAACACTTTCTTTTCTGGGACATGAACTAATTTGTTAAGAGTAAAATAAGAAATAATGTGTGATTATAATATGAATTATAGCAAACAAAACTCTTGCCATCTTTATAATATTAAAAAGAATATTCAAAAATTGGCCATAATTTAGTTAGCCTAAAAAACTCACTTCACAATTTCATACCAATATGAATTTAAAAGGATGCAAAACTTGGCTTCTTCACTTGCGAGATAGTCTATTAGACTTTGTTCTTCCTATATTCATTTTATCCTCTTTATATTTAGTAGGCTTCTTTTGTTCTAGGAATATATTGAATCTTCCTGTACTCTATGTACATAACAATTGAAAGCAAACTAATAAGGAAGAATCTATGAGTCCACAGTTTATTAGATCCTGTTATGATTGCAGTGATGTAACTCATAGTGAAGAATTTTATAATAAAGTCAGTGGATAAGTTCCTTCCGGGAAGATAGAACATGGGGTCTCCTATATATTGTTATTAGTCTATTGGATCTCAATGCTATAACTTATCAGAAAAAATTAAAACACAACATTTTGGATGAAATAAAATACATGATTAGTCAATGGTCATCTTACCTCTTAATTTATCTTTTCATTAATAGAAACCATAGATTGAGCTCTGAATAAAATGTATGTGCCTTATATTTAAAATGATTTTTAAAGCATGGAAATATAGGTAATGCTATTGATCTATAAGTTATACAATTTATTACAGTCTTCTCCAAGTGCTGATATAAATAGTCAGGGATATATGTGCATATGGATATATGTAGGCATGAATTCATGTATATCTCTGTACATATTCCTTATAGACAGTCAGTATATAATTTTATAAAAGGAAAGGCTTACTTATAATTTAGTTGAATTTCCCTATCTAAAGTTTTCTTGTAAGTATAGTAATTTTTTTACAAACATTGATTCCTGTTTATTTTACTATCTTTTATAGTAACAACAAATCTAATGATTTTCAATTTTATAAAAATTGGAATTTTGATTTTAAATATTTGAATAAAATTATGTTTAAATTTCTGACAGTTTGGTCTTCTTTATCACTTTCTCTAAGACATTCAGAAGAAGAAAGGCATTTCTTGAGAATGCTTATGCCTTTGTTGAGAAGCCTAATGCTGGCCCATGTTACAGCATTGTATTCACATCAGTTTCCAGAGTGCGTGGAGAGCTGAAGTGCTCACTCATGCTTTTATTCTGTTTTATAAAGTGTGTTTATTTTTTTTACAAGATTTGTATCTTAGCATATAAAAGCTTCTTGTTTGTGGGGCATGGCTCACACCTCTAGTACCAGCATTCAGGAAGTGGATGCAGGTAGGTCTCTGTGAGTTTGAGGCCAGCCTGCTTTCCATAGTGAGTTCCAGGACAGTCAGGGCTACAGAGTAAACCCTGTTTGAACCTCCCCACCAAAGTTTTATTGAAGCCAGTTATGGTGGCATACTTTGGTGGTTTATGTTGAAGAGCTAGAGGCAGAGGCTGGAGTATCATGAGTTGGAGGCCAGCCAGGGCTACATTATAAATGAAATTTTGTTGTAATTATTTTAAGAGAAATAAGTACATATTTTAGAATTTAAATTTTTATATGATAACTCTTGATTGTTATAGCTCACATAAACAATCTGTCTGGAGTCCTCTGTAATTTCCAAGAGTATAATAGTATGCTAAATAAAAAAAGTATGAAAAGCCTCGGGGGCATTTTTAGAAACTGTAGAGAATGCACTCCCTTTCAGTGTGTTGTTCAGTTTCTCTTCTTCCACTTTTCCCAATTCCTTCTCTCGTTTATCTTATATAAAATGACTCTTCACATTTATTGAAAAATTATACTCTAAAATATTTTCAAGTACTTTAAGAATTAAAACCAGAAAAAGTGATACTTTAGTATATTGAGGATTAAAATCTCAGGCTTTGTGCTTGCTATGCCCCAGCGTTTAAAAACTCATGTCAAATTTTTTTGTACTAAAATGTGTTGTTATAAAAAAATATAGTCATGAGTTAGTGAGTTTCTTTAATTGAGAATTTATCTCATGAGAGATCAATCCCAATATTTTCAATCTTAACATAATAAATTTGTGAAGCAATTTTATTAGTTATAGACTCAATGATTAAGTCGTGCTGAACATTTTTATCAATTGAGTTCATTTGTTCTTAATGTATACATTTAACTTGAATTAAAAAAAAGAAACCATATGTCCAAAGTCTGGACCATGGTTTATCCATGCCAGTATAATTGACTTTATATGAATTAAGGAGTTGATGGAGTGAAAGCCCAGTTAAAGAGAGTTTTATCTTTTAAGACTGCTGTGGTTGTAATATAACTTTCTTTACTCACTAGTAAAATGAACATTAGTTTTTAAACACATCGACTTTACAGCATTTAAGAACTTATCAGCATACTTAGTTTTAATACACGACTCAGTGCTTCTCTGCAGTTTAATAGTTGATGAGTTTTTAGGTCTTTAAAGTTTGTACACTGAGATCTTGTATACTTCTCTCTCACTTAGCATATCTTAGGTCAATATTCTGTCTCCTTTTCTTCAGCTACTACCTGTTGCTCATTCCAACCTTTCTTTCATTTCCATCTAGAACTATTTCCAAATGAAAATCTCAAGCCTAACTCTTATGTTTTTAAAGTCTTCATTTTTTTCTAGCTTCCACTTACCAGTTGGTATGTTCCCAGGCTAGTTCCCAAGCAGTTCTAAGTCACCTTTGTTTTCCAAAGGCGTTTGGGTGCATGTTAGTTGACTGCTGGTGTGTAGCAGCCTCATGGGCATTTTTAGAAACTTTAGAGAATGCCCGCCCTTTTAGTGTTTTTTCTACTTCTCTTGTAGTTTTCCCAGTTCTCATCCATCTGATATAGAAAGGACTTTTTACAAAAGGTGAATAAACACTTATTGTTATATAGTGAATGGCTATTTTTAGGGATGATATTGAGCCCTATCCTAGCAATATGCAGCATTTCGGCTCTAGTTATTATTAGACTCCTAAGACTCCTTAGACATGACCCTTGTCACATGGTCCTTAACTTCTTCAGCAATCCTCAGGGACATTAATTATGGGGATTTAGATAGTTTTATGCACTGTTTAAAAATATCTTTAGGAAGGACAGTCCAAGTTATTGGTCTCTAGTTAATCAATTAAACTGTATACATTTATAACAATTCACTTTGAAATGATTTATTTTTAATTATGTATAAGACTGTGTCTGTGTGATTATGTGCACATGAGTGCAGGTACCTGTGGAGGCCAGAAGAGGCCATGCAACTTTTGGCGCTTGAGTTACAGGTAACCTCCCCACATGGGTGCTGGGTATTGATTGACCTTGGGTCTTCTGGTAGAATAGCATGTATCCTGTTCACCATTTTTTCTTTTTCTTTTTTAGCAACTGTCAACTTTTTTTTTTAGATTTAAAATTTTTAGATTTTTTCTTAGATTTTAAATTTTACTTCACCTCTAGTGTCAAAGCAACTACTGGGAATGAGACTCTTTCTTCAATTTTGCACAAGGCTTTTGAAAGGGACTATTCAGAAATTTGTGGATCCTTTTTTCATCGATGCAGTTCTCTATTAATATCCTATACCTTCTATGTCACATTTCCAGCTAAGAAAGAGAAATAAGAAATAAATATACTACTGAGTTTTTGTAAGCCTTTTTTCCTAACAATGAGCAAATGAACTAGTGACTTCTGAATAATGACTTGAAGATGGTGGTGGGTTTATATTTGTACCTTTTTTGTCATTGTGACAGAATGCTTGTTGCAAATAACCTAAGTGGGAAAACGTTCTTTTGCACAGCACTTAGCATTAGAGGTATCAAAATATGGAAGGGGAGGCATGGTGGAAGAGCTCACATGACTGTGGGAAGGATGCAGAGTGGAGCTCTACTTGCCAGGGCCCAGGCCAAGATAAAGCCCTCTAGGACGTTTCTGGTTATCTCTGGTTTTAATTCTGGTTCCTCTTCACAAAGTGCCACCCCTTTCAACAGTCTACTCATCCATCTTGTATGGTTTTCTGCTAGCGAGTAGACCATTTATTAGGGCAGAGGCCTCACCATTTTACTGTCCCTGGAAACGCCCTCACAAACATTACCAGTCTCCTAGGCCCTTCTCTGTCTAACCACGTTGACAATCAAACTTAACAGTCACCTCAACACAATGCAGTTTTATTTACTTTTAATGTAATTTTATTTGTTATTTATTAAATATGTCCATATTTCTCTAGAGGTATTGAAATTTGTTCTGTCACAATAATTAATATTGTGGGTCTTGATACCTTAAGTATCAATAGCAACTATTCAGCTGTCTCGTGCAGTGTGAAGTTATTGTGGACAGGATGCTGACCAATGGCCAATGGTTATGTTCTAAGGCTCTATGGAGGTGGTAGATTCATTCAATTTCCATTATGATGGAATGCTAGTACATGCTCCCTCCATCAAATGCTACTTGTGCTGTAGTATTTTGAAAACACAAGGTACCAAAATTGTTATATTATTTAGTAATATTTGAAAGAGTCAACTGGTCTCTTCATTTCTTTTTCCTTTGTTATTAAGTTTGCTCTCTTGTGCTGAAAGGGCGAGCTTACCTCCATGTAGTCCTTCAGAGGACCTAATCTTACTCTTGTCAGAGAGCCTTTGTAATTGCTGATGCTGTGTCTGGCTTTGGTCTTGAATTGTTTGCAGATACTCCTTAATCCAGTGTTGTTCATAGTTCAGAAGGACACATTCCTGACTGGTGAAATCTTGAAAGCTCAAATCCCCAAGACAACAGTTTCTGTTGAAAACAAACAAACAAACAAACAAACAACCCCCAAAACACCGAAGAAAGGCTGTATAACAAGGATGGAAGGTTAACTTCTGAGGATGGAATTAGTGATTTTGGTTATTCAAAGGATACTTGCTGTCTTGGTGTTACTGTTGGTGTGATAAAACACTGACAAAAAGCAAATGGGAGAGAAAATTTATTTTAGCTTACAATTCCACATCATAGTCTATCACTAAGGTAAGTCAGGGCAGGAACTCAAGCAGGACAAGAACATAGAGGTAAGCAAGATCTGATGCAGAGGCCATAGAGGAGTGCTGCTCCCTGGCTTGCTCTCATGGCTTGCTCAACCTAATTTCATACATCATCTAGGACCACCCACTCAGAGTGGTGCCACCCCTGTGGCCTAAGCACACTCACATCAATCATTAATCAAGAAAATATCCCACAGCCTTGCCCACTGGCCAATCTGGTTGTGGTATTTTTCTTGATTGATATTATCTCTTCCCAAAAGATTCTAGCTTGTGCACTTTGACTTAAAAACCATCAGCACAGTTAACATGTAGCTAATCATGAAGTAATTCTATCCCTTCATATATCATTCCATGCATCCTTCAAAAAGCTCACTTCATCAGAAAAGGCAAGAATCTGGCAGTGCTAGCAGCTTTCTGATGCTGTAGTAGTAGAAACTGGTCCAGCATCACCCAGTGGTGAACTCTTCTTTAGGATTTGATTGCTGAGGAACATCTATGCTGATTTCCTGCTAAGTGGGACAGAGCTAGTACATGCTTCACTTTGGCTGATACATGGTATTTTCAGAACTGTCACTACTTTTAAAGATTTTATTTTTAAGAATTATTTATTTATGGTATATGAGTACACTGTAGCTTTCTCCTGACACACCAGAAGAGAACAACGTGTTACAGGTGGTTGTGAGCCATCATGTGGTTGCTGAGAATAGAACTCAGGACCTTTGGAAAAGAAGTCAGTGCTCTTAACCACTGAGCCATTTCTCCTGTCCCTATTTTTATTAAGTCAGCTATATACAATCCATGCTGCTGTTGTGTTCTAAAATTCTAGAACACATCAATTTATTTCTGTATTAGTAACTGAAGGAAATGAAAGAATTTTACAAATTATTACTTACAGACTGTGAAATTTGCAAAATAAAGTGGATTCAAATTGAATCACCAAGTTATAATAAAAGATTTAAAATTAGGGAGCCAAGGCCTCTAAGAACGAACTTTAAGAAGGCATTAGCAGCAGATACTCACACCCAACCTTGGGAAATGAACAAGCCAGGGGAAGAACTGAAGGAGCTGGAGGGGATTGCAGCCCCATAGGAAGAACAATAGCAGCTAACTGGACCCCTCAGAGCTCGCAGGGAGTAAACACAAACCAAAGAGTACACATGGAGGGATCCATGGCTCCAGATACATATGCAGCAGAGGATGGCCCTATCTGACATCAATGGGAGGGGAGGCCCTTGGTCCTGTGGAGGTTTGATGCCCAAGTGTAGGGAATGCTAGAGTGGTGAGGTGGGAGTGGGTGAGTTGGTAGAGGAGTGCTCTCATAGAGGCAAGGGGGAGAGGGAAGATGGGGAGGACATGGAGGTTTGTGGAGGGGTAACCTGGAAGGGAGATATCATTTGAAGTGCAAATGAATAAAATGATTAATAAAAAATAAAGACAAAAACATATTTTTTAATTAAAAAAAACCATCAACATTGATTCTTTTGGGTTTGGGGTTTTGCTTTTTGTTTTATCCTGTTCAGCCCAGCATGTTTCCAGAAATGTTGATGGGTGGATTGGCTCCATGAGATGGTAACAAGAAAACTTTCATTTAAAAATGGGTCCTTTGTTTGCATTGGCCTTCCTTCCTGATGGCAAAATCCTAGGTGTGCATGCCTGAAGAAGCCAGCCTAGTTACCGGTTGGTTTGAAAATGTTTGTGTGAATGTCACTGTGTGAAGACACTCACCCAGTGATGCTGCGGTCAGCCAGTCATTAGTGGTGTTTCTGCTGGGCCTGTGGTTTGGATGTGTGCGCATGCTGAGTGGATTTCCAGTGTCCACACAGCATGGAAGCATTGCTTCTGAGATGCACAAATGGAGTAGTGGATACTCATCTTAGAACACAATGAATTTTAGAAAAATTTCAAAAGTGCAAAGCTGTATGGAAGATGAATGTGAATGTATTCTCTGAGGGGTCGTGTCCCGAAGGAGGGAGACCAGTTATTTATAGTGTTGAAAGATCTCAAAATACAGGTAATGTTTGCAGATGGACAGCCACTCTAAAGGACAGCACATTTATAATCACCCACAGTCTCCTCTTCTAATAAACCTTTTTATATCTTGGAGTTGTGTTAGTTTTTTCATTTCACTATTTTTTAAATGTTATTATATTTTACAATCTACTCTCTACTGTATCTCTTGTTCATCCAATTTCCACTGTTGGGGGTATAACTCATGTAATCTTTATGCATTTTTTTAAAAAAAATCAGACTGCAAAAATGTGTTTTAACATTGATGTTTCGAATGTTAACACTGTGCCCAGAGCTCTGAAACCTTCTCAGTAAATGAAGGGTGCCCATTTGCAGGGCTGCATTAGTGATGGTAGCATTTCTCAGCTCTGTGGCTGATCACAAGATGTATTGGTGACTCAACATGGCTTTCACAGATATCCTTAAAGAACCGTTGGAGGTTAGACTTGGTAAATCTGATGACGTCACTTATAAAGCTCAGCTCATTTGTCGTCTCATAGCGGGGGACTGTCTATGCCTTTTCCCTGCACATAACTAGTAGCCATCAACTGCTATTAGTATATCTGAAATTTCATACTCACAGAATATGTAATATCACCTACTTTGTTGAATGCAATGGCCTCTGAACTGTTATATTAAATATTTTTGTTTCATAAGTAAGTATTTTAAAAATGTAAACAAATGAATCAGATTTTAAACACCCTTAAGATCATTTTTTTCCCAGTATGTTTTGGGATTTTCATTTTTATCCTTTAAGAATTTAGAGTAAGGATTTTCATCTATTATAATTTCAAAGTCTGAGTTTTACCTTTGTGGTTATGTCCCAAATCACACTCTTGCAGTGAAACCTTCCTCTCTGCCAGTTCTTGCATAGCTGCAGCACTCTACACATATACTTACCTTATATGGGAATTTTCCTGTTTTCAAGGCTCTGCCCTTACATTCCTTAACACTTACTGCTATTTGTCAGACTATGTGGGATATTCACATGTGAGCATAGATACACACACACACACACACACACACACACATACACACACACACACACACACACACACACATATTGTCCATATTTTGACTCTGTCCACTTAACTATTACATTGGGAATAAGAGATGTTTTGTTTCACCAATGCTTTTTTCCTAGGCATTAAGATAGACCCTGGTATATAATACTTGAGAAAAATATTGTTTAGAAAATAAGTAAGTGAAGGGTCTTTTGTTTTCTCAATAAAAATCTTGATGTTTATATAATAAATAATTGTACATTTAAATTTCAGGAACAACGAACCATTCTTCCTTCAAGGAATGTGATGCAAGAAGCCATAGAAGACTTTCTCTGCAATTTCCTGATCAAAATGGGGATGAACAGAACTCTGGACTGCTTTCAGGCCGAATGGTAAAGCATTATGTAGCTACGTAGTACTCCAGAAATTCTAGTAGCATTTGCATGTATAAATTTAATTTTCTTGAAGAACTTTACAGTAGTGAGTGCTTTAGTTTCTTTTCTTGTTGCTGTGATAAAATACAAGACCATCTATAAGAAGAAAAGGCTTATTTTGGGGTCAGTTTTTGTTATGTTATGCTACATACACTCCCTTATGGTAGGGACATCATGACAGCTGTTTACACTGCATCTGCAGTCAAAAAGCATGGACCATTGAATGCATGCCAGTGGCCAAGACACCTTCTCTGTCCAGGATCCCCTGCTATAGCGGGATTATCTCAGGCCCACCAGTGATATAAATAACGACACAGAGATGTTTTAATATTTGAAAGCTTTGGCCTTTTAGTTAGGATGGTATCCCAGCTACTCTAAACTTAACCAAACGGATGCTGGCACTACTTCCTGCAGCTCTACCTCTCTGCCCCACTGTGGCCCGTCAGTTTCCCTCCATGTCCACTGGCCGACTGTCCTAGCTCTGCTTCTTCCAGCAGCATCCCTCTCTCTGCACAGCCGTGGGAGGTCATATTCTTAATATAGCAAATCAGAGACAATTCTTGCTTGCCTTAGGCAGGTGAGGAACGGATATTTACAAAATATGAGACTAGGCCATAGAAATAACAACATCAGCCGGGCTTGGTGGCACATGACTGTAATCCCAGCACTTGGGAGGCAGAGGCAGGTGATTTCTGAGTTCAAGGCCAGCCTGGTCTACAGAGTGAGTTCCAGGATAGCCAGGACTACACACAGAGAAACCCTGTCTCGAAAATACCAAAAAAAACCCCCAAAAAACCAAAAAACAACATCAAGATCCCACCAGCATTTAGCTTTCTGCAAGTAAAAAAATTAAAAATTGAATATAAGGAGACAAACCTTTACAAAATGTCCTTCAACACCTTGCCCAGGTAATGGTCTGTCTATCATTAAGGTGGATTCCTATATGAACAAAATAGAAATAATTGTATACAAGCATATGCAGAGGCCCATCTCCTAGGTGAGTGTAGACTCTGTCACATTTACAATTAACACCATCATGGTGAACTTATGTATATGGATAGAAATTGTTCCAGTCTCCATATTGAAAGCACATTACCAACATGCAACTGTCTGGGGATCCTTCCCAACACAGCTTTATCCACCAGGCGTTTCAGTGCTCAGCTTTGGCTTCTATTCAGATGATCAAGGCAATGAAATGTCCTCTGGAGTTTTATAGAAAAAAGTCATTTTGAAATATTTTCCTCTTGGTTTTACATAATTTATACTGGTATCTTTTGTATTTAGATATTCCCCTGACACTACTACTTTTTTATTTATAGTGAAAATGATTTTTCTCTATTCATACAGTTGACTGATTCTTATCCTAAAAATATTTTTTGATCTGAAGCAAATTAATTGAATTTTCAAATATTACACCAATATAATGTTGTTGTTAAAACTAAAAACTTTAGTGTCTGACTGATTGTGAAAATCAGCAGGCATGCTAGCTTTGTACATATATAATTATTTAATGATCTTTGGGTTCCTAACATTCTTTAAAAAATAGGAAATGATAGATAAGAAATGAGTGTTATTTTTGTCAGATATTGCATATTGTAGAAAGTAGAATTTAGAAAAAATGCTTGCAGAATTTTGTGTCTGAATTCTAATTTTTAAAAATGTATCAGTGATACAAGTTTACCTTTCTTTTTCTTTTTGAGATGATTACAACAATTTATTGTGTTTTGCTTCAACAAGTTTACCTTTCATTTTCTTTGTATACTGAGAATATGTACCTAGAACTAGTTTACATTTTTGTTATTTTGAACTTTTTTGCAAATAGCATTATTCATACTGTATTGACAATTCTCTCCTCCCAATGTCCTTGTATCATCCGGATTTCTTCTCAAACTTTCTTACTTTGACTGCATATAGAATACAGTGCATTCTACTAGGAGAACTGAGTTCTTGCTTGTTCTGTAGCTCATGCTGGCCTTCTGTGCATAGCTCTTTGGTGTTAGCCTCCCAAATACTCATGATTCAGTCAGTATTGGCTCAATGTGTTTCTATTGTAGAAAAGCAAAACGCAAAGAATATAGAATTGTTGTGAATTCATGTTCCCTTGCAAAAGTAGCACACATTACTGACCTATTGTTAGGAAAAACATCTAACAAGAATCTGGGCAGTTAATTTGACTTATGTTCTTTCAATATTCAAACAAGAAATTCAATAAGTCTTTTAAATCAAGTGTCAGAAAAGTCTGATCTAGGAGCCTCAACTTGCCTGCTTCTTGTTTTTATAAATAACAATTTACTGGAATTCAGCTGTGATTCCATGTACATATTGTAAATGACTGTATTTGTGTTGTAAAAGCAAATTTTAATTAGTCACAATGGTGTCCATGTGCATGGCAAAGAAGAAAGCATTTTTATAAGTTCTAAATTATTAGTATTACAGATTTTCCAACAGAAGTCCTCAAATTATTGAAATTATTGTGTACAATATGTGAATGTATACTATGAATTTTATATAATGACACATATAAGTGTATATATGTCAGTGTGGTAGAAATTTATTTATGGGGCACTAAAATGTTTCCACTGTGGGTCTGTTCAATGCTAGTTTATGTTCTTTAAGAAGTACTCACATGCAAAATTAACTGACAGTTCAGGGCAAAACTCTAAAGATTGAAATGAGAAAAGGGCAGTGTATGTCTGAAATCCTTCACCCCTCTGTGTGCTGGGCCACTCTCTGTGAACATGTCCTGTCACTCACATGGAGTCTGTCTCATGGACTTGGCGGTTTGTATCACCGTCACCCTCTGACTGGAGCACAATGCCTTCTCCCGTTACTTTCTCCTTCTTTTCCAGTCCTGGGTGCAATTCAGTTTGGCCTCTGTTCCTATTATCTCATTGATGATAGAATTGTGCTAAAAATTCTGTTGAGGGTATTACTACATGAAATTATTCATAGCATTTAATTACTAATGTAATTTGTACCAAATGAAAGAAATTATAAATTAGTATATTCCTTTAATTGATGAGCAAAGATAAATGCTGCAGCTTTTGACTAATAACATTTGGTATACTGTAATGACTCAGGCATGGGTACTATAGTTACAACTTCCTGGAAATGAGTTGGTTTATTTAAAGCTAAAGCCCAAAATTAAAATTAACTTTGAAATAATCCCTCCCATTGCTCTCTGTGTGTAGATGAGTGTGTAGTGTGATTACACACTGATTCTCAGTGAATACCATGCAGCTCATTATTTCTTCATCATTTAAGCCTAATGATGCTTCTTCAGTTGGTGAAGAGTAGATTTCTGGTAATTTCATTCCCCCATCAACTATAAGTTAAGCACAGGAATGTCATGACACTTACCATGCTTACTCTTACTACATACAGTATGCCAAAGTTGAGCAGGTAAATATATGTGGGTAGATTTATATACTAAGATATGCAGAAGTCAGCCTTTCAGGGGGAATATTTAGATTAAAATGTTAGTAAAACTAAAAAAAAAATACACTATTTAAATGTAAGTGGCTTAAATTAATGATGAAAAAAATGGCGGTGATGTTTTAGACTACTTGCTTGAGAACTCATGTTCTATCAGTTTTATTAGCACAGTCTGCTCTTACTTCTCCCAGCAGCCGGATGTGGCAGGTAGATGCCTCATTTCATGGATGAGGGCGTAGAGAGTGGGAAATCTCTCTGAGTAAATGCCAGCAAGTCACAGCCAAGCGGGAGAGTCAGCCAGGCCAGACTGATCTCCAGCACCGCTCTCCTGACTTCAATTCCTGGATAGAGCCTGGGCAAGCTTACCGTGTGCCTTGATTTTTGAGCTCAGATTTGTGTCTGCTTTTCATTTTGAAATTACAAGGATGCTACTAACTTCTTCAGCTTGATGGCCTCGTTTGGCTTTCATCCGTTTCCGCACTGAAACCTTTTACAGTGACTTCCACATTTCCACTTCCAGCGATGGCTCCAAGCTTCTGTCGGTGTGCACGTCTTCTGTCACCATTCACTTCTTCCTTCCTGGGACTTTTTCTTCATTTGAGCCATTGGCCATCGCCTTCCTGGATTCTCTCGCTGCTCTGGCCTTAGAGTCTTTTCATAGTGTTTGCCTTCTCTGCTCACCCCAATGGTGAAACAGTGGAATCGATTATGAATCAGTCGCAGGCAATTTGTATTGGTTGGTCACTTCATTACCTGAATTAGTCTGTTCCAGTGTCACTACTAAAGCAACATTTATATACAGATGAGGTGCGAGTAAATTGCCTGCCTTGACTTTCCCCTGAACTTCTGACACACCTCTCCAGCATTTAGCTTCACATGAATGTCTGCTAGGCATTCTATAGTTGATACAGATGGAAACAGTCCCTTGGTTCTGCCAACTTCCTGGTTCCAACTGTCTTTGCTTCCACTGTGTTAATGGCTGTCTGTTACTGAGCCCTTGACCTAGATGGCATTGTTAAGACCTGTCAAATGATTCATTAGGGAATCCTGTTAGCATTACCTTTACAGCAGTTCCAGTAGGTTCCCTTCTTAGAACCGCTGCTGTTTTTCACCTTGTTCAGCTTACCGTTCTTCCTCTTTCAGGTTGTCATGTGCTCCTTTAGAGTCTGCTTCTTGAAATAGATTTACCCTTTTGAAACATAAATCTGATTCCTGCATTTTTTTTACATCAAAGATGCCCATGGCATCACACTGATGCAGAGTCAAATAATTTTCCATATGGTGCCTCCTTGCATTGGTTCTGACATTTCTCAGCACCTCCTTTATTTACTCTGTTGGCTTCAGTCCCAGTATTCTACAGATCTTGGCTCCGTGCCTTTCCTGTACATACTGATGTACTTTCTGTCAGAGGTGCTCGTCTTCCACAGACCCACCTCGTGTCATCACTCCTTTTCCTCATGTCTCTTCTGGAGTCTGTCACTCGCATTTGTCAGTCATGGCTACTCTATAAAAGAGCGCAAACACCTTACTCCTCTGTTCTTTCTGCTTCGCAGAACTTATTACCATCTCTGCACCACTGGAAAGTCCATGAGCATAAGGAATAAGACAGTTTTAACATCTTTGCTAGGAATTAGATGTCTTGGAACACAGATGTCTTGTTGCATTTAAAAAATCTAGGTTCACTGATTGTTCCACAGTAATGATATATTAACATTTGATTATCTTATAAATGGAATATAGCAACTAACTTCTATCAAATTCCCCCAAGGTTGACATTCTGAATCACGCACAGTCATTTTTAAAGTAGGAAAACGAAATAAACCCTGTTGTTTGATTTTTCCTAGGTATGAGTTAATACAGAAGAGAGGACCTGACCTTAGAGCGCTTGGTAATGTTCCAGATGTCTACAGCCAGGTGATGCTTTTAGAGACCGAGAACAAAAACTTGAAGAAAGACTTGAAACACTTCAAACAGGCAGCAGAGTATGTTAAGATTGCAGTTTCTTCTTTTAAAATTTAGGCTAAGTAAAAATAAAGATGGTTTAAGAAGATACAGGTAACCTACTCTGAGAAATTTCATTCCGGGACATTGGATTATATTAAGGTACAGTTGTGAGGATGTGTAAAGCTTCCCAGGTGAGTTAACTGGGCAGGTGACAGGAACCTGCCAAGCACTTCTCACGATGGAGTGGGACACACGGCATGTGCAGCAGATGGTAAATTTGTGGCACAAGGTTTATTTTCTTATGCATGTGATCATGCTTTGTGGTCTGTAAAATTTTCTCTTGTGTAGATAAGCTAATTTCAGAAATAATAATGAAATTAATAGAAAGAGTGGAAGGAAGGAATGTGTTCTTCATAACATGATTTCAGTATTTTACAGTCCTTCCTAAGGAGCAGTGTTCGCTGAGCCCTCTGGGTGGGATAAATGAATTGTTCTGGTGGGACAGGCAGTGCACATATAGGGGTGGGAGGCGCATGGACTTGTAAGGATGCTATGATTGAGTGTTCTATAACCTTGACATTTTCTCTTTAACGATATCCCATTAAAAAGGAAGTATCAACACGATAGTCTTTCTCCCTCCCTCTGCCATCCACCTATTATATTACACTTTTGTTCTCCTAGTGTACATGCACAACTTAGAAAAAAAAAGTTCAGTGCTGTTGCTGTCCTATTTACTAGTTTACTTTTCAGTCAAAATAAATAATAACCTTTTATTCTGGTATTTTACTTATATTGTGATTAACACAGGTTTTATTCTCAAAACTTAAAAGCAATCTCTGAAAGGGCCTTGCTTGCTCTGTAATGTCTAGGCACAGATGAGAATCTCGACAACTGTAAGTCTAAGTTTTCTATTCCTTTTGTCTCCTTAAAGTTAAAATAAATGTTGGTGACTAATGTTTGGTAACCAGCCAACCTGTTTCTGGCTAAGAGCTGTGTATACTGAAATGAGGAGAGTGTGTGCGTGTCAGACAGCACTCTCAGCTCTAGACAGAACTCATGCTTTGTTCATGTTTATTTGAAATAGTAATCAGATTTAAGAAGAATCTTTTTCTGTTAAGCACATCAACAATAATTAGAATAATTGGGCTACCTTGTGGAAGCCTACTATTTTAATACACACACACACACACACACACACACACACACACAAGAATCCTGACTGTATTACCAAGTGAAAGAAGTCCTTAACACAGCCTTCCCACTTAACAAGTGGCAGTGAAATGACAGTTCCACACTCCCCGCGTAGCTATGCTGTGCACCTGCGGGAGTGCTCTGCTAGTTAGGCACACCTCATCTTTTCCATGGAGAGTTTTATGTTGTACAAACATCTGTGTGATCACCCACAAGAATGTGCTGCTAGAACCCTAGCTTTTGCTAGTGGCTTCCGTTCCCCGAGGAGCTTTCCACGCTGAGTCTCAGCTTGCTCTGACTTTGAGAAGACAGTTTGGCCGATGTGAACTTGCTGCAAGCTTTCCTCACAGTGCTGCCTGAAAGAGTGTCTGCCTTCATCTCCTTTGAGTTATTGCTTTCCTTTGCTAATTTTCTTTTGAGTAGACGCAGATATTTTAGGCAATGTGTTTAACTCCAGTAGTACTAAGTAACCATTGTTGACTACAGGGTATTTATTTAATAGTATATTAAAAACTGTAATTAAAATTATGTAAGCCTTTATTCATGCAAATTGTTATTTTAATGTTAAAAGAAGCCATAATTAAAATTGGCATCACTCAAGTGAAATGTTTCTTTGTATTTGCTCAACTGTCACAGTGTAGTTTACCCTTAGTACTTTCTGGCTGTTGCCTGACTCTGTGAGTTGGTCATGTTTACAGTCCAGCAAGCGGAATAGTAAACTGACTGTTTGCTTTACCTTCCCTTTTGTGCCAGTTTGAAAGAAAACCCTGTGACCCTCAGAGGGTGCTCAGTGCGTGCTGAGTGGCTCTTCAGTCTCATGTGGCTCTGAAGCACCTGTTGTTGAAGTACTCCCCAGAGCATGTTTCACTGACATAGTGTCAGAAAATTGTGAATAAAGTTTTGTAAAGTATTCTCTGGAAACACAATTCACATATATTTGTTCCAAAATATAATCTTTTGGAACCTAGGTTTTCTATAATCTATTTTTCTAATAGTGATTTGTGTTAAACATGAGCTTCTTTTTATGGAGTTTGGTTAAATGCCCACATCTTTAGGATTAGCCTATGTTTTATGGCTTGCTAATCATAGATGTAAACTGATATCTAGCAGGTGAAGAGAGGCAGCTTATAGATATGTTGTATGGCAACCTTGATCATATAGGTAGCATTTAATGATGCATCGATTAAAGCTGGGGGCTATGTCTGGCCAAATATGCATCTGCAACCCTGAGTGGTGCTGACACTGGGGAGACAGGAGAACCGGAGACAGGCAGCTTCATTAGAGCCAGTGCAGCCAGGGGCTCCCATCACACAAGTGAGGACCAGATCTATGGGATTAGGGTGTAGAGAGAGAAGACCTTCTCTGGTACCTGGGTACCCCCAGCATTCCCATATAACACACATGAAATGAAAGGGTATATTGTGCAGTAGGAATGGGATAGATAGTCCTCATTGACAGCATCAATGGATGTAGAATTGCCATGAAACACACCTTTTTGTGACTTAGAATGTTTTAAGAAAGATTTACCTGAGTAGAAAAGACCCTCATTTAATGTGGGCAGCACCATCCTATGAACTGGGATCCTAGACTGGATAACGAGGAGGAGGTGGACATTTATCTCTCACTGCTTCTCCCTGTGCACACACTGCACACACTGACAAGCCACTCACATGCCTGCTCTCTTTCCTTTTCTACTCTGACTATAATACTATTCCTGCAGACCTAACCCTGATAAGCTCTTCCTTTCTTAGGTTGCTTTTGCTGGTGTATTGCCACAGACAACAGAAGAATAACCAATGTAGAACATTGGTGGTATGTTTGTATTTAGAGAGTGGAGTCCTTGCTGTGGTAAATCTGACTGTGTGGTGGCTAAGTTTTGGAAATCATTTGAAAACCATTGTGAGGAATGTGGAGAATTTTGGAGCTGTGGCCCAAAGAAGGCCTAGAATATGATCAGCAGAGATTAAGTAGCAATTCTCATGGGAGCTTGAAAGACAGGCATGCTCCAAGAAATACAGATAGTGGAGCAAAGCTCTTGAGGTTTTCAAAGAAAAGTCTAGGAACTTGCTACAGTTAATCAATTTACATTTTGGCAAAGAATATTGTCATTTATATCTGAATCATAAGATCTTTAGAGACTGAATTCTGAAGTAATGAACCAATTTGTTTGGTGGAAGAAATCTTAAGACAGTATAGCATTTTGGATATGTTATAGTTACTGCCGTCTGCTCCTACTCAGGACTATAGTACAAGGAACAGGTAGAGTGGTACATAGTTTAATGAGAAAGCAGTGTGAGTTTAGAGTTGAAGGCAAAGTAGTGGTTCAGTTGTACATCAGTTTGATGTTGTGACATGACTTTTTCATACAAAGTTCATACTTGAGTACTATGTTACTTAGTTATAATAAAATCTCAATGTTTTATGGAGTATTTTTTTTCCTGTTGGGTGGTATTCATGTCTACCCTTTGCCCTCTGCTGTGTTCAGTCCATGGTGAAGATAACAGCATCTGTAATTGTTGAAGGGGTTATCCTTAGCAAAGAGAAATCTGTTCAGTACTATGACAAAAGAAAAGGTACCCCAAAGGCAGACTTCATTGCCACAGTTCCAGCTTGTGAAAATACAAATCCATCTTGAAGGAGAGACCCTTAAGAAATCTGCTAATGGTTTTCTTTGATTTGAAATAGCAACCCAAGAAAAGTTTTTCCCTAAAATTATCCTTGAAGAAATAAAAAGATGCTTATGAAAAAGGATCCAGGCTTCATCGTGACCTGGCGTCAGAACTTGAACACACCATCCACATGCTGCTTCCGGTACTTGTGCTTTTTGTGCTTTTTGATATACACAAAAGGAAGATGGTCAGAGAGGCTTTTACCAAGGTTTCAGAAGGCAGTGTGTGGCAGAAGTATATTTCCTGTAATAAGGCTCTCAGGGTCCATTATGAGAAGATGGAAAGGTGAATCCTATGTTGCAATGAAGAGCCTAGGTTGGTAGAGATGCCAGACTGTTCCGTACTCACCAAGGAAAACTTCAGGCATAGGATAGACATGATACAAATGAGAGGTCATTGTGCTGTAGTTGGCAGAGCTGGAGAGATGGGACTACAGAAGATCATGGGAGCCCAGATGTTTTCATCCACAGTTCCAGATGCCAGACATAGAATTGAAGGATTTGGTGTTTTACCTACTGAGCTTCCTTCTTGCTTTGTTCTGGCTCTTCATATCTTCTTCTTATTCTCTTTTGGAGTGGGAACTTTATGTGTGGTTGTACATTGGAAGTCTGTAACTTGATTTTACATGGACTCATAGTAAAAAGATTGTCTTGAGTTTCAGAAAGGAGTTTGGAGATTGCATTTTGAACAGCATTGAGACTGTTATAAGCTGTGAGAACATTTAGAGATGTAGTAAGTTAATTTTGCATTATATGATGAAAATAGGACTTTAGGGACCAGAGGTCGAGGGCTCCAGTCTAAAGTGATGAGTTCTGGTGTCCTGCTGACAGCGGGTGCAGTTGTGGTGGTTTACTTTCATTGCTAACTTTACTGGATTTAGAATCATGATAGAGCCACACATCTATGTATTTCTTTAATCCAAAAGTATTTAATGGAGGAGGGAAGATCTTGCCTAAGTTTGTGTAGCAGTATCCTATGAGATAGGATCCTGAACTGAGTGAAAAAGGAGAAAATGTATTTAAGTTTCATCTCTCCCTGCTTACTACAGAAATAATGTAGGCAGATTGCCCATTTCAGTTTTCTGCGCATCGATTTTGTATATTTAAACATGTCGGTGTTGGTAAGATGGATCATTAAGGCTCTGCTGGCTCCGTACTAGCAGTGTGGGAAAATTCTACTTGCTCTCCATATCCCAAAAGAGAATTGGTATTCTTTCCTACTTCAGCCTTTACGTGATTTGTTAGTGATGTCTTATGGTTTTGATATGTGAATTGCTAAGAGCAGGCGATAATGAACACACTGTTTTGTGCTTCTTGCCTCTTTGGAATTTTTGGTATCAGTATTGCCCTTTTATTAAAGGCCATTTGCCTAATTTTGATTAGGTTGTTTATTTTGTTAGTGAGTTTTATGATTGCTTTTCTCTTTGAGATACAGACTCTTTGGATATTGTATTTCCCCGCAGACTGGTTTTATCTTTGACTTCATTACTCTGATCTTTTAAGAGGTTTACTTGATTTAAAGACTATGTGTACACCTGGGGGCTGTGGTATTTTTATCTTTGTTCTTCCCTCAGATGTGTTGGTTATTTCTAGGTTCTTTGCTTTTTCACATAAAATTTGCAATCAATAAAAAAACACAGGCGAGCTTTAGACTGATAAGGGCTTGAACATAGATCTTGTTAGTGCATTTCTGTATGTGTATACATACATCTTATGGCGGGAGAGGTTGATGCCTTGGTAACTCTGAGTCTTCTCTCTGTATGGCACTCTATAGTTATATCAGTGTATCTGATAGTGAATGTTTAGGAAACATCTTGAAATGAGAAAAATTCACATTGTGTTAACATCTATGTGTTTCATGTAATAAAGGGCAGCCCTCCTGACCATTGTCATTGTGCCTTAGACATAATTGGTACTTGTATGATTGTGCTACTATACTTTGTTTCTGTTAATAATTTTTGTAGTAGTTGATGGATTTATCTTAAGAACACTTTTGGATTAGGCTTTGCTTACTTTCCATGGTGGGAATTTAAGCAACTTTCCCCCCCCCCCAGGGTAAATTTTATTCCATTTAGAGGATTGTTTTCTATTTCAGAATCTTTATACTAATAATGATCTTTATATAATAATGCAGACTACAAAGGCTGTATAAAGAGCCCCAAATATGTGATAGAGAAAATACTGAGAATCCAAACTTAAAGACAGAAATGTACTCTTCTTAAAACAAAACAGTTTATTATCTTCTACCAGGGAGTATAGTACTAAAGAAAGTTAAAATAAATGGCAATTAATATGGAGGGAAAAAAACAGGTGCTTTCTTAAGGGACCCTGGTTTTGAGTACAAAATTCACTTCTATAAAAGGTCAAAGAGTGACCAGCTTTAAGAATACCCATTTAACTTAATGACTTTCAGAAACAAACACTGTGAAAATAGAGATAATAATGAAGCCCATAAAATTTCATGCTTTAGTGTTTAGGTAATTGCTTGTTAAATTAAGAAGGTATTATTTTTTTCTGGACATGGCTATATCCCTTCCTTTTGCAGTTAAAAATATAATGAAGTTTTCCTTCTATCTGGCTGAATTCCATTTGGCCCTTCAACAATTATTCCAATATTAATTTTTGTGGGTCACTGTAATTCATTTATCAGCAACTGAGGATAATGAAATACTTGGTAATTATATAATTATTGTTATCAGTGAGAAAAATATGTGGCAAGGATGGTTGGTGCAAGTAAACACATATTTCTATGTTCAATCTTGCCAAATTATGATGATGAAGTAATGCAATAACTTCATTACTAAATACCCACCCAAAATAATTGCTTAAATTTATTATAAAATTGTTTTACTGGGGCTTTTCATTTGAGAATGATTTTTCATACTGTTATATTAAATCACATTCATGATGCATTGAAAAATTGAGTTTCATATTATGCTAAGAATACACCTCTTGATATTTTGCAGTTGAATTATAGATGGGTAGGTTCTAGTGTCCTAAAATGGGGAGGTTTGATAATTATTGTAGTATCTCATTAAGACAAGGCATGTGTGAATATTCTCTGTGATACACAAGTTTAAACAGACAGTTTCACAGAATAGCTCTTCATTGTACTTGAACAGAATCTCAGTGTTTGCTGTCTGTGTTAATAAACGTTTTTTTTTTCTTTTAGCACAAGGATGCTGTACTAATGTGATGAGCAGATATGATGAATTTAAAATATTAATTGTTCACATGAATATTTTATTCTGTTCCTTATTCCAACTTCTATTTCTTTTATTTAGCAGACGGGCAGCAGGAAGGTCATAATAAGAGAAGCATCAGCATGAAATGAATTTAAATTGTTTTACTGAGTAGACTTCATTTGTGCAAACAGAGAGCAAGTCCCTGAAAACCAATTTAATGGTCAGGAAAAACTTTAAAGTCTAATACTTCAGTCAATTCCTATGCTTTATTTCCTGGGATGAGCACAGATATGTTTCTAAATGTGTATTGAAAAGTGAGGTGAGGTAATGCTTCACATTTCTGATTCTGGTGAGGGACCTTTGCAGTATTTAGGGTTCCAAGCATTTTTTAACCTATTGAGAATTTACATTTCAAATAGGAGAAATAAAGTATATATTTATGTAATTAATTGAGTAACTAAGAACAAGACTGTTTCAATGGACCGTTTAAAATATATTTTAACAAAAGTTAATTTTTAAAATGTATTTTAATTTTATCCTACGTGTAGGGGTGTTTTGCCTATATATGTGTCTATGCATTGTACCAATGGACTCCAAAAGAGGGTGCTAGAACCTCTGGAACTGTTGCAATGAATGATGGTTAGCCATCACCTGGTGCTGGGCATCAAACCCAGTCTCTTTGCAAGAGCAGTGTTCTTTTAACAGCCAAGCCATCTTTCCATCCCCATGTTTACTTTACCTAAAGATGTACAGTATTGATTGTATACTCATATCTTTTGACGATTAGAAGCAATGTAAGAACCTACTGTAACACACCTTATTTTGGAAGACAAATCTCTTAGAAGATCTGAGTATAATTCATCTATTTTGCTAAGTATTCATTATGCTGTGATCATGGAGCTTGTAGTGGAAGTCTATGGGAAGAGCTGGCAGGTGAGTTCAGAATCCCAGCCATGCTAGCTGTCCAGCTGGCCTTACTCAACATTGGTAATTTCAAAATTTGCTCCAGTTTGGGTGTCCTTGTACTTTCCTTGACCATAGTTCATATGATGATTGTGAACAGTAGCCTTTGGATGTGTGTGTGTGTGTGTGTGTGTGTGTGTGTTTGTGTGTTTGTGTGTGTGTGTGTGTGTGTGTGTCTGTGTGGCAAGAAGCTATTTTACTGTTTTAAGTGTGTACACTCTGAGGTCTATTACACATTTATCTTGCAGTTGCTAACTCTGATATATTCATAGTTCGTATAACTCCAAAGGTTATATTGCTCTGTAGAAGTTTTCTATGGCCAGTGTCATCTTGTTATCATACTAGAACTATTTTAACCAAAGAGTCAACCCCATTTATTGCTTAATTATGGAGATTTAACAGTAGAATTTTAAATTGAATTTGTTTTCTGATATTTCCATTCATGTATATAGTACCTTCATCTCTTTTTGAGAGCAATTCTTTATATACACATTTTCATGCTTTCAATGTAAAGTAAAATAAGGTTTTGCCTGTGAGCATTCTTACATTTTCACAACAAAATCCTACCACAACCATTTACTTTACTCTATGCTTCCTCTTACTTATGATATTGTCACCACCTACTCACAGGGGCTCGGGGTCAGGGGATGGAGACATCAGCTTCCTTCTCTTCTGGTTCATCCTCACCCCCGGTGGGGCATTTTGTGGCCTTGAACTTTGGTGGTCAGGACTCTAATCTTTCCAGCCACCTCTGACCTGTTCAGTTTGTAGTTTCCCCTTGCATCTGTTGTTCTTGGAGTGTCCTCTAAGGCAGGAATGGGGGACTCTACGTGGTAAGATGCAGTTCCAGGTCCTGCCCCTGGAGTGAGATGTTTTCTTCTATTTTTTTTTTTTTACCTGTAAAGTGGCCCAGCTGCTTCCATGTGTTGCGGCATTTTCACTACCCTCCGCACCCACTGGTTGCTTCAGCATGGAAGCACCAGTACGAACTATGAACACAAAACCTCTCATCTCAAAGGGAACAAGAAATAGTTTGTTTTGAAGTTGAATATAAGTGACCATGGGCTGAGTGTAAATACAGATTCAAACTGGCCCAGAGACCATGGTCTGATGTAATGACTCCATGAAGTTTTAATAGGAGAAAAGATTACAATTCAAGAACACATTCTTGAAAACATCAGATAAGTGATGTACAGCAAAGAGGGGTAATTCATGCTTAGTTTTAGGTGTATCTGGTTACAGTCTTAGCTTTGGAATTGGTACAAGGTAATGACTTGTTCCACATTCTGGAGGGATTTTCTTAGCAATAACAAGAATACATGTTAGGTCAAACATAGCTTATGAGTGGCCTTTAGGTATCTAAATGTAGTCTATGAAAATCTGCCTGCAGATTTGCAACATTCAAATTCACCATAACCACAGAAGTTTTCATGAGTTAACCGAATTCATATAAGACTAGTGGCTGGGCATGGTGGCGCACGCCTGTAATCCCAGTACTTGGGAGGCAGAGGCAGGTGGATTTCTGAGTTCGAGGCCAGCTTGGTCTACAGAGTGAGTTCCAGGACAGCCAGGACTACACAGAGAAACCCTGTCTCAAACAAACAAACAAACAAACAAACAAACATATAACACTAGTGTGGAACACCTACACCCCAAAATTTCAAGCTTCAGTTAAGTAACATCTTTGTTCTCCTGAACTTATCTCCATTTTTCCCACTAAAAACTGAGTAGGGGGAGTATGGATTGAGGAAAAGAGCTTGCAAATGGATTCAACCTACCTGGTCTTTTTACACTGCCATACTGACTCTTACTTGACATTGCTTGGTATTTTCAAAAGAGAGGTTGTCCACCTTCTCGTCTGCTTGTCTCTGATTCAGTACAGTTTGCATTCCTGTCTTAGTGTGGGGTGCTTTGCTCATACATTGTTTTCATGCCACACTTCAGCTCTCTGCTAGGTTCCAGAATAAAATTAATTTAAAATTTACCTTACTTTTTTTATTGTTCTTAGGACAAAACAGGACTTTTAGAACACTTATGCATCTTGATCAGAACAGGAATTATTTAAGATTTTAGCTTAATAGTTAAGAATGTATAATTAGCAAATATTAGCAAGTGGTTATAATTCTAGTTTGAGGCTTTGTGGAACTGTTGAAACTAAACAAAAAAATCTGAGAGTGTTTAGAACATTCTGATGGCAAAAAGTTGTCACAAACAAAGTTTTTTTTGAAGAATTCAAGGCAATTTTGACAAGAAAAATTATATCACAAATCAATGAATTGGAAATACATTTTGTTTTTATTTAGCCCTGTTGTTCACTGGAAAGCTATCCTCACTGTACTATCTTCTATTAACATAAACTATGTAAACAGTTGCAAAAATGTTGAAAAGTAAGCTGCATGTCTTAATGAAAATTAGCTTTAATTTAAAAATTACAAGAGAAAGATCTTAGCCAGAAAAATATAATGTCAATATCAATCTAAATTTTGTGTAACATTCAAAATTCCAAAAGTAATTGAGTAGAAAGTGCCTACTATGTGCTAATTGATTAAAATTATATGAGTGTAGGGGGCTGGGGAGAAATGTCTATACTTTTTGCTGTTTTTCTGGAGGATAAGAGGTAGATTACCAGCATTCATTTTGATGGTTCATAACTGCATGGAACTCTAGCTCCAGTGTGTTCCATGGTTTCTTCTGACTTCTATGGGTACCTGCAAGCAAATGCACATTCTCACACCCCTCACCACCAAATACCTATAAGTAATAAAAATTTAAAATAAACACACATATATATCTGTATATATACATATGTAAACATATATGAAACACACACACATATATATCAGATATCTCTATCTATCTATCTATCTATCTATAAATGAAAATGTACAGGGAAAACAAGGGAATATGTTAGGTTAAATACAGAGCTTATCAGTAGCCTTTTGGTATCTAAATGTAGTCTAAAAAATTTGGTTACAGATTTGCAACATTCAAGCAAACATTAAGTATCTATAACAAACAAAACATTAAGTAATATATCCTTAGGTACTCCAAAGCCACTCTTGAAACAATTGCTGTGAGATTGCTAGTTGGTAAATCCATGATTAGTGGGCATTAATGGTTTTCAATTAAATCATAATATCTACAAGGTAGCCTCTGGAGGGCTTACCTAGCAACACTGCATCACCTAGCAACATAGCAACACCATGTCCCAAGGTCCCAGGTTGAGTAGTAAGGAGAAAGCCAGCTGAGCGCCAGCATTTCACTTGTCTTGGCTTCCTGACTATAAATGCAGCATGATCAGCTGCCCCTCAGTCCTGATGCTACAACTCCCCATTGTGGTGACTCTGGCATCTAATTGTGAGGCACAACAAGTTCTCCATCTTTAAACTATTATGTCATAGCTAACAATGAGGAAAGCAACTCATACACATGGATTCTTGGGTTTTGCTATTTCTTCTTGTAGCCAGTATCACACATATTTGTGCATATGGTTGAAAACTGTAAAAAATTAATACTCAATTATTGTTCATCAGATATGAACATTTGAATCATAATTTACTGTACATACCAAAAAGTTAGTGTGAATATGAAGTTGAAGACTGGATAGAAGATGATCATTGTCAGTATTGTGTTTATCAGACTTTGCTTACTTATTTTATGTGTGATACAAATTCAAAATTTCTTAGTAAAGATCAATAAAGCTTATCCAAAAAAGAATTGAAAGATTAGGAAGAAGAGGAAACTAAGAATCATTGTCTCTTTGACCACACACTACCTATAATTTGATTTAATGGCCAGAAATCCTACTGATCAACATATGTTCCATCAGGAACCTAGAGACCTAACCCACAAACTTCCTTAGCAGTGCCCTAGACACTGTTCCTTACAGAATCTTCAGACATAGCTTACCACTGAGGCTTATCTGTGTGCATTTATGTGAATCTCAATTTTGCAATATTTGTAACACATAAAAGTGTATTTCCTCCCTTCAGCTCCTGAGGTAGTGTGTCTGCTCTCCAGGTCAGTTCATTTTGTTGTAGTGTGAAAAACTGAAGGAAGCAACACGTTGTTAGTTATCCAGTATGGATAGAGAGCTGATATTTGTTGTTGTTCATTATAAACCATCCTTTACTGAGACTAGCCTATAACTGTAGTGAGTGACATATGGAACTCCACTTTAAACAGAATTTGCATTATTGCTCTGTTCTAAGGTTTGCATGCCTATCCAGTATAAGAATATTTCTATTTTGACTGAATTTCAAATTTTTAATATTTAAAATGCTCACATTTTAATAGTTAATTTTTACTGAGAATTTCATATATGTGATCACTTTCTTACAAGGATATCAATTACATATATATATATATATATATATATATATATATATATGTATCTTACCCTAAGAAATTGGTAATGTATTTCTCATCTTATCTAGCAGAACAAAATTTTATGTTTTTGGAATTTATGTGCTTTCCAATCTATCAGAGAAAAATGATCCAATATATAATCTGTCCTGAAAAGTGGAGTAAGCTCCCTTCCTTTATTTCTATTTATTGTGAATGACTCTGTTTTATATGTATTTTAAATTTATAAGCCAAAATTCTCTTTGGCAATAAATGGGTTGCACTGTGCACATATCTTGTAAGCAAGTCTTCTAACTTGATTTAAAATTAAAGTGTACACAACTCACATGTCTGAAGTATAGGCTTCATCCTTTCGTACATAACTCAGTGACGTAAAGTAAGATACCCATGCCTGAAGTGCTGGGCTCTCAGTGCGAGTACCACACCTACTATGCTACTCAGTTATCATTGGCTTACTCACCATTTGAACTCAATACTAAGTACTTTTCCCAGGAAGAAAACAACAGTGGTTTTGAAAGTCGGTGGTATTGGTGTTTTTCAGAAAGGCCAAAGAAGATCTGCTGAAAACTCAGAAGGAACGGGACTTCCATCGCATGCATCATAAGCGCATAGTGCAGGAAAAGAACAAGCTCATTGCTGACCTCAAAGGGTAAGATGCTCGCGTGTGTTAACTACAGTAGGCTGTTTAAATGGACTTGTTCCTTTATGTTTGTTGGGTAGGGAATTTAAGCCCTCTAATTGAAGGCATATTCACACTATTCGAGTGTATGATTGAGAAGTTAAACAAAAATATAGAAAATGTACTCTATTGTTGCTTTGTCATTCAAGACACAGCCTTGCTAAGTCTGGTATGAGCAAAGCACCTCAGGAGTATATTTAAAGTGAGGTAAATTGTGAAGAGTGAATACGTTTGTGGAGTGATGTCCTCAGGCTGCCATTGTGAGACACATTACTGCATGCAGCAGCACCGGTCATGAAAGAACATGGAACATTCACCAGATGAGTCATGGATGACAAAGAACAGGCTGAGCTTTGCTGGGATACAAGGCATATCCTAAGTTAGTTTGAATTTATGAGAGAAATTATAGAAGCTATTTTGGGAGGCTTTATTCATACTTGATACCTCATTCATTAACTTCCTTCAATTCTTTTTCTCTAAAGTAAGAAATCAGTTTTATAGCCCTTAAATAAAATGATTTTGTTTGTTCTATGATAATATCATATAACAAAACATTCTGTGTTGACAAGGGTATTATAAAAATATTATCAATTGTTATAGTGTTTATCCAATATAAACACTAGATACTTATGTTTAAATATATATCATACCCTCTAAATATGCAATTTAAAAGGGCATACTGATTTAGTTTCTTTTATCATTGCTATTATATAATATTGGGCAAGTTACAAATACAGAGGCAGATGCTAGCAGCCAACCATTGGTCTGGGCATGGGGTCCCCAATGGAGGAACTGGAGGGTGGTCCAGAGGATCTGAAGGTGTTTACAGCTCTATGGGAAGAACAATGATTTCGGCAACCCAGATGCCCAGAACTACTAGGGACTAAACCATCAACCAAGGGGTATAAATGGTTTCAGCCAAAAATGTGGCAGAGGAATGCCTTGTTGGACATCAGTGGGAGGAATGGTCCTTGGTCAGGTGAAGGCTCAATAGATGCCCCAACAAAGAGAAATTGAGGGGGCTGGAGATGGAAATGGGTCAGGTGTAGGGGCATATATGTGGAGGCAGGGGTGGGAGGAGGAGTTGCAAGTCTTTGGGGAGGGGTGAAATCGGGAAAGGTTTTACCATTGACAATGTAAATGAAGATGATATTCAATAAATAAAAATATAATAATATTGGGCAAGAAGCAATTTAGGGACTGTAAGGCTTGTTCTGGCTCATAGATTGAGGGATACATGCCATCATGGCTGGGCAGGCATGGAAACAGAGCTAGGATGCTGGCTCATCGTACTAATCTGAAGTCAGAGAGCAGAGAGAGAATGAGAAGTGGAACCAGACTAAAACAACCTCCAGGCTTTACCAGTGACTGACTCTTCCTAGTAAATCTCAACCTCCTGAAGATTCCTCTGCCTTCCCTAACAACATCAACATCTGGAGGCTAAGTATGGGAATTCATGAAACTAGGAGTAACATTTTGCACTTGAACTCTCTAATTCTGCCCCCGTTCTTCATGAGCTTCTGTCTCATAGTACAGAATACATTGTTTTTTAAACTCGCCATGTTTCCACAGTAAGTAATACTTCCAGTACTATTGAAAAGTCCCAGTCTCAAAAGAATACCCATGGTATGCACTCACTAATAAGTGGATATTAGCCTAGAATCTTGGGACACCAAAGACACAATCCACATACCAAATGATGTCTGACAAGAAGAATGGAGTGGACACTGGTGCTGGAAAGGCTCAAAGCATCAGTGTAGGAGAATACCAGAACAGGGAAGTGGGAAGGGGTGGATAGGGGAACAGGGGGAGGGAAAAGGGCATGTGGGACATTTGGGGGGGCAGGGAACCAGAAAAAGGGAAATGAAATGTAAATATAGAATATATCCAATAAAAAAAAAGTCCCAACAGGTTTGGAACTCAAGGCAATCTCTTTACTGTGAGGCTTCATAAAATCAAAAAGCAATTTATAATATGTAATGATATGGAGTAAACAGTTTCATTCCAAAAGGTAGGAATGGTGGTATATAACAAAATAAATTGAAATCCAGTAGAGCAAAAGATAATCCCTGCATGCACATGCCTGGTATCTGGAGCTTGTGGTGGGATTTACTCTACTGTAAGCATCTCGAGGAGCCCCACCCTTGGAGGTCTGCCACCTGCAGCACATGTAACCTCTCCCTGGCTATGGGAGTCATTCTTTGCCTATATATTTCTTCAGTAGATATCCCACAATTTTGACATCTCCAACTTCTATTGCAATGTAGACTTACCATATTTACGATACAAAGAATGAATATATATATACACACACATATACATATATATATATAAAGAATACTGCTCCAAATAGAATGAAATATAGCTTCCAGTGTATGATACAGAATAGCTTGAAAAACTGTGCTGAGTGAAAGAAAAGAGCTTCTAGTGAGAAAATATTCTATGACATCAAATACACAATCCCAGAGTTTTCTGGGATGTTAGAAGCACTATTACATTTTGATAATATATGATCTTAATGGATATACTTATTAATTTAAATGGATAACTTTGACACTTAGGATCTATATTTTACTTCATATAACGTATTCTTCATTAAAAACTAAAGCATAGTTTGAAGACATTTTCCAATCGAACAAAAATTTGAAGGTACTTCTATCATATATTAAGTAGTATTATTGTTTGTGAGTTGTTAAACTATTTTCAGCACTAGAGAAACGGTTCCACACTTAAGAGCATGGTAAAAGGACCTGTGTGCCATTCGCAGTACTGAGATCAGGCAGCAAGTAAGTACACATAGCTCCTGTTACAGGTCATCTGACACCCTCACCTGATCTCTTAGGGGACCTTCACACATGCAGCACACAGTCACAGTGACATAGGCTCAAACTAAAAATATATTTTTTGCACTTAATTTTATTTTTTTTACTTTATTTTTTTATTTTCTATATTCTTTGTTTACATTCCAAAAGCTTTCCCCTTTCCCAGTTCCCCCCACCATACGTCCCATAAGTCCTCTCCCCCCCCAACTATTTCCCAATCACCTCCCTCCCCCACCATTTATCTGTTCCGGATCTACAAAACTGGATCCAATCTTTTTAGGCCCAGGGTCCTTTCCTTTCTTCTTCTTGGGAATCATTTGACTTGCTAATTGTGCCTTGAGAATATAGGGCTTCTGGGCTCATTAATATCCACTTATCAGTAATTGCATTTCTTGTGTATTCTTTTGTGATTGGGTTAACTCGCTTAGGATGATATTTTCCAGATCTAACCATTTGCCTACAAATGGCATGAATTCATTATTTTTAATTGCTGAGTAGTATTCCATTGTATAAATATACCACATTTTCTGTATCCATTCCTCCTTTGAGGGATATCTGGGCTCCTTCCAATTTCTGGCTATTATAAACAAGGCTGCTATGAACATTGTGGAGCATGTGTCTTTATTGTATGCAGGGGAATCCTCTGGGTATATGCCCAGGAGATTCCAGGTATGCCAGGGTCCTCTGGAAGTGACATGCCCAATCTTCTGAGGAACCGCCAAACTGATTTCCAGAGCAGTTTTACCATTTTGCAATCCCATCAACAGTGGAGGAGTGTTCCTCTTTCTCCACATCCTCGCCAGCACCTGTTGTCTCCCAAGTGCTGGGATTACAGGTGTGAGCCACCACACCCGGCTTAATTTTCTTAATATGCAGTCAATGAAACATGTTATCAAGTTTATCTTTTATTTTGGTATAAACAAAACTCCTGGTTTCTGGTTTGATTGCCTACTCCTTGTGACCCCGTTCTTTGAGAATTGTGAGTTGATGTTAAGTTTTGTGAACCAAGGTCTCATGCATCCCAGACTGGTCTTGAACTGACTATGTGGCTGAGACTGGCCTTGAACTTCTGATCCTCCTGCCCCTGCCTCCTGAGTATTGGGATTACAGTCACATAGCACCTTTCTGTCTGGAAATTATACTCTCTAAATTTGAAATAACTGAGTAGTCCTCTGAGTACATACCCAAGTACACAAAAAATGTGCTGCTGGGAGATTGGAAAGTATGGAAGAAAAATATAGTTTCCTGTGTTTATCCCTGGCCCAAGGCAGACTGAAATCACATGGGAAGTGCTACTCAGTGCTTCTTGGCTCTGGCATGTTGGCCTGTACGTGGCCGCTCATTTTTATTCATAAGCACACAAAGATGGGATGAGAGAAGAAAAAGGATTAGATGTCAGACAAAATCACTGATGTAGCTATTTTACCCTTTCTGATGATGCAATTGGCCTTTTACTTTTATAGGCTGAAATTACATTATGCATCTTACGAACCAACTATAAGGGTGTTACATGAGAGGCATCATGCTTTGCTGAAGGAGAAAATGCTGACTTCTTTGGAAAGAGATAGAGCTGTTGGGAAGGTAAGGAAAGAGCTACCTTGAAACAATTTGTAATCATTTCCTGTTTATTGTGCCTGTGTATGTGCATGTGTGTGTATATGTGTACCTGTGTGTGTACTCAAGGGTGTGTATGCATATGGAGGCCTGGTACATATGTATGCATATACAGGCCATCATGTGTTATTCTCAGACATGCTAAATACCTCCTTTGAGACAGGGTCTCTCATTGAACTGAAGCTCACCAATTATGTTAGACCTCATGATCAATGAATCCCAGGGATTTTCTTGTCTCTCTAACCCAAGTGTTGGGATCACAAGTATTTGCCACCATATTGGGCATTTGTATGTGGGGTCAAGCAATTTACCAACTGAGCTGTTGCTTCAACCCTTAGCACCCATTTTTTTTTGAGGGGAGAGAAGTACCAGGAAAAGCCCCATGGGCAAGAACATGAGGAGTCCTATTTGCACATATAACTGATAGGAAGTCTGTCTCTATCTCTGTGACAAAAGCCAAGTATGTCTTGAGGATATAGTTCCATGGGTCTCAACTAAGTCATATGGCAGGAAGGACAAGTGCACTTGATAGATGACTTAAGAAAAGGAGAGAAACAGATCTGCATTAATATATTGATGTCTGTCCATATATATTACACACATCACACACACACACACACACACACACACACACACACACACAAAATACATGTACATATCACCCAGAACATATTCTAAGTACAAATTCCTAAGGACAATATAAAGAAAAGTTCTCTTGAAGTCCTGGGATAACAGCCTAACTTCACCATACCAAAATTCAATTAAAATTGAAAATGGATTTTTAAAAAATGAGCATTAGATCAAAACATATTGCTAGATAAGCCTCATTTCCAACAAGTACGTGGGCTCAGTTTCGTCTACTCTATATAGAATAATAGTAATACCTAATCTCAGAGGGTTTTGTATGTGTTTATTAAATAGTGTAATTTAATCATCTTATATATTTTCTAATGTGTGATAAAATGTCAGTTTCCTTTTGCTTTTGTCCTGTTTCATCGCTACATCTATGACTATGGCAACTGTGACTCCTCCTATAACCTTTGCAGCATCTGCAGAAAGAAGCAAGTACCATTTTATCATCTGAAATACTTTATTTGGCTTTGTTTTCTGGAACATCCTGGGCCAAGCATGATTTTTTTCTTAGATATATTCTTTATTTACATTTCAAATGTTGTCCTCTTTCCTGGTTCCCTCTGCCCCCTGAAAATCCCATAAGCCATCCCCTTCCCCTCCCCCTATTCCCCAATCAACCCTCTCCCGCTTCCCTGTCCTTGTATTCCCCTACACTGTGGCACTAAGCCTTTCCAGGACCAAGGGCCTCTTCTCCCTTGATGTCCAACAAGGCCATCCTCTGCTGCCTATGCATCTGGAGCCATGGGTAACACTATGTGTACTCTTTGGTTGATGGTTTTGTCCCTGGGAACAGTATTGGGTGGCTCATAGTGTTGTTCCTCCTATGGCACTGCAAACCCCTTCAGCTCCTTGGGTCCTTCTCTAGCTCCTCCATTGGGGACCCTGTGCTCAGTTCAATGGCTGGCTGAGAGTGCCCCCCCCCCTTGGTATTTGCCATGTACTAGTAGAGCCTCCCAGGTGACAGCTATATCTTGCTCTGGTCAGCAAGCACTTGTGGGCTTCGATAATAGTGTCTGGGTTTTGTAACTATATATGGAATGGATCCCTAGGTGGGGTAGTCTCAGGATGGTCTTAGCATTCATTTTTAATGGGTAAATTAATGGTTTTGTTTTCGAGTTAAGTTTTAAAACATTGTCCAGCAATTTGTATATAAAATTTATTTGGAAACATGATACAAATATTTAATATATTAACAGCTCATAATGATATATCTGAATTAACATGTATCTGAAACATGAAATAATATCTTACTAAAGTACAGTTAGAAGAAAATATTCAGTAGTTGTAGTAAAAACAATAAAAAATGGTTAAAATGTGTGCTTTGAAAGCTATCCATGGGGCTGTAGAGATGGCTCAATGGTTAAGAGCACTGACTGATCTTCCAGAGGTCATGAGAAATTTCCAGAAACCACATGGTGGCTCACAACCATCTGTAATGGGATCTGATGCCCTCTTCTGGTATATCGGAAGAGAGCAACAGTGTGCTCATATACATAAAATAAATAAGTAAATCTTTTTTAAAAAAGAGAAAGCTATCCACAGCAACATACCTAGGTAAAAAATTGATTTTGAGAATGACAGCTGGTCTAAATATGCATGCTCCAAGAACCTAAAATGTTGCATACCATAGTTATTAAAGATTGACGTGGGACAGTGGCTCTAAGTTTTTTCAATCTCACCAATTGGTCTTAATGATAACGCGTCTCATAGGAGTATGCAAAGTGGAAGCAAATCTTATCAAGAGCTATCACAGAATAATGAGACACAGGGAAAGATTAATAGAAACTCTCAGAGAATGTGGGCTTTCTAAGAGTGGAAAAAGATCTATTGAACTTCCTTTCTTCATATTTTTTAATAGGGAATTATTAGGAACTTGACAAAGGCTGAGCTACTCTATTGAGTTTGATTAATTCTCTAGATTATCATAGGCCAAAATAATGAACAGTCCACAAGCTCTTTGCGTGTCCCTGAGCTAAACTGTGGGTGCTTATGTGCTGTTTGAGTGCTGCTCATCTAGTCGAGGTGGTCAAAGAATACCTCTATGCACTTCTGAGTTTAGGTATGTTAGTAACTGACCTCGACTCTCTGCTAGCTCTGGGCTACTTGGCCATCATCTCTACCTCAGACTTTGCCCGTGTCTTGCTGACTATTAATAATACTGATTTCTCTGACTTACTTAGTTGCTGACATAGACTGCTAATCATCAGCCATTGGCTGGTGTTACTGTTTCTGACACTGAAGGGGTCCTAAGAGTTAATTATACTGAGATCTTCTTGTTCTCACAGCTACCAAGAAGTAGGTGCTGACTTCTTGGTTACCTCTTTGTCTAGGGGATGGTCTAGATCCTATTCTTGAAATGTATCCTTATTTACAACCTGGTCTGTTAGAGTAGCCATGTATAAAGCAAGACTCTGTAATAAACAATAGTACTTAGCACAAGTTCCACAAAGTGGAAAGGTCTCTTGGAGCTAGCCAGCTGGTCTATTGTCACTAACATTGCTTTCTAGACCCAGTTTATCAACATTGGGTCCATGTTGTTTTTAACAACAGACATTTAATTGCATTGTGAATGAGTTTCTACAGTGCCGATAGGGAATGATTAAATCTAATTTGACATCAGGGCCTGTAGGAGTTCTCCATGGCAAAGGCTTACCTTGCCTGCCCCTTGCTGATCTGTAGTCATTAGTCCAATGCCAATTGCCACAGCTTCTGCATATTCTAGAATGCTGAGGCCTTTGTTTTAGATTATCTCTAGAAAAAAAAATCATTGTTTCTAGGAATGACTGGTCTACAATCTCTCTTCAAATTACCTTATTTACCATAATAAAATCATCTGATATTTTGATTTTTCTTGAAATTTTTAGAAATTACTTTTATCAGAGTAGCATCATAAACATGAGAGCCAATATCAACCATATTTCTAATCCATTCATCTGAGATCTTCACTTAAAAGCCTAATCATCATTTTGAATTCCAAATTAGCATTTTCAAAAGCCAAAGATTCAATTAGTATTTGTCTGACTTCTGAATGTGCTACTCTTTCATTTACAGCTGGCGTTAATCTTTGTTAAAAAAAATAGTGAAGGCTTCTTTTGGGCCTTGTATAATTTTAGTTAAATGACTCAAATTTTGTTCCTTATTCTTTAATTCTTTGTCCTACGCATTTAAAGCTGCTAAAAAAAAAAAAACCATAGTGCCGCCAGGTGGTGGTGGCGCACGCCTGTAATCCCAGAACTCTGAGAGGCAGAGGCAGGCGGATTTCTGAGTTTGAGGCCAGCCTGGTCTACAGAGTGAGTTCCAGGACAGCCAGGGCTATATAGAGAAACCCTGTCTCGAAAAAACTAAAACAAACAAACAAACAAAAAACACCATAGTGTCAAGATATGATCATCAAACTGAGGCTGCCTTTGTAACTCAGCACATTGGCCTTCACATTGCAGCTGATCCTGGGAAACAGTAACCTCTAGCCCTACATCTTTGTTCTATACCTCTGCCTTTCTCTTTCCACCATGTTAACCATTGTAACTGAGGACCAGCTTCCAAAATTGCTATTGCCAAGTCTTACCAGTTTTGGGATAATTTTGTTCTGAGTTGCCCATGGATTTAATATCTGTCTCACAGAGGGCGCATATATACCATATGAATTGGTCACTTCCATAAATCTCAAACCCATTTAACTTTTTCATAATTTTGTGGGTGCCTGTCATCTTCTGGTAAGCCTTTTATAGTAACTGGATAAACTAATGTTGGTTTTCTATCAACTTTGTACCACCCCTCTTCAGTTTCATCATGTGGTAGTATGGTAGGTTGTTTAAATTCCTCTGTCTGTGACTATTTTTCAATTTTCATTTGTAAGTCTTATAAGGCTTGCATCTTATGTAATCATTTTTTATATTTTGGCACAAAAAGTATAAGGCTATTATTAAAGATAGCATATTGATTACCAACTGATAGTAATTATAATTGATATTATGTCAATCTCTGCTTCTATTTTCAACCATCTAAAGTTGCACTATATATTCTAATGACTTGTATTACAGTATTTTCCATCCTTAACCTCTCTTTGAGGATTTCCCAGGACTTATCAAATCTCATCCTTAACCTCTCTTTGAGGATTTCCCAGGACTTATCAAATCTGATGGCTTCTTAGTTTGTCCATATCTCTCATGATTTCTCTGTCCTTGTGGTTGTGCCCCACATTGCCTGCCAAGTAGTGTTTTGTTACAAAATCTTAGTCATTCAGTTTTACCAATTAAGACTCCAGAGTTAGATGTTGGGGTAAAAGCCTGCTATGTGACCCTTTCACAATGGTCATATATTAGATACCTTGCATATACGATATTTACAACACAATTCATAACAGTAGCAAAATTACAGATATGGAATAGCAACAAAAATAATTTTATGGCTATGGATAACCGCAACATGAAGAACTGTAATTAAAGGGTCACAACATTAGAAAGATTGAGTCATTGATTTAGAAACTTATCTTCTGCCTCAAAAGCCCTTAGAGGCCAGAGATATTACTAATAGGTAGAAGTAGAAGTAGAAGTAGTAGAAGTAGAAGTAGAAGTAGAAGAAGTAGAAGTAGAAGTAGAAGTAGAAGTAGAAGTAGAAGTAGAAGTAGAAGTAGAAGTAGAAGTAGAAGTAGAAGTAGAAGTAGAAGTAGAAGTAGAAGTAGAAGTAGAAAAGTAGTTGTTGTTGTAGTAAATAAAATAATATTGCTTGGAAATTTGTCTCAAATATATATTTAGAACTTATTTATTGGTTGAATTTTCTTCATTCATACTTAGTGACACTGTTTCCTTCTACTGGAAGGACCTATTCTGTATTTTAATATAAAATTGAAAATTTGTGTGGAAAATATTTCTGATAAAAATTGTACAAAAACATGTTAAAATTGAAGATTATCATAGAAAATGACAGATAAAATGGTAGGCATAAAATATTTCTAAGTTGATTGAAAGTGGAATTATAAACACTATCTGATAAAACTGAAGATCTACAAGGAAAATATTTTTGATAAAATTCAAGAAATATATAGAACAACACATTAAAATTGAGTATTTCATGGAAAATTATACAGATAAAATGGTAGGCATAAAAATATTTCTAAGTTGATTGAAAGTGGAATTATAAACATTTTCTTATAAAAATGAAGATTTACATGGAAAATATCTCTGATAAAATTGAAGAAATATATAGAAAAACACTATAAGATTGACTATTTCATGGAAAAATTATACAGATAAAATGGTAGGCATAAAAATATTCATAAGTTGATTCAAAGTGGAATTATAAACATTTTTGATAAAATTGAAGATTTATATGGAAAGTATTTCTGATAAAATTGAAGTTATAGAAAAACATCTTAAAATTGAAGATTATCATAGAAAATAATACAGATAGATAAAATTGCAGACATGAAAACATTACTAAATTAATTGAAAGATGAATTACAAATATTTTCTGATAAAATTGAATATTTACATGAAAAATATTTCTATTAGTCTATGTCTTTTTATTGGGGAATTGAGTCCATTGATGTTAAGATATCCTAAGGAATTGTGGTTGTTGCTTCCTGTTATTTTCGATGTTATTTTTGTATTTGATGTTTTTTGGTTACTTTCTTTTAGGTTTGTTGGAAGATTACTTTCTTACTTTTTCTAGGGTATAGTTTCCCTCCTTGTGTTGGTGTTTTCCATGTATTATCCTTTGTAGGATGCTGGATTTGTGGAAAGATATTGTGTAAATTTTGTGTTATCATGGAATATCTTGATTTCTCCATCTGTGGTGATTGAGAGTTTTGCTGGGTATAGTAGTCTGGGCTGGCATTTGTGTTCTCTTAGGGTCTATATGAGATCTGCCCAGGATCTTCTAGCTTTCATCATCTCAGGAGAAAAGTCTGGTGTAATTCTGACAGGCCTGCATTTATAAGTTATCTGACCATTTACCCCTTACTGCTTTTAATATTCTTTCTTTGTTTAGTGAATTTAGTGTTTTGATTATGATATGCTGGGAGACTTTCTGTTCTGATACAGTCTGTTTGGAGTTCTGTAGGCTTCTTGTATGTTCATGGGCATCTCTTTCTTTAGGTTAGGAAAGTTTTCTTCTATAATTTTGTTGAAGATATTTACTGGCCCTTTAAGTTGTAAATCTTTGCTGTCTTCTATACCTGTAGTCCTTAGGTTTGGTCTTCTCATTGTGTCTTGGATTTCCTGGATGTTTTGGGTTAGAAGCATTTTTGCATTTTGCATTTTCTTTGACTGTTGAGTCAATGTTTTCTATGGTATCTTCAGCACCTGAGATTCTTTCTTCTATCTCTTGTGTTCTGTTGTTGATGCTTGCATCTAGGACTTCTTCTTTCCAAGTTTTTCTATCTCCAGAGTTGTCTCCCTTTGTGATTTCTTCATTGTTTCTGCTTCCATTATTAGATACTGGATGGTTTTGTTCAGTTCCTTCACTTGTTTGTGTTTTCCTGTAATTTCTTAAGGGATTTTTGTGTTTCCTCTTTAAGGGTTTTTACTTGTTGACCCATGTTCTCCTGTATTTCTTTAAAGGAGTTATTTATGTCCTTCTTAAAGTCCTATCAGCATCATGAGACAAGGTTTTAAAATCCAAGTCTTGCTTTTCTGGTGTGTTGGGATATCCAGAACTTGCTGTGGTGGGAGAACTGGGTTCTGATAATGTCCAGTAGCCTTGGTTTCTGTTGGTAGGGTTCTTGGGTTCTTGTGCTTGCCTTTCGCCATCCTGTTATTTCTGGTGTTAGTTGGTCTTGCTGGCTCTGGATGGAGCTTGTCCCTCCTATGTGCCTATAAGCCTGTGTCTGTTGCTGGGAGACCAATTCTCTTCTAGCAGGGTCTGTGCACAGAAGGTCATGGAGCTGCCTGATTCCCTGGTACAAATGGTGGACAATAGGGAAGACTCCTGTCCCAGCAGCTCCACTGATTATATGCCCTGTGTGCTCCTAACTGTTCCCTTCCAGAGATAAGGTGGAGATCTCACCTCTGTGCTCAGAAGTGAAAGTGCTGCTGGGATATCACTCTCTCTTGGAAGGATGTGCACGGAAGGCTGTGGAGTCGCCTGTCTCCCTGGTGCAGTTGGTGGCAGGAAGGGAAGACTTGGCCCCATTTGTTGATTCTTGATCTTAGAGCATAAGCCACTGGTGATCTGTTTAGGAAAATTTCCCCTGTGCCCATGTATTCAAGGCTCTTATCCATTTTCTCCTCTATTAGTTTCAATGTATTTGGTTTTATGTGGAGGTCCTTGATCCACTTGGACTTAAGCTTTGTCCAAGGAGATAAGAATGGGTCGATTTGCATTCTTCTACATACTGACCTCCAGTTGAACCAGCACCATTTGTTGAGAATGCTGTCTTTTTTCCACTGGATGGTTTTAGCTCCTTTATCAAATATCAAGTGATCATGTGTGTGTGGGTTCATTTCTGAGTCTTCAATTCTATTTCATTGATCTACCTGCCTATCTCTGTACAAATACAATGAAGTTTTAATCACTATTACTCCATAGTACAGCTTGAGGTCAGGGATGGTGATTCCTCCAGCAGTTCTTCTATTGTTGAGAATATTTTTGCTATCCTGCATTTTTTGTTATTCTAAATAATTTGAGAATTGCTCTTTCAAACTCTGAAGAACTGAGATGGAATTTTGGTGAGGATTTTATTGAATCTGTAAATTGCTTTTGGCAAGATGGCCATTTTTAGTTTATTAACCATGCCAATCTATGAGCATGGGAAATCTTTCCATCTTCTGAGATCATCTTTGATTTCTTTCTTCAGACACCTGAAATTCTTGCCATTCACACCTTTCACTTGCTTCGTTAGAATCTCACCAAGGTATTTTATATTATTTGTGACTATTGTGAAGTGTGGTGTTTCCCTAATTTCTTTCAGACTGTTTATACTTTGAGTATAGGAAAGCTACTGATTTGTTAATCTTTTATCCAGCCAGTTTGCTGAAGTTGTTTATCAGGTTTAGGAGTTCTCTGGTGGAATCTTTGTGGTCAGTTAAGTATACCATTATATCATCTGCAAATCATGATATTTTGACTTCTTCCTTTCTAATTTGTATACTTTTGAACTGCTTTTGTTGTCTAGTTGCTCTAGCTACAACTTCAAGTACTATATTGAATAGATAGGGAGTGCCCCTCGTTTTAATGAGATTGCTTCAAGTTTCTCTCTGTTTAGTTTGATGTTGGCTACTGGTTTCTTGTACATTGCTTAAAAGATCTTTATGAATCCTACATCTGATAGAGGGCTAATATCTAATATATACAAAGAACTCAAGAATTTAGACTCCAGAGAATCAAGTGACCCTATTAAAAATGGGGTACAGATCTAAACAAGGAATTCTCAGCTGAATAGTACTGAATGGCCAAGAAGCACCTAAAGAACTGTTCAACATCCTTAGTCATCAGGGATATGCAAATCAGAACAACCCTGAAATTCCACCTCACACCCGTCAGAATGGCTACAATTAAAAACTCAAGTGACGGAAGATGCTGATGAGGATGTGGAGAAAGAGGAACACTCCTCCATTGATGGTGAGATTGTAAGCTGGTATAATCACTCTGGAAATCAATCTGGTGGTTCCTCAGAAAATTGGACATAGTATTACCTGAGGATCCAGCTATACCACTCCTGGGCATATACCCAAAAGATTTTCCAACATATAACAAGGACACATGCTCCACTATGTTCAAAGAAGTCTTATATATAATAGCCAGAAGCTGGAAAGAACCCAGATGTCCTTCAATAGAGGAATGGATACAGAAAATGTGGTACATTTACACAATGGAGTACTATTCAGGTATTAAAAAATTAATTCATGAAGTTCTTAGCCAAATGGGTGGAACTAGAAAATTATCATTCTGAGTGAGGTAACCCAATCACAAAAACACATATGGTATGCCCAAATGCTTGGAATACCCAAGATATAATACACAGACCACATGAAGCTCAAGAAGAAGGAAGACCAAAGTGTGGGTGCTTTGGTCTGTCTTAGAAATGGGAACAAAATACTCATGGGAGCAAATACAGAAACAAAGTGTGGAGCAGAGGCTGAAGGAAAGGCTACCCAAAGACTGGCCCACCTGGGGATCCATCCTATATACAGTCACCACACCCAGACACTATTGTGGATGACAAGAAGTGCATGCTGACAGGAGCCTAATATAGCTGTCTCCTGAGAGGATCTTCCAGACCTAGACAAATATAGAGGAGAATGCTCACAGCCAACCATTGGACTGAGCCTAGGGTCCCCAACGGGATCCCCACTGGAGGAGTTAGAGAAAGGACTGAAGGAGCTGAAGGGGTTTGGAACCCCATAGGAAGAACAATAATATCAAACAAGACTCCCCCCCCCCGCCCCCGAGCTCCCAGGGCCTAAACCACCAACCAAGGAGTACACATGGAGGGACCCATGTCTCCAGCTGCATATGTAGCAGAGGATGGCCTTTTTTGGGTATCAATGGGAGGAAAAGCCCTTGGTCCTGTGGTCCTGTGAAGGCTTGATGCCCCAATGTAAGGGAATTTGACGGTTGCAGGCAGAAGTGTGTGGGTAGGTGCCGGACACTCTCATAGAAGCAGGGGAAGGGGAATGGAATGGGAATTTTGGGGGGGGGGGAACTGGGAAAGGGGATAATATTTGAAATGTAAATAAAGAAAATATCCAATAAAAATTTTTAAAAAAGGAAAAGAAAAGAAGCAAAAATGTTGATGTGCTTCATCAAAATGCATGGCAGCTTGTTAAAGAATGTATGACTGTGACTGTGCTTAATATGCTGTTGTTGCTTTTGTTGCACATTTTTCCTTTTGTCCAAACTCAGAAGGTACCAAAGCTTTCATGATGGCAATACAAATCATATAATAGTATTAAAATTTTAAAAAATAATGTTTTTGTCTCTTCATTGAAATACTTAGCTTTTAAAATATAAAACATCACCGTTTCAGTGCCTTTTGTACTTAGATTTTAGTTTTCTGTTCTTGAATATTTGAATAATATTGCAAGTATTATTGAATAAAATATGTATTCTAATCATTTACAATTTCATCACATGTATGTCAAACTCTAAAAGCTTTATCTTCTTGATTGTTTTCACATAAATATTAGTAAGGAAATTACTTTTTTCATTGTTTTGGTCAATATTGGAGAAAAGAAAATTAAGGAAGAAAGGTTTTGGTTCATTTTGAGGATACAGTACATCACATAAGCTACATCATGGTAAAAGAGTATGAGATAGCTGCTAACATGGGATGCACATTTGGGAAACTAAGATGATATCTACTCATTCTCAGCTTACTTCTTCATTTTTATTCAGTCAAAGACCACAGCCCCTGGAGTAGTGTTGCCTGTATACATTCAACATGAAGCTTTCCTCCTTATTTCTTCCTGTAAGTGGCTTTATAGATCTATTCAGAGTATGCCTCTATAGTGATTCTAAAACCAATTAAGTCAACAATGAAGACTAATGCTTTCAACTTGCTTATTCTGCCCCTGGGGCCTCGATTTCTGCTTCTTTAACTTGAGCAGAATTGAGTGTCAGAGCCAAGTTATATACCTAGAAGTACTTTTCTGTCTCTTGTCTCTAACATGATGGTGGTTCCATAAGTTGGTCAAAGGGCCGTGTTGAGGGCATTTCAGATACGAGTACACTCTGTGGTGTACAGACCTAATTACTGCTTTATCAGAAAAATATAGGAATTGGGACTAATGTTGTGAATCTAAGAGTCTGTAAATCAGTTCTGCAAACATTTAGGTCTTTTATATTTTCTTCTCTTTTCTCACATAGCAAATAGAAACGAACTAAGACTAACATGCTCTGAAGTGAAAACATGACTAAAAGTTAAAATAATATTAGGAGTCAGGTTTTAATTTTTTATATCATGACAGATATACAGAAAACTTTATTTACTGTGGAAAAGTGGTTTTATTTGTCTTTCAACCCATACTCCTGCTGAAGACAATAGATAACCTCTCTGCTAGAGATCATGTAGATCCTTCTGGGTTAGAACAGCCTCTTTAAGTTTAGCACAGGATGTGTAAAGATGTTAAGTGCTTGGTAAAATTCTCTCTTAAATTTCTTAATTTTTATAAATTAAAAGGCCGCTTAAAGATGCATATGGTGTGAAGTCTACTTGCCATTTTCTGTGCATACTTTCTAGTGTTATATGTCTGCCTCAATCATTTTTTTTTTTTTTTTTTGGTTTTTCGAGACAGGGTTTCTCTGTATTGCCCTGGCTGTCCTGGAACTCACTCTGTAGACCAGGCTGGCCTCGAACTCAGAAATCCGCCTGCCTCTGCCTCCCAAGTGCTGGGATTACAGGCGTGCGCCACCACCACCCAGCTCTCAATCATTTTTTGATGTCGATGTTCCTTTAGAGGAACCATGGAACCTCCCTAACTTTATGGTCTGTTACAGTACTATGCTTCTGGTTTAGTATTTTAAATGTTACCATTCCTGGGGCTTGAGTCTCAAGCCCTTGTTATTCATATAGTTGTGAACCACATTTAATCTAGTTTCAGGGGGTACGATGCCTTCTCCTGATGGAGATGGACAACAGGAACATGGGGGTGCACATATATACATTAAGGCAAAACACTCATACATATTAAATAAGCCTGAAATAAAATTATTTAAATATTAACAGTTCTTTGTACCTCTACTGAAGTATGATGAGGATTGGATTTAAAATTTTTAAGCATGATATGAAAGGCCCTTTACAGCAAAATACAAAATATAAAATGTCTGTACAGCATGTTAGTATTCAAGGCTGTTCTTGAGGAAGTAGAAGTGTATGTATTGTATCAATTTCAAACTACATGATATGTTTCTCCTTTCCTTCAAGTCAAACCCACTTTCTCTGATTTCCCCTTTATTAGGCTCTATCTCTTTGTACTTCTTTGTTCTGTTGTAGGGGGTTATATTCTGTACTGTTATTCACTGGAAACTCTGCCATGATCCCATTTGTCAGCAATATCCACACCCATTCTTACAGACTCATTTGTAATGTTTTCTCTTAATTTAAAAAAATTACAGATTTGGAAAATATTTTCTGATGGAAATGTTAGAGTTTATTTCTTGATATTGAAATGGAACAGTTAAGATTTATAATCAGCTTTCTTAGCTTCATCTGCTGTTCAAAGCTAAAGACTAACTACAGTTTGAGAAAGTCATATTTAAATAGATTCACTAAGAACAATGTTGATACCAGGCTTCTGATGTTTTTTCAGGATTATTTTATGGACTAAAAATCCAATATTCTTGGGATATATTTTATATGATACATGATTACTCACACCAACACAATTTATTCAAACCCAAAATGGGCCAAATGATTAAATAAGCTTATACAATAATGCCCTTAACACAGGCTCAAGAACGGTTCTAAGAGTATCTAATATCTATACTAAGAAGTATATGTTATAATTTGTTGAACCCAATTTACTAAGTTGTAACACTGCCAAAATTATTCTGTTATAGTCTTGGAACTAATTATCTTAGTCCCCAAATTAGGGAAGAATCTACAGTTTTAGTTATAAACATTTTCTTGGAAAGTAAGCCATGCCTTCAGGGACTGAAATAGCAAACATTTCAAGGAATTTTAATTTGAAATAAAGTAACCAATCTGTTGTCAATAAACATTTTCTTGTTAGAGCTGATTCATCGGGTATATCCTGACTGTGTGGTCATTGGTTAATTTTCTGACCTAAACCTATTAGTGTGTCATGAATCCACAGAATTCATTTATTCAAAATATCTGTACAATGAAAATATATTTAAGTATATGAAACATTTACCAATGATTTATCATAGAAGTTAGATCACATTTATGTTTATCTTTAAATTTAACGTTTATTCTGTATACCCTGAGGTTTCACTTTCAACTGATATCTTAAGGATGTGAGTTAAAAGCACCAGAATAGAATCTCCTGCTTGCGATGGGAACTCTGATCATAATATCCTCAGATCCTTACCTTAATGAGTATTTAACTTGTTATATTTTTCTTCAAAGATATATAATAACTGGATTTTAAGTGGGCAGAACTTATAATCTTTCAAATGAAAAGTCCTTGAGAATTTCAAACACGAATACTGTATTGGGATAATTCATTTCTTCTCCCTGCTGCAGATTATCCCATGTCCCCCAGTTCTTTCTCATGGTCAAACTTCTGTTTTGATTGTGATTGTTGCATGCATGCAGGAAATAACTGTACATATAAATGCAGCCTATCAAGTCTATTTAGTGTTGTTCATATGTATATGCATTTAGTGCTGACCACTTGGGATTGCAAAACCTATCAAGAGGTTCCTCTCTGGAAAGAGTTATTCTCCCACTCTCAGGAGCTCTTAATTTCCTGTCAGCTTTTTTTTCTCAGGGTACGGGCTTTGAGATTTGCCCCATCCATGAGGATAGGTATGATTCTCAGAGTTTAGACAATTTATGTTATTCAATTTATAATCTTAAACAGTGAAAGTACATATTTACTAGATAAAAATCCAGTAAGCAATTCCTTTGGTACATAATAAACATTGAAATGACTCTTAAATTAACAAAAAACTTAAAACCTTACCATTCTAGTTGTTAATTTTAAGCATATATGAAAATATTTTCATAATTCTGGGAACATTCTGTAATTCATAAAATCCAAAATGCATTTGGTTTGTGAGTGCATAAGTATGATGGTTAATAGTCACTGTGCACTTGGTGGTATTTAGGATTGCCATGGAAACACATGTCTGGGCAGGTTTTAGACTGTATTTCCAGAAAAGTTCAACTGAAAATAGAGTAATAATGCCATGGCTTGGAGTTGAGGACTGGATGAGAAGAAGCTAGGAAGCTGAGCACCAGAATTTGTCTCTGCTCCCTGATAATATGCACAAGGATGCTAGCTCTCTATCCGGCACCTGCTATCAGATCTCTCTACCATGAAGGACTGGACCCTCAAACTGGGAGATGAAGCCTGCATTTTCCATTCCTTAAGTTGCTTTGTCACATAGTTGTCAAAGCCACAGAAAAGTAACTATTGAGATAATTAGTACTGAAGAGTGATGGCCATCGCTGTGATAAACCCGATGATGCGGCTCCTAGCAGGCTGTGGGACTAGTTTCTGGGAATGATGTGGAAACGGTTGGAACTTTGGACCAGACTATTCCAAGAATGCCCAAAGTGGAGCTTAATACATCTTTCCAGTAGCTGGTAAAGAAGATAAGCATACTGAAAAAAGCAAATCATGGAGCCCAGCTAAGAATACTTAAGAGAACAAGGAGCTGTCGTGAACTGAGCTAGAAGCAAGCGATGTTATATTCTGGGAAAGAATCTGCCAGAGTTCTTGTTCCTGCATATGGGAGAGAGGTTAAATGAAAAAGTAATGGACTAATGTGTTTGGCAAAGAAAATTTCTCCTTAATAATTATATGTTGCTACTTTGTTTCCAACCTAATTCCCAGGTAAAAGAAAGCTCAAATCAATCAGTTAACAAAACAAGCTACAAGCCTAGATTGGGCAGATCTCCCACAACACTACTCTATTTCCATCTTTATTATCCCATATAACTTGAGGTTTCTGCAGGCCATGAGCTTCTCTGCCCTGTCTGTTGATCTCCCATAGCTCCTCCCCTTCCTGTTTATCCCCCACCCTTGTCACACCTCCCCTAGACTCTCAGCTCTTCCCACTTTCTCCTGCCCAATCATTGGCTCAAGTCTTTATTTGAAAAGTTAAGGTGGGGAGAAGGTTCACAAGGCAACTCCTCATCTGCAGCCCCTCTGAGGAGTGGAATTAGCATCAAAATACAAGCCCAGAGCTATCCACAACAATTATAGATGCTATCTCTGCTCTCACCTTGTCTGTAGCTTTAAATTTGCCCCCACTCATTCCTTTCCTTAGCAGTTTTCAGTTGAGATTGTTGCAATGTTAGAGAGAGGACTGGGCTGAGGAGAAGCTTTCAGCACAAAGGAGAGCCCACCTAAGAGAAGCTGTGTGTTCTTGTAGGCAGCCAGACTTGACTGTGGAGCTCTCTAGTTCCACTAGAGTTCACATGTTTCCACCAATGTCCCTAAAGCTAAATGCTCTTAGTAGCCAGGTATCTAGAAACTGAGTTATGTTTCTTGTTCTAAGACTGTACTTGTTAGCTTTTGTTAACAGAGTCTGCAGGGAAGAGGAGATCACAACTGAGACTGTCTCCATAAAAAATGACTTACAGGCAGGCCTGTGGGAAGTTCCCTTGAGTCAGGATTGATGTGGAAGGATCCAATTCATTGTGTGTTGTTACCACCTCTGGATAGGTGTAATTGCCTGCAGTTATATTGAATGGGTTACCTGGAAGGAAAGCTGGGGATGAAATAGAATAGACTTGTGAGAAATATGGAGCCAAGACAAAAGGTTTTCTGATCAAGGCTCAAAGTTTAATGGCGGTCTCCAAATATATAGGCAGGGATGGGGGCTTCCTCCATAGGCTGAAAACTCTCAGCAGAACTGGTTCAGGTTGCCCAGCAGGTGGCTGTTATCTCTCAGAAGACTGTAGGTCCTTGAAGAACAAAGGGCTTTACCTTGGTCTGAGTGTTCCACCCTAGGTGGAGGGGATTATGGCTAACACAGGAATTCCTGCTCAAAGGCTGGGAGAGGAACTCCACCTTGGTTGATGTTAAGTCCTGCCAGGTGGCATGGCACCCCAATAAGGCTCTCTACAGATAGGTGGTTCTGGCAAGAAAGGAAGCTTAGCAAGACAGGAGGAGCAAGCCAGTAAGCAGTGTTCTTCCATGGCCTCTTCTTCAGTTCCTGGTTTCAGGTTACTGCTTGAGTTCCTGACCCAGGTTCCCTCTAGGTTGGACAATGAACTGCGAGCTGAAAGAAATCTTTTACTCTGAAGTTTGTTTTTGATCTATCCAGAAACAATTTCCAGTGTTCTAGCCTGTAACAGTTTGAGCAAAAGAATAAATAATGTGGAATTGATATAATTCAAACTAAAAAAATAAAATTCTGTGGTTTTAAATTATAAAGGTGATTCAGTGAGTGATGAGGTGTGTGTGTGTGTGTGTGTGTGTGTGTGTGTGTGTGTGTGATAGGCTAATTTCACATAGAAGAATCCCAAATAGCATAAGTAGACTATCTTTCTCTTAGGGGTGGAACGCAACAACTCAGTAGTTACATGTTGAGTATACTTATTGCTTCCAAAGCCACAGTAGATCTAGGGGAAAGGGAACCCCACACTCTCTGTAGTGAAGAAATCTGGCAAACTTCCTCTGCAAGGTACCAAGGTTAACTCATCATCTTAGCTGTATTGAGAACAAGTACCTGCGAGGTATGCACACCTTCCTAAATCCCAAATTCTAGTTTAGCCATAGGGGAAGGAAGTCATTCTGCATTCAGGTCCATCCTGTGGGGCAGTTCATGAAGGGGGCTTCACAACCAGTGCTTCTAAAGCTCTCAGGGTCATTAACAAAAGGGAGCATTTCAGAAATGTATTATTCTAGAGAAGGCTGAGGGGACATAGTGACTCCATGAAAGAAGTATTCTGCATGAACTCTAGGGGCATAAATGAAAAACAAACTAATGGACATTACTACATGGTAATATAGTAACAATGGGTTATGACTTGCAAAAAAGTGAGCCTGGGTGTGGGACACACTGTAATTCCCAGCACTGTATCAGTCACTATTGTATAGTTCTTATGATGTTTTGATAAGTTTATATTTATAATCCATTTGCCTTCTCAAGAAACTGATCTGACATTTATTTTACTTTAGCATTCTATTAGTACCAACTCACTGGTTACAGTTCATCTGCTCTTTTATTTCATTTTATTTTTAGATTTAAATGTATTGATATCTAGTTGTAGTTAAGAAATATGTACATTTGTATGTAATTAAATAGAAGGTATTTGATGCTTGGGTATTTATGTACAGTAAAGAATGAGACAGCTTTAAAGGTTGAATTTTAAATTTGATTCTGTGATTCAGGGAATGTAGGTGAAGGCATGCTACATAGCCAACAAATGTTCTTAATTATAAGATATGGTTAATAAAACAGAGATTATCTATATAATAAATAATTATTATGGGCATAAGTATAGTTAATCATATTTTTGTTCCTAGATAATACTCACTCCATAGTTTGTAGATGTAAGGACAAATTGCCATAGTTAAAAGTCACAAAGATAAATTGTGAAGAAACTTAAGCAGAGGACAGCCCTCTCTCAAAGGAGAACTGAACAGTTGTAAAGTATTTAAAACACATTTTTGTGAATCATCACATGGGTGGTGGGAATTAAACTCAGGACCTCTGGAAATAGAGCCAATACTTTTAACTGCTGTGAGATACACACTTCAAATACTTTGTATGGTGGATGATTAGTGGTTGCATGTGGAATTGAATTTTAACCAAAACAATGCTATCTTTCTGCTAAAGTTTATGTTCAATGTTTTATAACTTAAAGGCATGGATTCAAGAACAATTAATATTTATGTTGTTTTGCAATCAAGTTTTCAATGTTGCATTTTGTTTAACAGTTTAAAATTAAATTACTATAAAATGCCACATGTTTGCATTATTTGCTTTTAGATTTCTGGGCTTCAAGCAACACTGAAGAACATAGACATAGGACATATTCAGGTCCCTGGAATCAAAGGTAAAAATATAATGTTTATTTATACTGACCTGATATTTCATTCTGACCTATAATCAGCTTTCTAGATATGTTTAAGAGGGAATAATGGTGGTGGAATCTAATTTGTAAATAAACAGGTCAATATAAAATCTAGATGTGATACAATAGAGATTTAGTTTAAATCAAACTATGTTTTAGGAACAATAGAAAGACTCCTGATCAGAGTATGATGAGACTTCTTTGTAGCAGACTAGCCTTCTTTCCATATATCAAAATATAACTCAAGTGTAGATGAAGCAACAGATTTGGGGCATTGGCAAACAGTACAGGTCTCAGAAGACAAATAACATATAGAAAAATACAGACTGAGTTCCACAATCAACCATGGGATCATGTCTAAGAAATCTTCCAAACCAATCTTCATAGAGATGGATGCCTAGAACATGTCAGCTGAGGAATGAAAAGGGAAATTCAGAGTTGCCAAAACAACCGGAATGTATAGAAAATGTTCCAGAGGAGTTGGAGTGAAGAGTGTCTGCTCCTATCAGGGACCTGAATACTGGTTGTAAGTTAATGACAGGGCTACTTATATATAATAGAACTACTTGAGGCTTGCAGAGAGGGAAATTTCTACAGAGCCTAGAAATTTTCCACATTAATCTTGATAGGAGATATTGTAAGGCTAGTTTTGCCTGATAGCAGGTCACTATTGTGCATCTTTAACAGCACACTATCATTTAGTATCCCATATTTGCCCTATAAATGAAAGACCAAGCTCAAAAGCATTCACAGGAGACTGTTAATATATATTTGTTAAAATATACCGAACAATATATTTTAAGTTCAGTATCACCTAACTTGAATTGCTTGTTTCAAAAATGGGAAAGAGGAGGCTCTAAGGTTTAGAAAAATTCTAGAATTAGAATTTTTCTGACAAATAAAACGTCCTAACACCTTTTTGAGGCCTACTCATTATATCTGATTAATAAAGGATTAAAAGTAACATTCTTGTATTTAAATTCTTCTTTTCCTTGAATTTACAGTTCCTTTTTATATATATTTATATTTTCATGCTTGCATTAGTTATTAAATTTTATTATTCTGGTTTGTATAAGGCAGTATACAATATTGAATACAATATTTATATATGTATGTATGTATGTATGTATGTATATATATATTTTATTTTGAGATAATGCTTCTCTATATATACCTGACTGTCCTGAAACTCACTACATAGATCAGGCTGGCCTTTAGTCATAAATATCTGTCTGTCTGTGCATCCAGTGTGCTTGGATTAAAGGCATCATGCCCAGCCCCATTTAATGAGGGCTAATCTATATATTATAATTTATACTAAGGAATTAAGAAATCTACTAACTGTACATTTGATATTCTTGGTAAAATGAAAGTCATGGAAAAATGACTTTAGAACCCCATAGAGGAAATAAATATCCCATGTAGTAAGCAAAGTTCTGCCTATCTTAGTACTTACAAATGAACAGAACACAGTACTCCTTATCATATTCCTCACTCAATAGCTGAAGGTACTCCTTACATCATACATGTTTATTAATGAGTGTTTTCTATGTTATTTTGTTGCTTCTCAGTATTATACCATGAGATGCTCATTTCTTACATTGGCACATAGACAATGTAATCTAATTTTGAAAGATGTAATATTACCTTTCAAATAGTGTTTCTAGAGCACTGTGGGATTTGTTGACTTTCAGTTACATGTGTAATTGTTCTCCGCAGTTTTGCTTGAGGGTGTCTTCATATCTTAAATAGTTGTTAATCATCCATCTGAAATGTATTTTTCAGTAGCACTTTTCAGATAAGTAATTTGCTCTTTCACTTGTGTTTGCACTATAGCAGATTTGGAGATTGACAATATTAGGCACTTTTAGTTTCAGTTAGAAAGAAGAATTTGCAAATTTATCCCAGACCTGAGCATGTTCAGTTAACATTTAATGAATGTGTCTACATAAAGGATGGCTGGTGAACTTAGCATGAGAAGATACAACAAATCAAATTTCTACAAATTAACACTGCTAGTCCACTTGTTGTTTTAAAGCCCTTATCTTGAAATCATAGATTGTGTACAATGTTCATTATAGCCATATAGATTTTGTTTTTTTCCATATTTTTATTGGTTATTTTTTAATGTACATCTCAAATGTTATCCCTTTCCCATTCTCCCCTCCACAAACCCCTATCCCTTCCCCCCTCACTGCCTCAATGAGTGCGCTTTCCACCTCTCCACTTACTCCTGCCTCAGTGCCCTAGCATTCCCTTGCACTGCGTCTTCCAGCCTCTACAGGAGCAGAGGCTCCCCTACAGTTGATGCCTGACAAGGCCACATACCTGCTACATATGTGGCTGGAGCTCCAGGTCCCTCCATGTATACTCTGTGGTTGGTGGTTTAGTGCTTGGGAGCTTTGGGAGGTCTGTTTGGTTGATATTGTTGTTCCTCCTATAGGTTGCAAACCCCTTCAGCTCCTTTCATTCCTTGCCCTAACTCCAACATTGGGGTTCCTGCACTCAGTTCAGTGTTTGGCAGCATGCATCCACATCTGTATTGGTCCAGCTCTGACAGAACCTCTCAGGGGACAGCTATACCAGGCTCCTGTTAGCAAGCTCTTCTTGGCATTAGCAATAATGTCTGGGTTTGGTGTTTGCAGATGGGATGGATCCTTAGGTGGGTCAGTCTCTGGATAGCCTTTCCTTTATTCTCTGCTCCACTTTTTGTCTCTTTATTTCCTTTTGACAGGAGGAATTCTGGATTATTATTTTTGACGTGGGTGGATGGCCCCATCCTTCAAATGGGGACCGTGACTGTCCACTGGATATGGTCTCTATAGGTTCTATCTCACCTTTGTTGGGTACTTTAGTGTGAAATATTAAAAAAGAAAATCCACACTATCACCAGCTAGGCACCTGCTGGTGGGCTTGGTCTGTTTTCAGCCCTGCAGACAGACCGAGACCACTTTATTCCTTTTAGTCAGGGCCTGTCTCACCCAGGCTGCATCTGTCTCTCTGGAACTCCAAAGTCACTGTCTCCACCTGGCTTGCTAAGTTCCTCTTGCTGGCTGTGCCACACCTGCCCCATCCTTCCAAATTCCTGTGGCTGGCTGGGGTACACTCTTGCACACTACACTTTGCCACCATTACCTTTCTCTGGAAACCAGTTGAGTCACCACATGAAGGAAAACAGCACACAATCTTAGTTTAGAATCACAGATAACACAATTTCTGGGTGCAGAACATAGCTAGAATCCTAATTTTATAAACTAATCTTTGGTATAAATCTTGGAGTGGCAGATCTGTCCCTCGGTCCAACAGCCTCCGCTTCCTACTTTCTGTCTGCCTCCCTTGCTCCCTCAGTCCACAAAGGCCGTCTCCTTCCCCTGCGTTCTCTATTCCTCTTCCCAATCCTGAAGTCCTGCCTTCTTCTCACCCAGTGATTGATTTCTTGTTGTCTTTATTATATAATCAATTAGGGGAAATTTCCACTACAGGGTATTTGAACTAATGTCCTCTCTGTTGGGTCCTGGATACCTCTTGGAACCCTGGCACCTGGACTTTCTAGTGGCTACCTCTAAGTTTCCCCTCTCCTACTGCTACACACCTTCTTTCAAATTCCTGATGCTTTGTACTTCTCCTGTATCTCCTCCCATATTTGAACTTCCCCCTGCCCCCTGCCCCCTCCCAAATCCCTCTCTCCCTCTACCTCCTGAGATTATTTTCTTCCCCTTTCTAAGTAGGATTGTAGTATCCACACTTTGGTGTGGTCTTCCTTCTTTGGTTTCTTATGGTTTGTATGTTATATCATGGGCATTCCAAGCCTTTTTTTTCTTCTAATATCCATTCCACTTATCAGTGAGTGCATACCATGTGTGTTCTTTTGTGACTGGGTTACCTCACTCAGGATGATATTTTCTAGTTCTATCCATTTGCCTGGGAATTTCATGAAGTCATTGCTTTTAATAGCCGAATAGTACTCCATTGTATAAATGTACCACATTTTCTGTCTCCATTCTCCTGTTGAGGGACATCTTGGTTCTTTCCAGCTTCGGGCTATTATAAATAAGGCTGCTATGAGCATAGTGGAGCAGGAAAAATGGTATACAAGCTAAACAGAGATTTCTTAACTGAGGAATATCAAATAGCCAAGAAGCACCTAAAGAAATGTTCAACATCCTTAGTCATCAGGGAAATGCAAATCAATTTGATCCTGAGATTCCACTTCACACCAGTCAGAATGGCTAAGATCAAAACCTCAGGTGACAGCAGATGCTGGCAAGAATGTGGAGAAAGAGGAACACTCCTCCATTCTTGGTGGGATTGCAAACTGGTATAACCACTCTAGAAACCAGTCTGGCAGTTCCTCAGGAAATAGTTCTACCTGAGGACCCAGCTATAACACTCCTGGACATATACCCAGAAGATGCTCCAACATGTAACAAGGCCATATAGATTTTGAAACTACGGGATACCAGAGAGGACTGCAGGAGTTAACAGCAACAAAAAAGAGAAAATAAGCCAAAAATGTGGCCATGCGGACATAGATTTTGCTGGATATTTCTGAATGGTAATAAATATAATATGCAGTTATCCATGAATCCTGCAAAGACAGTAATGTGTGCCTCTTATTTATTATCCAAACACAGGAAATATTTATGAGATGGGGAGTAGCAGCTGGTTTATATTATTATGTTAGGAAATGAAAAAATTATTTTACTACTAGTTCAATGTATATTCTGCAAGTTTAGCCTCAAAATATTGATTATTCTAAAATGTATTAGATTATATATTTTTGTAATTTAATTTTGTATTCTGAATATCAAACATGCAGTAATAAATCAATTCCTTTCATATATTCCTGTTTCTCTTGTTCTGCTCCTTATTTAATCGCTAGTTTCTTGCCTTCTAGTTTCCTTTAGACAGTGATGCTTCATGTGGTCTTAATGCTCTGTGAAATCTGCTCCAATTCCTGCAAGTATCTGAAAGCTGGCTGCTTGCCTCTTCTGCAGTCTCTGTCTGCATAAATATCACTGCACCAGTCCTTTTCTCATATATAAATCTGGTGACCTTCAGAGCATCATTGGCACACTTGTATGAAATAATGAGTGTAATACTTTTGTGACAGCAGTAGTCATTCGGTAAAAGATAAATCATTATTATCTTAAAATTGCATTCATTTTGAATACTGTGGCCATTGAGAAGTAAAGACAGTAAAAGGATGTGGAGTGGAAACCTCCCCATATCACAAGGGCCTGTAACTGCTGCTCTCCCTAACATGTTCCTGGTACTTGGGCTCCAGTGTCTTTGTGACCCTGATATGCAGCATCCTGAAGGAGGACAGAGACTCGAGTCTTCAGTGCTTGGTGACAAACATTCTCTTCTGTGTTATCATGCAGTTGTTTTTTATTTTTATTATTTATTCTATATACTTTGTTTATATTTCCAAAGGCTTTCCCAATTTCAGTCCCCCTACCCCCACCATATGTCCCGTAAGTCCTATCCCCCTGAACTATTCCCCAATCACCTCCACCATTTCTCTGTTCTGGTACTCTCCTACAAAACTGGATCCAATCTTTTCAGGATCAGGGTCCTCTCCTTCCTTCTTCTTGGGAATCATTTGACTTGCTAATTGTGCCTTGAGTATTCAGAGCTTCTGGGCTCATTAATATCCACTTACCAGTGATTGTATTTCATGTGTATTCTTTTGTGATTAGGTTAACTCACTTAGGATAATATTTTCCAGATCTAACCATTTGCCTACAAATTGCATGAATTCATTATTTTTAATTGCAGAGTAGTATTCCATTGTATAAATATTCCACATTTTCTGTATCCATTCCTCCTTTGAGGGAGATCTGGGCTCCTTCCAGCTTCTGGCTATTATAAATAAGGCTGCTATGAACATAGTGGAGCATGTGTCCTTATTGTATGCAGGGGAATCCTCTGGGTATATGCCCAGGAGTGGTATGACAGGGTCCTCTGGAAGTGTCATGTCCAATTTTCTGAGGAACCACCAGACTGATCTCCAGAGTGGTTGTACCATCTTGCAATCCCACCAAGAGTAGAGGAGTGTTCCTCTTTCTCCACATCCTTGCCAGCACCTGTTGTCTCCTGAGTTTTTAATCTTAGCCATTCTGACTGGTGTGAGGTGGAATCTCAGGGTTGTTTTGATTTGCATTTCCCTGATGACTAGGGATGTTGAACATCTATTAAGGTGTTTTTCAGCCATCTGAATTTCTTCTGGTGACAATTCTTTGTTTAGCTCTGTACCCCATTTTTGATAGGGTTATTTGGTTCTTTGGGGTCTAACTTCTTGAGTTCTTTGTATATATTGGATATTAGCCCACTGTCAGATGTGGGGTTGGTGAAGATCTTTTCCCAATTTGTTGGTTGCCGTTTTGTCCTTCTGACAGTGTCCTTTGCCTTACAGAAACTTTGTAATTTAATGAGGTCCCATTTGTCAATTCTTGATCTTAGAGCATAAGCTATTGGTGTTCTGTTCAGGAACTTTCACCCTGCGCCCAGGTCCTCCAGGGTCTTCCCCAGTTTCTTTTCTATTAGTTTCAGTGTGTCTGGTTTTATGTGGAGGTCCTTGATCCACTTGGAGTTGATCTTAGTACAAGGAGATAATAGTGGGTCAATTCGCATTCTTCTGCATGTTGATCTCCAGTTGAACCAGCACCATTTGTTGAAAATGCTATCTTTTTTCCACTGGATCGTTGTAGCTCCTTTATCAAAGATCAAATGACCATAAGTCTGTGGGTTCATTTCTGGGTCTTCAATCCTATTCCACTGATATACTTGCCTGTTGCCGTACCAATACCATGCAGTTTTTTAAAACACAATTGCTCTGTAGTACTGCTTGAGGTCAGGGATATTGATTCCCCCAAAAGTCCTTTTATTGTTGAGAATATTTTTAGCTATCCTAGGTTTTTTGTTACTCCAGATGAATTTGAGAATTGCTCTTTCTAGATCTATGAAGAATTGAATTGTGATTTTGATGGGGATTTCATTGAATCTGTAGATTGCTTTTGGCAAGATGGCCATTTTTACTATATTGATCCTGCCAATCCAAGAGCATAAAATATTTTTCCATCTTCTGAGGTCTTCTTCGATTTCTTTCTTAAAGGACTTGAAGTTCCTGTCATACAGATCTTTCACTTGTTTGGTTAGGGTGATGCCAAGGTACTTTATGTTGTTTGTGGCTATTGTGAAGGGTGTTATTTCCCTAACTTCTTTCTCAGCCTGCTTGTCCTTTAAGTACAGGAAAGCTACTGATTTGCTTGAGTTGATTTTATAGCCAGCCACTTTGCTAAAGTTGTTTATTAACTGTAGGAGTTCTCTGGTGGAGTTTTTTGAGTCGCTTAAGTATACTATCATATCATCTGCAAATAATGATAGTTTGACTTCTTCCTTTCCAATTTGTATCCCTTTGACTTCCTTATGTTGTCTAATTGCTCTCGCTAGAACTTCAAGCACTATATTGAAAAGATATGGAGAGAGAGGGCAGCCTTGTCTCGTCCCTGATTTTAGTGGGATTGCTTCAAGTTGCTCTCCATTTAGTATGATGTTGGCTACTGGCATGCTGTAGATTGCTTTTACTATGTTTAGGTATGGACCTTGAATTCCTGCTCTTTCCAAGACTTTTAGCATGAAAGGATACTGAATTTTGTCGAATGCTTTCTCAGCATCTAATGAGATGACCATGTGGTTATTTTCTTTTAGTTTATTTATGTAGTGGATTACATTGATGGATTTCTGTATATTGAACCATCCCTGTATCCCTGGGATGAAGCCTACTTGATCATGGTGAATGATCATTTTGATGTGCTCTTGAATTTGGTTGGCAAGAATTTTATTTAGTATTTTTGTATCGATATTCATAAGGGAAATTGGTCTGTAGTTCTCTTTCTTTGTTGGATCTTTGTGTGGTTTTGGTATCAGCATAATTGTGCCTTCGAAGAACGAGTTGGGCAGTGTCCCTTCTGTTTCTATTTTGTGGAATAGTTTGAAGAGTATTGGTGTTAAGTCTTCTTTGAATGTCTGGTAGAATTCTGCACTAAAACCATCTGGTCCCGTACTTTTTTTGGTTGGGAGGCTTTCTATAACCCCTTCTATTTCTTTAGGGGTTATGGGACTGTTTAGGTGATCTAATTGATCCTGATTTAATTTTGGTATTTGGTATCTCTCTAGGAAATTGTCCATTTCCTCCAGATTCTCCAGTTGTGTTGAGTATAGACTTTTGTAGTAGGATCTAATGATCGTTTGAATTTCCTCAGTTTCTGTTGTTATGTCCCCCTTTTCATTTCTAATTTTGTTAATTTGGATGCTGTCTCATGTCCTTTAGTTAGTCTGGCTAAGGGTTTATCTATCTTGTTGATTTTCTCAAAGAACCAGCTCCTGGTTTTGTTGATTCTTTTTATGGTTTTTCTTTGTTTCTACTTGATTGATTTCAGCCCTGAGTTTGATGATTTCCTGTCTTCTACTCCTCCTGGGTGAATTAGCTTCTTTTTGTTCCAGTGCTTTAAGGTGTGCCGTTAATCTGCTAGTGTATGCTCTCTCCAGTTTTTTTGGATGCACTTAGAGCTATGAGTTTTCCTCTTAGCACTGCTTTCAATGTGTCACGTAGATTTGGGTAGGTTGTACATTCATTTTAATTGAATTCTAAAAAGTCTTTGATTTCTTTTTTTATTTCTTCCTTGACCAAGGTGTCATTGAGTAGAGTATTGTTCAGTTTCCATATGTATGTGGGCTTTCTGTTGTTTTTGCTGCTATTGAAGACCACTCTTACTCCTTACTCCTGGTGATCTGATAGGAGGCATGGGATTAGTTTGATCTTCTTGTATTTGTTGACATCTCTCTTCTGACCAATGATATGATCAGTTTTGGAGAAGGTACCATGCGTTGCTGAGAAAAAGGTATATTCTTTTGCTTTAGGATGAAATGTTCTATATATATCTGTTAAATCCAATTGGTCCAAATTTTCAATTAGTTTCACTGTGCCCCTGTTTAGTTTCTGCTTTTAGTTTCTGATCAGTCCATTGAGGAGAGTGGAGTATTGAAGTCACCCACAATTATTGTGTTAGGTGCAATGTGTGCTTTACACTTTAGTAAGGTTTCTTTTACGAATGAGGGTGCCGTTGCATTTGGAGCATAGATGTTCAGTATTGAGAGTTCTTCTTGGTGGATTTTCCCTTTGACCAGCAAGAAGTGACCTTCCGAGTCTCTTTTGATGACTTTAGGTTGAAAGTCAATTTTATCTGATATTAGAATGGCTACTCCAGCTTGTTTCCTGAGACCATTTACTCTAAGGCAGTGTTTGTCTTTAACACTGAGATGTTTCCTGTATCCAGCAAAATGTAGGGTCCTGTTTCTGTATCCAGTCTGTTAGTCTGTGTCTTTTTATTGGGGCATTGAGTCCATTGATATTAAGACATATTAAGGAATAGTAATTATTACCTCCCGACATTCTTGAAATTATTTTTTTATATTTGAGAGGTTGTTTTCTTTTGGATTTAATGAGAGGAGATTTCTATCTTGCTTCTTCCGGGGTGTAGTTTCCTTCCCCATGTCTTGTGACCAATTATATGATCCTTTGAAGGCTTGGTTTTGTGGAAAGATATTGTGCAAATTTGGTTTTGTCATGGAATACCTTGGTGTCTCCTTCTATGGTGATTGAGAGTTTTGCTGGGTAAAGTAGTTTTGGCTGAAATTTGTGTTCTCTTAGAGTTTTCATGATATCTGCCCAGGATCTTCTAGCTTTCATGGTCTCAGGTGAGAAGTCTGGTGTAATTCTGGTAGGTCTTCCTTTATATGTTACTTGTCCTTTTTGTCTTACTGCCTTTAATATTCTTTCTTTCTTTAGTACATTTGGGGGTTTTGATTATTATGTGACGGGATGTATTTCTGTTCTGATCCAGTCTGTTTGGAGTTCTGTAGGCTTCTTGTATATTCATGGGCATCTCTCTCTTTAGGTTGGGGAAGTTTTCTTCCATAATTTTGTAGAAGATATTTGCTGGCCCTTTAAGTTGTAAATCTTCCCTCTCATCTGTACCTATAATCCTTAGGTTTGGTCTTCTCATTGTGTCCTGGATTTCCTGGATGTTTTCGGTTACAACCTTTTTGCATTTAGTATTTTCTTTGACTGTTGAATCAATGGTTCCTATGGTATCTTCGGCATCTGAGATTATTTCTTCTATTTCTTGTATTCTATTGTTGATGTTTGCATCTAAGGCCCCTGATTTCTTCCCAAGGTTTTCTATCTCCAATGTTGTCTCCCTTTGTGATTTCTTAGTTGTTTCTACTTCTGTTTTTAGAACCTGGGTGGATATGCTCAGATCTTTCACTTGCTCGATTGTGTTTTCATGTAATTCTTTAAGAGATTTTTGTGTTTCCTCTTTCATAGCTTCTACTTGTTGACCCATGTTCTTTTGTATTTCTTTGAGTGATTTTTGTATTTCCTCCTAATCGGCTTCTGTTTTTTGATCCATATTCTCCTGAATTTCTTTAAGTGAGTTTTGTCTTTACCTTGTAAAGGCTTCTAACTTTTGATCCATTTTCTCCTGTATTTCTTTAAGAGATTTATCTATGTGTTCTGCTACCAGCGTCCTGACCAGTGATTTTAGATCCAAATCTTGTTTTTCTGGTGTGTTGGGGTATCCAGGGCTTCCTGTTGTCAGCAAACTGGGTTCAGATGCTGTCATGCTGCCTTGATTTCTGTTAGTAACGTTCCTACGTTTTCCTTTTGCAATCTGGTTATCTCTGGCATTAGTTGGCCTTGTTGTCACTGGCTGGTGTTTGAACCTCCCTTGAGCCTGGGTCCACCTGTTGTTTCTCTACTGATGACCAGAGAGTGCCTCTGTGAGTGCTGAGGGGACCTCAGGGAAGGCAGTTCCCAACAGAGTTGGTGCAAGGCTGGAGGTTGTGGACATGTCCCGTGAGCCACTGCCCTTGCCCTGGTTAGTGGGGAGAGCCTGGCGGATTCTCCCGAGTGATGGTAGCCCCTGATTGATTCTTTCTACCTGGGCCTCTCTAGTGGTGTCCTGGTGGCAATATGGAGACGGACAGCGACCACCACTGTAAGGGGCTGTGGGGCAGGCTGCTCCCAGCCGCCTTGGTGCAAGGCCAGAGGGTGTGGAGAAGTCCTGCAGAGCCGCCGCCCTGGCCTTGGCTGGTGGCAAGAGCCTGGTGGATCCTCCCGAGTCATGGTAGTCCCTGATAGGGTCTGTTTACCTGGGCCTCTCTAGCGGTGTTCTGGTGGCAATATGGAGACGGACAGAGACCACCGCTGTAAGGGACTGCAGGGCAGGCTGCTCCCAGCTGCCTTAGTGCAAGGCTGGAGGGCATGGAGAAGTCCTGCTGAGCCGCCGCCCTGGCCCTGTTTGGTGACGAGAGTCTGGGAGTCTGGCGGATCCACCCGAGCGATGGTAGCCCCGCATTGAGTCTGTCTACCTGGGCCTCTCTAACTGTGTCCTGGTGGCAGTATGGAGACCGACTGCGACTGCCCTCAGTTGTTTTTAATATTTTACATTTTCTCAAGAACTGTATGGATTAGGAAACCTAGGTTAGGAAAAGGAATATGGCAGCTGCATGTACCTCTTGCCCTTGCAGTCTCTAGTTTTGATAACCACAGGGTCAGCAACTCTCTTAATCCTAACATGCAGAGGCAGAGGCAGGAGGATTGCAAGTTCTATGCTGGCATGTACTACAGGACAAGATAATTAGTAAAACTAACTAACAAAACTAACAACAAACAAATCTTTAGTTCACACACACACACACATATGTATATGTATTTATATACACATATACATACACATAATGGTGGCTTTGTAAAGGTGTTTTAATGTAAAAATATTATGCATTTGGGTCATCCCATTCCCACAGGCCCTCTGACCCTCCGTTGTTGCTTTAGCTCTTCTCTTAGCCCTCTTCTGTTGCCCCCATACTCTTCTACTATAATGCCACTTCAATCTATGTTCTCTATGTCTTTTTCTGTTTCTGTCTTTTTTTCTCTTTGCCTGTCCTTCTGTCTCTGATCTCTCTCTTTCCCAGACACAAAACTCAAGGAAGACATGGGATGTTTGTCTTTCTTAGTCTGTCTTATTTAGCTCAATATGGTAATTCTTAGTTCAATCCAAAGTAATATAAATCTATGTTACTTTCCTACTCCCCATTTGCTTACTGTTGGATAACTAGGTTGAATCCCACATTTGGTTATTGTAACTAAAGCAGCAATCAACATGGATGTGCCGCTCTCTATAGTCCTGATTTAGATTCCTTTGGGAGAGGTATTGAATCATTTGGTAGTTCTATATTTTTGAAGAGCTTTTCACATGGATTAGTATACTGTCTGGAATAATCTATATTCATCTACATTCCCACTAATGATATGTAAGACTTCCTTTTCTCTGTATCCTCATGCATATTTGTTGATTTTTGCCCATCTTGCCCTTCTTAATAGAAAAGGATGGAATCTCAATATAGTTTTGATTTGCATTTTACCGATGGCCATTGAGTTGAAGAATTTTTAAAATATATATTTGCTGACCATCTGTATTGAGTCTTTTGAGAATTGTTTCCTTTATTCATCTATGTATTTACAGAATTATTGTGTACTTTGTTATTTAATTTTTTAACTCTATATTCTAGACAGATCATGTCATATGTCACCTTTCTTTGTGTTCACTGTGGCTTCCAACCACTCATCGTTGCTGTTGCTTTGCACAAGCTTTTTAGCTCAATGCAATTCTATTTGCCAATTCTCTGAAAAAAAATCAATTACTTTCCCTTTCTCTGTGTGCATTCTTAGATGCCAGAGGACAAATTTGAATAGCCAGTTCTTTCCTTCTGTAGATTCCAGGAATCAAACTTCAGTCACATGACCAGTGGGTTGATCCTCTGGGCTATCCTGCCAAATCCCTGTTTGTCAGTTCATGTTATAATTCCAGGGCTTTTGGATTCCCTTTAAACTGGTCTTGCCTGAGTCTTCAGTTTTTCCCTCTAGCAATTTCAGAGTTTCACATCTTTTAAAATCTTAAATCCACCCTGAATGGATTTTTCTGCAGAGGGAAGAGACATTAGAGAGCACTGAAATCATCCACATACTTTTGTTGTTGTTATGCTTCTCTCTACAATAAATCTAGTGCAGTAACTCATAGTATTTTCTATTGTGTTTTAGTGAATTTGCCCTTGTTTTTGTTATTCTAAATTAATTAGATATAAATTAATTAGATAAATCACATGTACCTATATGTATAAATCAATTAGATATAGAGCACAAGTCATATGTACCTATATATGTGTATATAAAGATGTGTGAATGCAAAAGTCTTTTCTTCTCACTTCCTTCCTCAGGATCTTATGAGACTGCTTCTATCACAAGAGAGCTAGGAGACAAAGGTACATGGATTGCCATGCATTTTTCATTCTTTCCTACCTGTTCTTAACATCAAGAAGCATAAACAATAAAATTATATAACCTTTGTAACATCATTTATTTAAAATATTGTCATTTATTATTGTTAGTCTCCTGGCCCTATGCAATGTTGATTATAAGCACACAGTCTTATGATACAGCAGTTAGGATGTGCTGCAATGGAAGACTGTTTCCATTCATTGTAGCTGATTCACAATTCCATTTTGTTAAACTCCTAATGCAGTATCATCCTAGATTTTGAGGAACTGAATTTTGAAATCAAACCTAAAGTACTTTAGATTGTTGTGGTATTAGTTTAGTACTTTTAAAATTCATATAACAATAGGATCTTGGTCAGTATATTTTGGTTATAACAATATTTTTAAAAATTAATGTGGCTGGGCATGATGATACTCATCTTTATTCCTAGCGCTCAGGAGGCAAGGGGTGGCTCTCTGAGTTCAAGACCATCCTGGTTTACATAGGAGGTTACTAGGCCAGACAAGCCTACACAGTTAGATCCTTTATCTCTCTTTTTCCCTACTTTTTTCCTCCCCCTTCCCACTCTCTGTCTCAGTCTCCTTCTGTCTTTGTCTCTCTCTCTTTCACACACATACACTCAGATACAGAGATACATAGACTATACAGAGGGTGCTGGAAAGATGACTCTGGGTAATAGCACTTGTTGGTCTTGCATCAGACCTGTGCCTGGTTACAAACATCCCTATTTCTGGTTTCAGGGAATCTGATGCCTTCCTTGTACTCTGTGGGCCATCAGGCATGTATATAATCCATATACACACAGGCAAAACACTTATATACATAAAATAAATTTAAGAAAGTAAACTTTAAAATACACATTTAGAGTGTGTATGTATGTGTGTATACATACCTGGACCACAGAAGCTTGAAGGTCAGAGGACAGCTTGTTTGAGGAGTCAGTTCAGTCCTTTCAGTATGTGGGTCCTGAAGGTCAATCTCAGGTCAACAGACTTGACAGCAAGTGTGGGTGCACACTGACTTATCTTATGAGACCCATGTAATCATATCTTATTCATATACATTTTAACACCTTCATAATGCATGCATTAAAAGATTCTTGGTATACACATTTGTTATAATCATCTTTTACAGGTCAATATTTTGCTTTTCTCTTGCAGCTGGTCGCAGTTGTGAGAAAGAAAATGGTTCAGAAGTCCCTACTCAGAAAAGTCTTCATGAAGTCAGGGAAGAAAATGGATATAAAACAAAGATGAAGAATGACAGAAAGGTATGATGATTACTTATGTTCCTATTAGCTGGTATTTATCATTGAGGTCTTTACAGTACAGCAATTTGTACAGCATCAATTTATTTACTGAGAAGGGAGTTTAGAGTATATTTATTGCATCCTTTTTACAGAGGAGGATAGAGCTTGGGAAAACAGCACTGGCATCTCCTTAACTCAGGGGATATACTTCCTAGGGGTAAGGGCAGCTCCCTGAGTCTCAGTGTATTCCCACTCGATCCTACTTCCAGTTACCTCTGTCTCAAAGAAAAGCCCTTCTCTTTCTCTGTGGGGTAAGGAAACTTCCCTAGTCTTCCTTTTACAATGACTAGAATAGAACTGTGCAGCACTGAAGAATGTATGTGTATATTTCAGCCCATTTGTTTGCCATCAGAAGAGTAATGAAAATCTTATATTACTGTGTAGTCAAAGGAATAAAAAATGAAAAATGAAGAATACACAACATTTTTGAGAAGTTGTATTAGGTACCTTTTCTGTTGCTGGCATAAAATACCCAAGGAGAGCAAAGAAAGGAAATTCTTGGTCATGGTTGAACTCATCACAGAGGAGCATTCTTTCCCCTGGTGTGCTGTGCTTAGTGACAACTGTTCCCCTGTATACACATATTCTCTTCCAGGTGGTATGTTGTGCTTAATGACGTTGGGTGAGTCATTTCTTAACTCTTGTTGTAGTGCAAGGCTGGCATGTGATTTGAAAGAAAACTTTGAAAATATAGAACATACAAATTATATATCAATGCATTGTCTGTTTTTCTTGGTGATGCATTACTACCCTTAAAGAAGTACCTCCATGACAAAAAATTGAAACCTCAAAGAAGCTGAACTATGTAATATCTGTCTTTTCTTTCCTCTATGACCAGTCATTTTTATTAATATTTAAATTAGCTTATATTTATTATTATATACCATCAAACTATATTTGTGTTTTTCCACTTTAAAGGGAACTTATGAACTCTAATAGAAAAAAATACATATTTAGAGTATTCCACTGAACTACATATTATTAATATGCATATTCTCAGAATTGGTAGTGCTTGTGTTTATTTTATAGTGCTAATTCTATTTTCCTAAATTAGTAGGCAAATTTAATAAAACACCATTTAAATCTATTATATGTAAATATGATTTCTTACAGGATTAACTATTTTGAATAAAGCCATGAAGTAGTAAATGGTCCTAGAAATACGTCCTTAAATGCAGCCACTCTTTCCTGCCTCATTAGCTCACAGTTAGCTGAGCTTCCTCTCCCTCAGTTTCTGTGCTGCTCTATTCAGGCTGCATGTTTTGTTTTCCTGAAGTATCTCCTACAGTAATTTTCAAAAGATTCTATGGAGATAAATCATCTCAATATTTACACACCTGAAATAGTCTCATTTTGTCTTGTATTAGTATTCAGCTAATAATACTTTATCAATTTAAATTAAATCCTCATTTGCATCTTGTGGGAACAGCCTTGCTATCTTAGATGGTACTACTGTTTGCTTTTGGAGTAATTCTCATTTTTGTGAAAATAACCAGTGCTGTATGTGCTGCAATATACTAATGTGCCAATGTTTGGAAAAAATATGACAGTAATGTTTGCTCATAAAGCAGCCATATTTATATGATTTGAGGGAATTTCAGGCTGATTGGTGAAGTTATCCTTATGTATTTCTAGATGAAAACTTATTCCTGGCTTTTTGAGACTAATTAGTCTAGTGTGAAATCTTAGGTACAAAATGCAGCCTCAGATTAGTGGCTTAGAATTAGAAAACTGAGGGTCTAGTTTTGTGTGAAACTAAAGCTCTGTGTTTGATGTAAAGTTAAATCTTCTATATTTCTGCCAAGATCTTCTGGCTTCACAGGATATAGAGATAGTGAAGATAGTGGAATGTGCTCCTCTGGCTGGTCTGTCTTTACTTCTAAGGTTGAAGTTGGAAGAGGAAAAGGATTTAAGAGGAATAGAGAAGTTATGTTTCACTTGAACAACTCTGTGGTGTCTTAGAGTGCATGGGACCTGCCAGATACTGAAATAAGGTACCTCCATCCTGAAACCCTCATACTCATCCACAAACTTCTCTGAATAACTGTGTCCTGTCTCATCACTGCCTGGTGGCCTGCCTCTCCATCTCCGTGCCCCTCTTAACGTGGAGCTCAAGTCTTCTTTCTTACTTGTGTCATTTTCCATCTCAGGCCACACTCTTCACTACCTGTGAAAAACAGCTTTGGGTCTTATTCTCCAGCTTCACAGTCAAGCTGCTATAGGTAAGAGGGATGTTTGATTTCATCAGTGGGATCTTCATCTTGCTTTTATAGTTTGCAGGTTAGAAATCATTCCACACTGCATTTCTCAAATATGGACAACAAGAGTGAGACACCCTGCTTGGTATCCATAGTGTGCATAGTAGGTTTTGACTGTGATTCACATTCCCATGTCTTATAGGAGTCACTCTCACATGAGAGCTTGGTCTAGAGAGTTTCCTGAGGACCCTCCATTCCCATATTCTTTAATGTCTTCTATCTTTTATATTTATGAAAAGTTTAAAAGAATCAACTCCTTTTAGTAAATCCTTTAAATTTTGCAGGTAGCATGATACCTGTTCTGGAAAGCAAAATATAGTGTTCTTTCTAAAAAGTCATATGGAAACATACCAATGTAGCTTGGTAAAATATGTGCTTTTGGGAAATTTCTAATTTAATGCCTCTAGTTCTTTTCTATTCCTTTAGGTATTTCTTTTTTAAGAAGAGTTACACTTCATTTCTACTGCTCATTCATGTCCCTTCTTTCCATTTTAATCTGGTAAGATGTACAGTTTACCCTCTCAAAACAGTGTTTCATAAGCCTTATCTCTTTGATTTGCATTTTGATGTATCATTTGAAAATTACCTTCTGGTTCACTATTGGGGAATGACTTCATCCAATTTATCATGATCAAGCCCCTGAATTTGTTTATATTTTGAAAGCTCCATTATTTCTTATTCACCACTGACTCTGTTTTCTTAGATGCCTAGTCATATGTCAATTGATGTAATATTTACTTGAATCTCCTTGTCTTAGGGCTACTATTGCTGTGATGAAACACTACAAGTAAAAGAAAATTGGGGCAAAAAGTTGGCTTATGCTTCCACATCACTATGCATCATTGAGGGAATTCAGGGTGGGAATTCAAACAGGGAAGGAAGCTCAAGGCTAGAGCTGATGCAGAGTCCATGAGGGGTGCTTCTTATTGGCTTTCTCCTCATGACTTACTCAGCTGCTGGGTTCTAGAACCCAAGAAAACAAGCTCAAGGGTTGCCCCACCCACTGTGCCTGGGCCTTTCTACACAGATGATTAATTAAGAAAATGCACCGCAGGCTTGCTTCCAGGATATGTTATAGAGATAGTTTCTCATGTGAGTGTACCTTATCCCAAATAAGTCTAGCTTGTGCCAAGCTAACATAAAACTAGCCAGCACACTTCCTCAAAGATTGAAATTTTGCCTTTCAATGCTGATATTCCATTTAATTTTCTTCATAATCTTTCTTCATCTTTAGTTTTTATTTACTTTTTAAAGTTAGTTATCTTTTTTGAGAATGTCTATATATACTTTAGGTTATTAAGCTGTCCACAGTCCACCATTAAAGATACTTACTTTTGTATAATAATCAAAACTCCTAAGAGATGTAATTACTGTCCAAAGTGATAGATATAGGCGATGGCTATGAGCTCTTTGTTACTGGGTAAGAGCCATGAATGTCGAGGACATGAAAGCAGAGCCTACAGCAAGCATGAGTAGGGTGCTGCATTTACCCTGGCTATATAAACAGGGCACTTGTGGAAAGCAGAGGTTCAAACGTGTCAACATATTTACTGATGCTGGTTTTTCTCATACTTCACTGTAAATTCCCATATGGTAAGATGCTGGCTCTTGGCAGAGGTCAGAGGAGGACTCTAGCACTGCTTTAGGTTTTCTCTCTAGTTCCAATGTACATATGAACATTGAGCATATGAACACCCCAAAGAGCAGTCTGTTCATTCCATTCATGGGCAGTTTAGGTCTCTATGTGGTAAAGGACCCTCATATCACCTTGTATGAGAGAGAGAGGGGGGAGGGGAGGAGAGGGGAGGAGAGAAAGGGAGAGAAAGGGAGGGGAGGGGAAAGGAGAGGAGAGGAGAGGAGAAGAGAGGAGAGGAGAGGAGAGGAGAGGAGAGGAGAGGAGAGGAGAGGAGAGGAGAGGAGAGGAGAGGAGAGGAGAGAGAGAGAGATATAGGTCATGGGGTCATCTGGTTGGGATTAGAGTGTCCCTACCAGATATGGTATAGCTGCCTAAGTGGATGTGTAAGCATGGAAGCCAAATGTTTAAATGTGAAAGCTGTGATTAAACATGAAAGAATTTCCAATCAATAGTGACAGGGGAGAGGTTTTAATTGCTTTTGTTTAATGCATAGTTAAAATCACCATGGTTGCTGAGTCCATCATCAGTGTGGTGGAGTGTGACTGTTTCCATCTCCCTTCTTTGCGTGCCCGGTCACTGCTGGTCGCTGAGTCTGCCTTGGCTAGTTGAGGTTCTTTACTGTAGGTTAGCTTTAACCTCAGCGGCTGTCATTGGTGCACTTGCTCTTTTGAGCTGCTGTAGTTTTCCTTTGTCATTCATGTTTTAATATGGGAGTTCTAAGATGTGTCTTCAGGTTTTCCCTGGGTTTCAGAATTGATCTCTACAATTACGATTTAACAGCAGCCCAGTTTCTCCTCAGGAACTGAGAGCAAAGTGGAAGAGAAACAGATGATTCACAGACAGAGACACGGTACTCAGTTTGATGGAATCTTCTTTTTCTGTCACAGTGGGAACATTCTTCTCTTTCAGCACATGCATCATTGTAAGACGGAGGAAATCCCATGGAGTCCTGTGTTAAAAATAACATTGAGGCCAGGCAGTGGTGGTGCACACCTTTAATCCCAGCACTTGGGAGGCAGAGGCAGGCAGATTTCTGAGTTCGAGGCCAGCCTGGTCTACAGAGTGAGTTCCAGGACAGCCAGGGCTATACAGAGAAACCCTGTGTCAAGAAAAAAAATAACTTTGAGTAAATTAAATAAGTACTTCTGTTTCTGAGCACCATTGATATTCATGATTGTGAGAAGAACATTTGAGGATATTTATCTTAAATAATGTAATAATTGAGCTTTCAGTAAGATACTCTTCTACCCATTGAAAGCATAGTGCTAATTCCACAGGTGTTGGACTATAGCCATATGTTTGTTTTCTACAATACATATACTTAAGTCAGAAACATGTTTATGGAATTCCATGAGAATAAGTAAGGAACTTTGAAAACATGTGGATTTGCCTATCATCATCATACACACATAGTGAACTTGCCACAGTGGTTGCAGTTACTGACCACACCGGATCAATCTTACAGTCCTTCACAGACTTCTCATGACGTCCATAAATTTTCTACTAAAGCCAAACTATTGAGTTAAGTGGGGACATGAAAGGCAACAATATACTATATTTTTAAACATTTTGTAGACAGAAGTCTTGATTTCTATAGTTCCTGCAAGCATGTACATTGATTTTTAGGGATGAGAAGGTCTACAGCTTCCAATGTAACTATTATATTATAGTAAGACTGCATAAATAATGGAATCATTGATATATTTTATTAATGAACTAACATGCATATTTCAAGTGTGTATAAGTATGAAACACTAGGACAAATAACCAAGGAATGTGTACCTAGTTCCACAAAGCTTACTAGTAAACAGAATTGGGTCACAGTATTGTCAATCAAAAGGAGATTAGCTCCTCCTATGGCTGATTCATTGAGGTTGCAAATATTTGCCCCCCCCCACACACGTTGAATGCCCTAAGAGGACATCTGGTGTCTTGTTTTACCACTTTGAACTTTGTTTACTTGAGCAGGGCTTCTCACTAAACACTAAACATGGAGCTCTGATGGTAGCCAACAAACTATATAAATCCAGGCCTTCTGTTTCTGGTCACTATGGTGTTGGGGTTACAGGAGCCTAGCTGGCCGTGCTTGGCCTTTTACATGGATGCTGGGGATCCAAACTCAAGTTTTTATATTTGTCTCACAAGTACTTCTCTGATACTGGAATCTCTCAAGCCCCAGGACTACTACACTTTTAAAGTGACTGAGGGAGTATACATGGTCCTGAGACAATGGAATATAGTACTTTGTTAAGTGAAGGAAATACTATGTGATTATCTTTACCCATGGGAATCAGGGAAAAGCATCCATGAAGTGAGTGGCCATTAACTACTAGGCATTGTCTTGATTTGCTCCAGGGAAAGGTACAATGTGTAGCACCCTCCATATGGCCCAGATAATGTCTCTCCTCTCATCATAAGTGCAGAGGAGTTTGCTTTAACTTCACATTCTTTTGTTTTCTGAGACTTTCATCGTGTGGTGTAAAATGAATCAAAAGGCCTGTGGGGCTAGATGAGTGGTTTAGTTTTTAAAAAGGTTTTAATCTTAATGGATACCTGTAAAATCGATATGGATAATCATGTCTCATGATTTGTACTCCTGAGCAGGTATGAACTGGCAATAAGTTATAGAGAGGCAGCCATGGGTTCATGTTATAAGCTATGTTTTCTTAAATTTTCCAGAGGTTTCAAAACTGTGTGTATCCTTGTCATCTGTAGGCTGACATCACTACAGGTCAGAAGTTATTGAACTATTTTCACAAATCTCCTCTTTGGTGTGTTTATCATGAAATCAAGAGTTTATGAAATATCATTAGATGGTTTATTTATCCATTCAGAAATAATGATTTCCCTGTGATGTTCCCAGACAGTAAAATTTCCTATAGACTGGTTTTAAATTCACAAGTGAGACTGTCCATCTGGGAGAGACCATACATGCTCCCCTGTCTGTCTCCTGGGAGAGACCATACATGCTCCCCTGTCTGTCTCCTGGGAGAGACCATACATGCTCCCCTGTCTCCTGGGAGAGTCCATACATGCTCCCTGTCTCCTGGGAGAGACCATACATGCTCCCTTGTCTCCTGGGAGAGACCATACATGCTCCCCTGTCTGTCTCCTGGGAGAGACCATACATGTTCCCCTGTCTGTCTCCTGGGAGAGACTATACATGCTCCCCTGTCTCCTGGGAGAGACCATACATTCTCGCGTGTCTCAAGCAGATATACACTTCTTCTGCTTCTTCTTTCTGATGGAAGAAAAACAAACACACTTGCCAATAACCCCTGGACATGTTCATCTGCTGTTGCAGCAGTACGTCAGACAGAACATCTGCAGTGTGGGCTGTTGTGTTGTTGAATTTTAGTAGTTTACTGTTAGACTTCAGGGTTGCTCTTTTTTTCTCCCCATAGAGATAGCAAAAGGAATTTTGTGGAAATAGCATGGATACTTCCATATTTTCGCCCTATATTTAATTTCTGCAGCTCCTGGCAACCTTTCCAGGGTGTTATATTTTTCTTGATCAGAGAAAGAACAGTTTTAGAGGTTACTACTTGACATTTCCCAACACACAAATCCATATCCCACAGGTCACGAACAAATTGGTTTATTTTGCAGCTGCCAAATATATATTTTTGATGACATGAATATCTTTCCATCTCTGAACTCTTTAAGTTGAATCATTTTATGTGATTTAAATTTTACTTCAATTAAAATTTTGTAAACGTTAGTTGTTTCTTACCCAGATGGATAGATGGATTGAAGCAAAGGGTACACTGGGAAGGATGCATACGTAAAAACTATATGGATGTTTAAAAAGCTTTACAATGAAACTTTAAATATTCATTTATTTATTTATTCATTTATTCATTCATTTTAGTTATTGTTCTTTAATCTTTTTTTTTTTTTTTTTTACAGTCCAGTTGTTATATCCCTCCTGGTCTGCGCTCTGACGGTTCTTCATCACATTCCTCCTCCTCCCACCCCCAGCCCCTGCCCATTTCCAAGATGATGTCCTCATCCAGCTACCCTTTCCCTACCAAACCTCCCACCTCCTGGGACCTCAAGTCTCTCAAGGGTTAGGTGCATCTTCTCTCACTGAGGCTAGACTAGGCAGTTGTCTGTTGTATGTGTTGGGGGACCTCATATCAATTAGTTTATACTTGCGGGCTGGTGGCCCAGTGTCTGAGTAATCCCAGGGTTAATTGAGACTGCTGATCCTCCTACAGAGTCGCCCTTCTCCTCAGCTTCCAGCTTTCCCCTAAGTCAACCACAGGTGTCCTCAACTTCACTCCATTGCTTGGGTGTAAGCATCTGCATCTGACTCTTTCAGCTGCGTGTTTTTCCTCTCAGAGGGCAGCCATGTTTATATTTTAAGAGGTCAAATGTTGAAAGTTAAAAATAGTCACACCATCTTAATACTCAAATATTTTTTAAAATATATTTCTGGGAGTAACTAAAAATGTACTAACATTTTAGATTATTTGTTCAGGAAGAAAACATATTATTTATAAACAATTATTGAGTGCTTATTATGAGAAGGTAATCTATAATAGATAATCTCATAAGTAGTGCTTAATAATTGTTTATAAAAAGATTGCTTATTATGGATTATCTTCCAGTGTGATGATAAAGACAGAACCTGGATAATGAAGAAATGTCTTCAGCAAGCACTAACTAATGGCACAGGCCCATGTAGTACACTGACTGTCCAGCCAGCCATTGCATGCTTGATAGACTAGGACTCTTGTGAGTTCATAGGTGTGTGGAAGCACAGATGGCGTCTACAAGCACTATGAGGACAGCTCTGGGATGCTCCCCAGGGATGAACCCTCTCAGATTTTGAGGATGACATTTTCAGATTCACTCTGTGGGTAAGGATAGTAGGATTCTGATGTCTTTTCAGCAATGTCTCTCTCTCCATGGTTTTTAGAACAGTATGGCTGCACCCTGGGAACAGCCAAACAGTTTCCTAAGAGAAAGTAACAAATCTTTTACCTGTGGCAAAACAGGACAGAACTGTCTGTTGATGCTGTTTTTCCTTAAACTTCGCCATATAATACTTGGGAACTCTCTTGCACCTAGGTCTTTAGTGCACCTTCAAAGCACTAAACTGATGGCGCTTCTGCTGTTATAATCCTGCCCTCGTTGTCATGATACAAAACTTGGACTTTCAATTGTGCTGTGAGGTCAATCAGTTGTGATCCTGGTGTTCTGCTTGCAAAGAAATGTATCAAGTCCTCTTCTAGATGTCTCCTATTCTGTCACCTAACTGCTTTTCTGAGCCAGTAGCATAGTATAGAATTTACACAAGGCTTTTCATGTACCTTACCTCAAAAAATTAGTGTATTATATTTATTAGAATACACAACAAAATATGTAACTAAAGCAGTAATGTAACAATACACAATAGCTTCAATCACCAAATTTAACATGTATTCAGCTTAATTGTTGATTGTATTTTATTAGCCAGTAGCTTATATAAAAATAGCTTTTAAAAAACTTAGCTTTTGAAAGGGAAAAGCCTTTGGAATGTAAACAAAGAATCTAGAAAATAAAAAAAAAACTTAGCTTTTACAATGGATATAAACAATATAACACTCTAATGAGCTTTGGATGAGTTTTAATTTTATGTTTTTTCTAACTCCTTTGAATATTAAAAATGAAGTATATTTTCATAAGAGAACAAAGTGCCTTTATTTAAAGGCTCCCTTTAGTTCTTTTATAACTTTTCCTCTTATAAGTTAGGTATTATATGCCATTACCTTCAGAGCAGCATACAAGTTGGCAGATGTTGTTCGACAGTATGAAGAAATGATCTATATTTGAAACTCAAATCTTCCTTTTGTTACCAGTATAAGCCTGGAAATTAGTTAACTTACATGTATCCATCTCTCTTAACTGTGAAGAATAAGATACCATAAAGTTTTGTCAATATTTAAAAATAAAACATATATAAGTCCTCTTCTCTAGCACAGTTCCCCAAACAGAATTTGTACTCAAGTAATGATAACATTCTTCTGTAGAAGAATTAAGTAGAAAAGGTTATTTTCTGGGGTTGCATAGATGATGCTTTAGTTAAAATTGTTTTATTTTTGAGAGTTTCATATATGTATACTATGGATACTATATCATTATCCATCCTGATTTTCTCATCTCCAGCCTCTCCTAATTTCCCCCTATCACAAGCACCCATAATTTCATGTCTTTTCTTTTTCTCTTGATAACTCATTAAGTTCAGTTAGTGCTGCCCATATTTGGATGAATGTGGGGCCATGAGCTGAATGAAGCACAGAAAGTGTGCCATTGGCTACATCTTTAAACCAAACCCAAACAAAGTGATTCCTCCTCTTCCAGCAGCTGTCTACAGCCAATAGCTCCTCTGTATGATGTGAGGCCTGGAGATCTTCTATCCCATGTAAACCAGGGTTTGGCTGGCTAGATCTTGTTCTAAGCCTTGTGCATGCAACCACAGTGCTAGAAGGTCACATTGTGCTAGTTCTGGCATGGTCCAGATGATAGCATTCCACTCTGGGTCCTTACACTCTTGTCCTCATCACTTTGGGCAGTTCTGCAGCCCTCTACTAAACTACTGAACACTGCAGATACAAGTTTCTCTCACCAAGGCTGAGAGTAGTCCAGGTCTACGGGCATACACATAATATTTAGAAGGCAGCTTGACAACATGATCATTTATCAAATTATTAGCATTTTCTACCATAGGCCCTGTGATCTCTAAGCTGTAGACTTGGAACAGGCATACTATACCAGCCATAAAATTTCTACCTGTAAATCAGGCCTCAAATCCAATCAGAAAGTGGTAAGTAACTGTAATAGTCATGCTGCTATTGCAACAGTGGGCTCATATTGCCTGGCAAGTGGTGGTTGCATCATGAAGGATTCAATATAGCACTATGAAAAGTACCTAGCAAGGAGGAAGTAGCCTTATCTGTTTGAGATTGTTTGAGATTGATTTCTCCATGTCCTGCCTCTAAAATATATGGTTTCTTCAGTGTCAGGGTCTTATCATGGAGTGTTAGTGGGAGCCACAGGCAGTGGCAATAGCCCATGTTGTTTGGGAACATCTGGGACATCCTTTAAGGGCAGTATCCCATGCCTCTACAGTTTTCCTTTAAAAACCCATCTTTCAGGAACAACATTGCCCACCCATGCAATTTGAGTTCTGCTTTTAAAGTTGTATTTAGAGATTATTTTACTGTAATAATAATAATAATAATAATAATAATTTTAATTATTTACATCCAAAATGTCCTCCCAGTCCTCCCACACAGAGTTCTTCCTTCCATTCCTCCTCCCCTTCTCCTCTGAGAGGGTGTCCCCACCCTGGCACTCCACCTCCATGGGGAATCAAGTTTACTAGATTACAGACTCCTCTCCCACTGGGTTCAGACAAGGCAGTCCTCTCCTATATATGTGCAGGGTGCCTGGGACCAGCTCATGTATGCTTTATGGTTGGTGGCTTAGTCTCTGGAAACTCCTAGGGGTCCAGGTCAGTTGACACTGTTGGTGGTCCTATAGAGTTGCCATCCCCTTCAGCTCCTTTAGTCCTTCCCCTCACTCTTTCATAGGGGTCCTGACCTCAATCCAATGCTTGACTGTAAGTATCTGCATCTGTTTCAATCAGCAGCTGGTAGAGCCTCTCTGAGGACAGCAATGCTAGACTCTTGTCTACAAGCACAACATGGCAGCAGTGTTAGTGTTGGGTTTTGTGCCTGTACATGGAAAGGATCCCAAGTTGAGCCAGTCACTGGTTGGTCTTTCCTTCAATCTGCTCCATTTTTGTCCTTGCATTTCCTTCAGATAGGAAGAATTCAATAGGGTCAATAATTCTGAAAATGGGTGGGTGAGTCCATGCCTAAAATGGGAGCCATGTCTATCTAATAGAGGTGATCTCTTTAGGTTCTATCTCATACTTTGGGGCATTTTGGCTAAGGTCATCCCCATGGGCCCTGGTAGCCTTTCATACCCCTGGTGTCTGGGACTTTCTAGAGGTTGCACCCACCCTCATATTTCTATTTATTCTCATGCTCCTCTATGTTTCTCTCCTGTCTCTCCCCATACCTGATCCTGCCACCTTCTCTTCTCCCCCTCCCCTCTCTCACCTAGGTCCCTCCCTCCCTCTGCCTCTCATTATTATTTTGTTCCCCCTTTTTTTTCATTTCTTTTTTCTTTATTTTCTATATTCTTTGTTTACATTCCAAAGGCTTTCCCCTTTTGCAGTTCCCCCCTCACCAAAGTCTTCTTCCCTTCACCCATTCCCCAATCACCCCCCACCCCATTTCTCTGTTCTGATACTCTCCTACAAATCTGGATCCAGTCTTTTCAGGACCAGGGTCCTTTCCTTCCTTCTTCTTGGGAATCTTTTGATTTGCTAATTGTGCATTGAGTATTCAGAGCTTTAGGGCTCATTAATATCCACTTATCAGTGATTGCATTTCATGTGTATTCTTTTGTGATTGGGTTAACTCGCTTAGGATGATATTTTCCAGATCCAACCATTTGCCTACAAATTTTTGCATGAATTCATTATTTTTAATTGCAGAGTAGTATTCCATTGTATAAATATTCTACATTTTCTGTATCCATTCCTCCTTTGAAGGACATCTGGGCTCCTTCCAACTTCTGGCTATTATAATTAAGGCTGCTATGAACATAGTGGAGCATGTATCTTTATTGTATGCAGGGGATTCCGCTGGGTATATGCCCAGGAGTAGTATGACAGGGTCCTCTGGGAGTGTCATGCCCAATTTTCTGAGGAACTGCCAGACTGAATTCCAGAGCGGTTGTACCATCTTGCAATCCCACCAACAGTGTAGGAGTGTTCCTTTTTCTCCACATCCTCGCCAGCACCTGTTGTCCCTTGAGTTTTTAATCTTAGCCATTCTGACTGGTGTGAGGTGGAATCTCAGGGTTGTTTTGATTTGCATTTCCCTGATGACTAATGATGTTGAACATCTCTTAAGGTGTTTCTCAGCCATCTGAATTTCTTCTGGTGACAATTCTTTGTTTAGCTCTGTACCCCATTTTTGATAGGGTTATTTGGTTCTTTGGGGTCTAACTTCTTGAGTTCTTTGTATATATTGGATATTAGCCCTCTGTCGGATGTGGGGTTGGTGAAGATCTTTTCCAAATATCCAAACAAGCAAAAGATCTGTATAATAGGAACTTCAAGTCCTTGAAGAAAGAAATCAAAGACCACCTCAGGAGATGGAAAAATATTCCATGCTCTTGGATTGGCAGGATCAATATAGTAAAAATGACCATCTTGCCAAAAGCAATCTACAGATTCAATGCAATCCCCATCAAAATCCCAAATCAATTCTTCATAGATCTAGAAAGAGCAATTCTCAAATTCATCTGGAGTAACAAAAAACCCAGGATAGCTAAAACTATTCTCAACAATAAAAGGACTTCTGGGGGAATCAATATCCCTGACCTCAAGCTGTACTACAGAGCAATTGTGTTAAAAACTGCATGGTATTGGTACAGCAACAGGCAGGTAGATCAATGGAGTAGGATTGAAGACCCAGAAATGAACCCACAGACTTATGGTCACTTTATCTTTGATAAAGGAGCCACAACCATCCAATGGAAAAAAGATAGCATTTTCAACAAATGGTGCTGGTTCAACTGGAGGTCAACATGCAGAAAAATGCGAATTGACCCACTCTTATCTCCTTGTACTAAGATCAACTCCAAGTGGATCAAGGACCTCCACATAAAACCAGACACACTGAAACTAATAGAAAAGAAACTGGGGAAGACCCTGGAGGACATGGGCACAGGGGGAAAGTTCCTGAACAGAACACCAATAGCTTATACTCTAAGATCAAGAATTGACAAATGGGACCTCATAAAATTACAAAGTTCCTGTAAGGCAAAGGACACTGCCAGAAGGACAAAACAGCAACCAACAAATTGTTCCCCTTTCTAAGTCGGATTGAAGTATCTACACTTGGGCCTTCTTTCTTGGCCCAAACTTCCTATGGTCTGTGAGTTGTATCGTGGGTACTCTGAACTTTTTGGGTAATGTGCACTTATCAGTGAGTACATACCTTGTATCTCCTTTTGCATTTGGAGTACCTTACTCGGGATGATATTTACTAGTTTCATCCATTTGCCTGCAAAATTCATGATGTCCTCCTCTTTTAGTAGCTGAGTAGTATACCATTGTATAAATGAACCACATTTTCTGTATCCATTCTTTGGTTGAGAGAAATCTGGGTTGTTTCCAGCTTCTGGCAGTTACAAATAAGGCTGCTATGAGCACAGTGGAGCACATGTCCTTGTGATATGGTGAAGTATCTTTTAGCTATATGCCCAGGAGTGATATTGCTGGGTCTTTAGGTAGAACTATTTCTATTTTCTGAGGAATGACGAGATTGATTTCCAAAGTGGGTGTACCAGTTTGCAAAACCACCAGCAATGAAAGAGTGTTCCTTTTTCTACATCCTCACCAGCATGTACTATCACTTGAGTTTTTGATCTTAGCCATTCTAATTGGTATAAGGTGGAATCTCATGGTCGTTTTGATTTGAATATTCCTGATGACTAGTGATGTTGAACATTTCTTTAGGTGCTTCTCTGCCATTTGAGATTCTTCTGAGAATCTGTTTAGCTCTGAACACCATTTTAATTCTTTTATTTTTAATATTTATATTTAATAATTTATTTACTCACTTTATTCTTATCTTACACTTTATATCGGGACCACAGTTTCCCCTCCCTCCACTTCTCCATGTCCTTCCCAAATGGAAGTTGCATTGACTGTGTAGATTGCTTTGGTAAGATGGCCACTTTCACTATTCCATTTTTTTTTAAATTTTTATTTTCTATATTCTATGTTTACATTCCAAAGGCTTTCCCCTTTCCCAGTTCCCCCCCACCATACATCCCATAATTCCACTCCCCCCCAACTATTCCCCAATCATTCCCCCTCCCCCCACGGTTTCTCTATTTTAATCCTACCAATCCATGAGCGTGAGAGACTTTTCCATCTTTTAAGGTCCTTTTTGATTTCTTTAACATTCTTGTCATAAAGATCTTTTGCTTGCTTGGTCAGAGTTACACCAAGAAATTTTATAATATTTGTGGCTATCATCAAGGGTGTTGTTTTCCTAATTTCATTCTCCATGGTTTATCATTTGTATAAAGGAAGGCTACTGATTTCTTTGAGGTAATTTTAAATATACCCACTTTGCAGAAGGTGCAACTGTAATTTTTATATTCTATGGAACTTCTGTATGCAGATGTAAACTTGTTACTATACTATGGTGTAGTAAATTTGTTACTATGGCATTAGCTAAATATCTAGCTGTAGGAGTTCTCTGGTAGAATGTTGTGGGTCACTTATGTATACTATCATATCGTCTGTGAGTAGTGGTAGGAGACCTGGGTTCAGATGGTGCCTAATTGCATTGACTTCTGTTGATTATGTTCTTTTGTTTACCTTTTGCCATCTGGTTGTCTCTGGTGTTGACTGTCTTGATTCTTTTCTTTCCTTTTTTCTTTTTTTCTTTTTTTCTTCAAGCCAGGTGTCATCGGAGGCAGGTGGAGCTGTGTGTTCTGGCTAAGAGCCCTCTGAGAGGTAGGAAGTGCTATCTCTGGTTAGATCAGGCCCCTTGTGTCCCTGGTTAGAGTCATCCTTCTGAAAGACAGGGATATGAGGTGTGTGTAGGGGGTGCACACTGATCTGCCATGGGTATAGGTGTAGGTACAGACCAGAAGGGTGATGGGGCTGGAGGGGTGTGGGACAGTTCCCATGGCTGTTGAGCTCTGTGGGGGTCTCAGCTGGCATGGGTATTGGAGGGGGGGTCTCACCTATGTCTATGGATAGAGAAGATATCTTGGGAGAGAGGCAGGGTTGTAGGGTCAGGGTGCAGATACTCCACACTGCCCAGGTGCAACTGTCATTTTTATAGTCTATGGAACTTCTGTATGTGGATGTAAACTTGTTACTATACTATGGTGTAGTAAATTTGTTACTATGGCATTAGCTAAATATCTAATTGGCATTCTTCCAGTAATTTTATACATTGTTTTGTCATGTAAGATCATCATATTTTGAATATGTAAAGTTAGTATGAAATTAGTTTTCATTGTTTCAGAGTTTGAAAACATGGAAATCATTACAAAGTCTGTGATGAGGTCCAAGTGAGAATTTTCATACTAATGATTAGAAGACGGTGTTGAATGTCTTCAACAGTTGAAATAATTCATTCATAAATCCCCAGAGGAAATAAATTAACACAATATTTATTCATAATATGCCATAGCAAATTGATAAGGATTAAGTCAACTTGTTTATAATTATTTCTTGGATAGAAAATTACATAAATACAAGTTATTATATTATGCTAAATATATCACATTTATGTACTGAGACTAAGTGTGAATCACAATATAAGAAAGTAAGAAAGTGTGATCATGGCTCTCTCCTTTGCCTGCTTGCCTTGTGGGACTGAGCAACTGCTAGATTCTTGGACTTCCATTCACAGCTGCTGCTGACCATTGTTGGGGAGTTGGACTACAGACTATTTCCTCAAAGAGAAGTCTTTACTTTGTGATTTTTGAGGATGAGCAGAGCAGCACTGACACCAACAGAGAACTTAATAGAAGTGCAAAACCACAAGCCTGGACCAGAGTCCTCAAAAGGCTTCTGGTTTTCATGCAGACAGATCTGGAGCTGATTCTGTGCCACAGGGCTCCATACCCACATAGCACCAGGAGAGACCTAGCCTCCCAGGAGTTTGGACAAGCCTGTGAGCACAGGTAAAACCACCACTGCTGCTCAGAGCGACTGTCGTGGATGCCTTAGGACACAGGAACCAAGGAGCATCCTGGGGCAGGAGCCTTTTGGTTTCCATCTGCACCCAGAGCTGATCCTGCGCTACAGCCCCTACATACACAATTACCACAAGGAGAGAGCTGGTCTTCCAGGAGAGATGACACACACACTTGTGAGCACAGGTGAGACCACCACTTCTGTTCAGATTCCTGGCCCAAGAGGGACCCTCCCAGAGCCATCAGGACACAGGAAACAAGGAGCAGCTGAGGACAGGATCCTTCTGGTTTCTCTCTATACCCTAGAGCTGACCCTGTTACCACAGCTCCTCATACCCAAATTCTTCCCTGAGAGAACTTGTCTCCCAGGAGTACTGACACACAGGCTGACAGGCCACAGTTAGAGACAGTAAGGCCAGCTAACACCAGAGCCTACAGAAATCCAAATAGATTGGACCAGAAAAGAAATTCCTTCTGTAACATAATAATCAAAACACCAAATGCATAAAACAAACCAAGAATATCAAAAGCAGTAAGGAAAAAAGGTCAAGTAACATATAAAGGCAGACCTATCAGAATTACACCAGACTTCTTACCAGAGACTATGAAAGCTAGAAGATCCTGGGCAGATCTCATACAGACCCTCAGAGAACACAAATGCCAGCCCAGACTACTATACCCAGAAAAACTCTCAATTACCATAGATGGAGAAAACAAGATATTCCACAGCAAAACCAAATTACACTATCTACAAATCTAGCCCTACAAAGGATAGTAGATAGAAAACACCAACACAAGGAAGGAAACTACACCCCAGGAAAAGCAAGAAAGTAATCTTCTTCCAAAAAACCCAAAAGATATCCACACAAACATGAAAAATACATAAAAAATAAGAGGAAGCAACAATCACTATTCCTTAATATCTCTTAACATCAATGGATGTAATTCTCCAATAAAAAGACATATACTAACAGATTGGATACATAAACAGAACCCAGCATTTTGCTGCATACAGGAAGTACACACACTTCAGCATTAAAGGCAAACACAACCTTAGAGTAAAGGGCTGGAAAACAATTTTCCAAGCAAATGGTCCCAAGAAACAAGCTGGAGTAGCCATTCTAATAGCAGATAAAATTGACTTTCAACCAAAAGTCATCAAAAAATATAAGGAAGGACACTTCATACTCATCAAAGAAAAAAAAATCTACCAAGAAGAGAGCAATTCTGAACATCTATGCTTCAAATGCAAGGAGACACACATTTATAAAAGGAACTTTACTAAAGCTCAAAGCACACATTACATCTCACAAAATAATAGTAGGAGACTTCAACACCCTACTCTCATCAATGGACAGATTGTGGAAACACAAACTAAACAGTGAAATTAACAGAAGTTATGGACCAAATGGATTTAGCAGATAGCTATAGAACATTTCATCCTAAATCAAAGGAATATAACTTCTTCTTAGTACCTCATAGTACCATCTCCAAAACAGATCTTAACAAATATAAGAAAATTGAAACAATCCCATGCCTCCTAACAGATCACTATGGATAAAGGCTGGTCTTCAATAGCAATAAAAACAACAGAAAGCCCATATACACATGGAAGCTGAACAATGCTCTACTCAATAATAACTTGGTCAAGGAAGAAATAAAGAAATAAATTAAAGACTTTTTAGAATTTAGCAAAAATGAAGCCACAACATACAAAAACTTATGGGACACGATGAAAGCAGTATTAAGAGGAAAACTCAAACCTCTGAGTGCCTCCAAAAAGAAAATGAAGCGAGCATACATTAGCAACTTAACACACTTAACAGAAAGCTGTAGAACATAGAGAAGTAAATAGACCCAAGAGGAGTAGACATGAGGAAATAACTAAACTCAGGGCTGAAATCAACGAAATAGAAACAAAAAGAACTATACAAAGAATCAACAAACTCAGGAGCTGATTCTTTGAGAAAATCAACAAGATAGATTAACCCTTAGCTAGACTAACCAGAGGGCACAGAGACAGTATCCAAATGAATAAAAATCAGAAATTAAAAGGGAGATGTACCAACACAAACTGAGGAAATTAAAAAAAACCATCAGATCTTACTACAAAAACCTATACACAATACAACTGGAAAAAATGAATGAAGTGAACAGTTTTCTAGACATATACCAAATACCAAAGTTAAATCAGTTTCAGATAAACCATCTAAAATGTACGAAAACCCCTAAAGAAATAGAAGTTCTCCTTAAGTCTCCAAACAAAAAAAGCCTAGGACAAGATGGTTTTAATGCAGAATTCTATCAGACCTTCAAAGAAGACCTAATGTCAATAATCTTCAAATGATTCCACAAAATAGAAACTGAAAGATCACTACCCAATTTCTTCTATGAAGCAACAGTTATGCCTATACCAAAACCTCAAAAAGACCCAACTAAGAGAATTTCAGACCAATTTCCCTTATGAATATGGATGTAAAAATACTCAATAAAATTCTTGCAAATGGCATCTAACAACACATCAAAACGATCATTCACCATGATCAAGTAGGCTTCATTCCAGTGATGCAGAGATGGTTCAATATACAAAAATCCATCAATGTAATCAACTACATAACTTCAAAGAAAAATAACCACATGATCATTTAATTAGTTAAACATTTGACAAAATTCAACATCCTTTCATGTTAAAAGTCTTGGAAAGATCAGGGATTTAAGGCCCAAACCTAAACATAGTAAAACCAAAATACAGCAAACCAGTAGCCAACATCAAACTAAATGGAGAGAAACTTGAGGAAATCCCACTAAAATCAGGGACTCGACAAGGTTGCCCTCTCTTTCCCCATCTATTCAGTATAGTACTTGAATTTCTAGCTAGAGCAATTAGACAACAAAGGGAGGTCAAAGGGATACAGATTGGAAAGGAAGTAGTCAAATTATCACTATTTGCAGATGATATGACAGTATACTTAAGCAACCCAAAAAACTCCACGAGAGAACTCCTACAGCTGATAAACAACTTCAGCAAAGTGGCTGGATATAAAATTAATGCAAATAAATTAGTATTCTTCCTATACTCAAAGGATAAACATGCAGAGAAAGAAATTAAGGAAACTACACCCATCAAAATAGTCACAAACAAAGTATTTTGGTGTGACAATTGAAAGATCTATATGACAAGAACCTCAAATCTCTGAAGAAAGAAATTGAAGAAAACCTCAGAAGATTGAAAGATCTCCCATGTTCATGGATTGGCAGGATTAATATAGTAAAAATAGGCATCTTGCCAAAAGCAATCTATAGATTCAATGCAATCCCCATCAAAATTCCAACTCAATTTTTCATAGAGTTAGAGCAATATGCCAGTTCATTTGAAATAACAAAAAGCCCAGGATAGTGAAAACTATTCCCAGCAATAAAAGAACTTTTGGCAAAATCATCATCCCTGACCTCAAGCTGTACTAAAGAGCAATAGTGATAAAAACTGCATGGTATTGGTACAGTGACAGGCAGATAGCTCAATGGAATAGAATTGAAGACCCAGAAATGAACCCACACACCTATGGTCACTTGATCTTTGACAAAGGAGCTAAAACCATCCAGTGAAAAAATAACAGTATTTTCAACAAATGGTGCTGGTTCAACTGGAAGTCAACATGTCGAGGAATGCAAATTGATCCATACTCTTTTTTCCTTTTATGTCTTTCTTTACACCCCTTTTTTGTAAAATTAGATATTTTTTATTTACATTCAAATGTTATCCCCTTTCCTGGTTTCCCCTCAGAAAAACCCTTCCCCCTCCCCATGTTCACAAACCCACACACTCCCTCTTCCCTGTCCTGGCATTCCCCTACACTGGGACATTGAGCCTTCACAGGACAAAGGGTCTCACCTCCCACTGATGTCCAGTGTTCATCAAGGCCATCCTCTGCTACATATGTGGCTGGATCCATGGGTCCCTCTATGTGTACTCTTTGGTTGGTGGTTTAGTCCCTGGGAGTTCTGGGAATACTGGTTGGTTCATATTGTTGTTCCTCCCGTGGGCTTGCAAAAGCCTTCAGCTCCTTCAGTCCTTTTTCTATAGCTCCTCAATTGGGGACCCTGTGCTCAGTCCAATAGTTGGTTGAGAGCATCCACCACTGTATTATTCAGGCACTGGCAGATCTTCACAGGAGACAGCTATATCAGGCTCCTGTCAGCAAATACTTCTTGAAATCTACAATAGTGTCTGTGTTTGGTAACTGTATGTGGGATGGATCTCCAGTTGGGGCAGTCTCTGGATGGCCTTTCCCTCAGTCTCTGCTCCAAACTTTGTCTCTATCTCCTCCCACGAGTATTTTGTTCACCATTTTAAGAAATACCTAAGTATCCATACTTTGTGAGGTAACCCAATCACAAAAGAAAACACATGGTATGCACTCACTGATAAGTGTATATTAGCCTAAAAGTTCGGAATACCCAAGATACAATTCCCAGACTACATAAAGCTCAAGAAGAAGGAAATTGATCCATCCTTATCTTCCTGTACAATGCTCAAGTCCAATGGATCAAGCATCTCCACATCAAGCCAGAAACATTGAATCTAATAGAAGAGAAATTGGGGATAAGTTTGCAACACATAGACATAGGAGAAAAGTTCCTGAAGAGAACACCAATGGCTATGCTCTTAGATAAAGAATTGACAAATGGGACTTCATAAAATTGCAAAGCGTCTGTAAGGTAAAGGACACTGTCAATAGGACAAAACAGCAACCAACAGACTGGGAAAAGATCTTTACCAATCCTACATATGATAGAGGGTTACTATCCCATATATACAAAGAACTCAAGAAGTTAGACTCCAGAGAACCAAATAACCCTATTGGAAATGGGGAATAGAGGCCATTTGCACCAGGGAGCCGGGCAAATCCACAGCCTTCTGTGCACATCCCACCAGGAGAGAGAGAGCGTGCGCCCAGCAGTGCTTTCACTTCTGAGCATGGAAGTGAGATTTCCACCTCCTCTCTGGAGGGGAACAGCTAGGAGTACACAGGGCTTAAGATCAGTGGTGCAGCTGGGACAAAGGTCTTCAGGCTGCCATTTGTACCAGGGAGCCAGGCAGCTCCACAGCCTTCTGTGCACAGACCCTGCCAGAAGAGAGTTGGTCTCCCAGGAGTATGGACACAGGCTTACAGTCACACAGGAGGGACAGGCTCCAGCCAGAGACAGCAAGACCAACTAGCCCCAGAGATAACCAGATGGCAAAAGACAAGCACAAGAACCCTACCAACAGAAACCAAGGTTACTTGGTGACATCAGAACCCAGTTCTCCCACCACAGCAAGTACCGGATACCCCAACACACTGGAAAAGCAAAAGTTGGATTTAAAATTTTATCTCATGATGCTGATAGAGGACTTCAAGAAGGACTTAAATAACTCCCTTAAAGAAATACAGGAGAACATGGCTCAACAAGTAAAAGCCCTTAAAGAGGAAACACAAAATTCCCTTGAAGAAATACAGAACAACATGGGCTAATATGCAGAAGCCCTTAAAAAGGAAACACAAAAATACCTTAAGAAATTACAGGAAAGCACAAACAATCAAGTGAAGGAACTGAACAGAACCATCCAGGATGTAGAAGTGGAAGTAGAAACAATAAAGAAATCACAAAGTGAGACATCTCTGGAGATAGAAAACCTTTGAAAGAATTGAGGAGTCATAGATCAACAACAGAATACAAGAGATAGAAGAAAGAATCTGAGGTGCTGAAGATACCATAGAAAACATTGACTTAACAGTCAAAGAAAATGTATAATGCATAAAGCTTGTAACCCCAAAGCATCCAGGAAATCCAGGACACAATGAGAAGATCAAACCTAAGGATTATAGGTATAGAAGAGAGCAAAGTTTTACAACTTAAAGGAACAGTAAATATCTTCAACAAAATTATAGAAGAAAACTTTAACCTAAAGAAAGTGATGCCCAAGAGCATAATAGAAGCCTACAGAACTCCAAATAGACTGGACCAGACCAGAAAGTCCTCCCGGCACATAATAATCAAAACACCAAATGCACTAAACAAAGAATGAGTATTAAAAGCAGTACGGGAAAAAGTGCAAGTAACTTATAAAGGCAAACCTATCAGAATTACACCAGACTTTTAACCAGATGAAAGCTAGAAGTTCCTGGACAGATCTCATACAGACCCTAAGAGAACACAAATGCCAGCCCAGACTACTATACCCAGCAAAACTCTCAATCACTACAGATGGAGAAACCAAGATATTCCATGATAAAAGCAAATTTACACAATATATTTCCACAAATCTAGCATCCTACAAAGGAAAATGTGAACACAAGGAGGGAAACTATATCCTAGAAAAAGCAAGAAAGTAATCTTCCAAAAAACCCAAAAGAAAATATCCACACAAACATAAAAATAACAGGAAGCAACAATCACTATTCCTTAATATCTCAACATCAATGGACTCAATCCCCCAATAAAAAGACACAGACTAACAGAAATATTTTTCATGTAAATTTTCAATTTTATCAGAAAATATTTGTAATTCCTCTTTCAATTAATTTAGTAATTTTTATGTCTACCATTTTATCTGCATTATTTTTCATGATAATCTTCAATTTTAACATGTTTTTCTATATATTCTATTTTATCAGAAATGTTTTTAATGTAATTATCTGATTTTATAACAAAATATTTTTAATTCCACCTTCAATTAAGAAAGGTTTTTATATCTACCATTTTATCTCTATAATTTTCCATGAAAATTATAGAGATAATTATAATTTTCCATGAAAAAATCAATTTTAACATGTTTTTCTATATATTTCTTGAATTTTATCAGAAATATTTTTCACATAAATCTTCTATCCTAAAATGTTTTTATTTCCTTTTTCAATAAAAGAGCCTGCTTTTCAAAAAACAAACAAACAAACAAACAAACAAGACCAAAAAACTGGGAATAGAGCTAAACAGAGAATTCTCCAGTGAGGAAACTTGAAGGACTGAGAAGCACCTAAAGAAATGTTCAGCATCCTTAGTCATCAGGATAATGTAAATCACAACAAACCTGAGATTCTACCTCACACAAGTCAGAATGGCTAAGATCAAAAACTCAGGTGACAGCTGGTGCTGGAGAGGACATGGAGCATGAGGAATGCTCCTCCATTGCTAGTGGGATTGCAAGCTGGTACAACCACTCTGGAAATCAGTCTAGTGGTTCCTCTGAAAATTGGATATAGTAAGTACTACCTAAAGATCCAGCTATACCACTCCTAGGCATATACCCAGAAGATGCTTTAACATGTAAGAAGGACACATGCTCCACTATGTTTAAAGCAGTCTTATTCACAATAGGCAGAAGCTGGAAAAAACCTAGGTGCCTTTTAACAGAGGAATGGATACAGAAAATGTGGTACATTTACACAATGGAATACTACTTCATGAAATTCACAAGCAAATAGATGGAACTTGAAAATATCATCCTGAGTGAGCTACCTTAGTCAGAAAAGAACCAACATGTTTTGTACTCACTGATAAGTGGATATTAGCCCAAAAGTTCGGAATACCCAAAATTCAATTCACAGACCATATGACGACTGAGAAGAAGGAAGACTAAAATGTGGATGCTTCAGTACTTTTTAGTAGGGTGAACAATATACCCACAGTAGGAAATATGGAGACAAGTGTGGAGCAGAGCCTGAAGGAAAAGCCATCCAGAGACTGCCCCACCTGGGGATCCGTCCCATGTGCAGCTCCCAGACCTGGACATTACTGTGGATGCCAGGAAGTGCTAGATGATGGAAACCTGTCTCCTGAGAGGCTCTGCCAGAGTCTGACAAAGACAGAGGCCAAAGCCTGCAGCCAACCATTGGGCTGAGCTCAGGGTTCCCTGATGGAGGAGTTGGAGAAGGGACTGAAGGAGCTGAGGGGGTTGCCAGCCCCATGGAGGGAGCAACAGTGTCTGCAGGCCAGTCCCTTCTGGGGACTGGACCACCAACCAAAAAGTATACATGGAGCAACCCATGGCACTGGCCGCATACATAGCAGAGAATGGCCTTATTGGATATCAGTGGGAGGAGAGGTCTTTGGGCCTGAGAGGGTTCCAATGCCCCAATGTAGGGGAATGCCAGTGAGGGAGAACCCGAGTGGGCAGGTGGGTGGGGGAGCACCCTCATAGAGGCAGGGCAAGGGGAGATGCAATAAGGGGGTTTCTGAAACAGAAAATATTTGAAATGTAAATAAAGTACCCAATCCAAATAAAAATAGAAAAATTAAGAAAAGAAGAAAAAAGAAAAAAAGGAAAATATTTTAGGATATAAGAATATATTATACATATATATTTATAATCATTTTATGATATATAATAATGTGTCTTAACTGTTAAATTATGTTTTTGAAATGTGTACAAATCTAAGTATTTCTTTCTATGTGAAAGCATTTTACATTTAATGATTTTTTTTATATTCATACATATTGACTTGTTTTACCTTATTTTTTCAGTATTATATTTTATTGTTTGAATGTACCAACATATACATGTACATTCTTATGGTCATGTGTGTTTGTATTTCTGTAATTTTGGAGCTCATATCTCGACAGATAATTTTATAGGTTTCCCAGGCATAGACTGGGAAAAATCACATTTCTAAGTGACTTCCCAGAAATAGCTCCTAGTTTTGGATTTGCAGATTAATGCACTCTCCTGCCAGTGTGCTGTGCCTGTTACTCTGTGGCCTCCTAAATAATGCCACCATCAGACCTTCTCTGGCCTTCTGCCTTTTTGTTGTTTCTACAAACTGGTGGTCATAAATGTCATAGATACACACACACACACACACACACACACACACACATACACACACACATGAACATATAGAATTTCACATATATATATAACATAAAATTTCATATATGTATATGTGTATATAATATTGTGACTATTGTTATATATATGAATATACATTTTATTAAATGTTCATTTCATTTATAAAAAGAAAGTGTGATCATTCTCAGGGTTAAACTTAACTATTTATTTTGAATTATAAATATGTAATCCTGGATCATGTAAAACCCACAAAAATGAGCTTGCCATGGGGAAATGTTCAGGACTTATGTCACTGTGGAAATATCAACTACTAGGTATGGGAGTTCAAAGCTGTAGTCTCAGCACTGTAGAGCCTGAAATAGGAGGATCAAGAAAGATCATGGGTATCTTGGTTTACACAACAAAATCTGTCCAAAAAGCCAAAATAATTAAATAAATAAGTAAAAATAAAATAAAAAAGATAGCATGAGAAAATACTCAATAGCAACTGTAAAGTACACTATTTCTTTTAAGATACAAATTCATGAAAATTATGTATTTACACATTAAGTTTACTAAAAGCATGTTAATAAACATATTATGCATTTGAGTGTAATATAAATGTGTAAAAAATAGATACTGTGTAACTATGTATGTACTCTCTTGTAACTTTTTTTCATGTTGTTGTTTTGTTTTTACTACTTTTCCTTGATAAACATGGCTGTAATTCAATTCACATTTATTTCTCTGTTTTATTCATAATATTCAGACTGACTCTAAATTATAACCTAATGACTAGGACTATCATAAATATTACTTTGTACATCTCACTGGGCACCACAGAAGAACTTTTATAGGAAACAAACCTAGGTGTTGAATTAGGATAAGCATTTAAACTGATAGCATTATTCTTTCAGATGTTTGAACATATTTGCAAACTTCTGTATGGAATTGTTTCTCTTGTACACCTTTTCCAACACTTGATATTGCCAGGGTTCTTTATTTTTATCATAATAATGAGTACAGTCTATTACCTCATTAGGAATTAACTTTATTTTTCTGCTTATTTCATGGAACATCTATTTTTCTACTAAAGGCAATTTATATTCTAGCTACTGTGAAATAACATTTTGTAAATTTTTGCTCAATTTTATTCTGAAATGTTGGTCTTTGAAACAAAATAATTTCTCTGAGATTCCTCCAAGCTGTTATATGGTTCATTAATTTGTTAATGTTTATTGTTGAGTAGTTATCAATTTGTTCTTTAAAAACTAGGTAAATTCACAAATAAAACCATTTGAACCTCATAAGTTATTTTTTGGAGCACTTAAATTACTAATGCAATTTCTTTAATAATCCTATGGTTTTATCAGGTTTATTTCTATTTAGATGAGATCAGGCTGTTGGTATCATCTGAAGAATTCTGCTTCTTCTAAGTTGTCTTGGAGTTATAAAGTCATTAATATTTCTCCCTGTCCTTGTAGAGATGGCAGGACCCATCGTGACTTCCTCTGCTCCACCCTAGCTGCCTCTGATTCAATCTCCTCTTCTGTGCTGTTGTTCATCTCCTTACAGGCATGTTCATCAGTTTTGCTGATTCTTTTTAAAGAACTAGTATTTTGAGTCATTAAATGTAATTTTTTTTAATGTCAGTATTTTCTGCTTTTGTCTTTATTTTATGAGTTTATTTTGATGTTTCTGAGGTAAGAAATCATATTATTAATTGAGCTGTTTTATGGTCTACAGGACAAAAAACAATGTGTTATTCATTTTCTCAGCATTGCTTAGGTTAATCTCATATTTTAGTGAATAGTATTTGTGTTTTCTTTCAGTTATGTATCTTTTTCTTTCAATTTCTTTTGGATTTTCTTTCTTTTTTTGTCTCATAGATTATTGTAACAAAGTTCTGCTTCAATCTCTGTGTTTAGAGATTTTACTTTCCCTATCTTTTTTCATTTATTTTTTCAAAACATAAATTGTATTTGTTTCCAAATATAATTTGAAATGTATATATTTCCCAACTCATTCAAGATCCTCTTTACATATGTTTTTTTCTCCCTGTTTGTTAAAGAAATCCCAGAACAATTGAAAATTAAAACAAAGGAAAAATAAGGCAAAAGTCCTCCTCACAAAATTAAAACAAAAACAAAAACAAAACAGTCCACAGAAAATCTATGGAGTTCATTTTGCCTGGGCCAAATTGTCTTGAACATGGCCTTATTCTGGAATATAGTTGATATACCTAGTGATACTCCATGAGCAGCAGGTATCAGGTGCAGATAGCTACTTGATTAAGAGCAAGAACTGTGTCCACTTCCCTATCTCAGTGCTGGGGCGCTCTTCTGGGTTTATCCTGTGCAGGTTTTATGCACGCTGCCACAGTCTCTGTGAGTGCAGATGGACATTGGTCCTTTCGTGCCTGGGAGGCACTGTTTCCTTGCACTCTTCAATAACTTCTGAGTCTTATGATTGAGACAAACTGCTCTCCTACTAGGAGCCTCACTCTTCCTGACTTTCATTGTGCTGGAAGGTTCTTTGCCAGCTGTAGGAGGAGAAAGGTAGTCAATACCACCCAGCTACCAACCCTGCCACCTACAAGGGGCCTGGCAAAATAGTGGCAAAAGTGTAATGGAGGTAGCCAACCATTCTGATTGGATGTAATGTCCATTTCATGAGCTGGAACTCGTTACTGACATTGCTGTTGTGTCCCAAAACCTGAGACTAGATAGTTCTTGGGCTTGGGGGAAACCTACTACAATTATTCTGCTAAGGGAATATAGCAATAAAGTGACTTCTGATGACATAATGCTTTATCCTTAGACCAACTCCTCACTCGGGTGTTCTCAGAGATCCTTCCTCATAAAATAGATGATAATTAACATAGAAACTCATATCTGGCAATTGTGGAGAAAGTGGGAGGTTTTGGATCACACAGTCCTTCCACAAATACCTCCTCTGAATTTTCAGTGATTAATGTGGAAGAGGTGACAGGAAGATTTTTCATATTTTCTTATGATCTTGTTTTGAGGCTTTAGCAGGTGATGGAAGCTACTCACATACCTATGACTTACCTAAGGAGTAATCCATGCTCCACTGACTGCAGTTTCAGGTGGGATGTTCATGGAGTGGCGAGGGAAGAAGGGATAATCACAACCATATTAGTTAAATCAGCCCTTGCAGCCAGTCAGCTGACAACTACCATGCCAGGTTACCCTCACATACATAGAGATTTTCTGTGTGATTTCTAGTTTGAGTATCTTAGGATCTAAGAGCATATTACCTTGTGCTGTTTTGTCAGTAGCCTTCTGTGCTCTCCATAGGTAGAAATGTTAAAATGTGCTGCCATCTGTGGTATTTCTTCAGTGCTGTCATTCCTTGTCAGCTTGCCATTCTATTTATTTCTTTTGGTCCCATAGTGTTGTCCTTACTATTATTTCTAGAGTTTGCATTTCTACTATGAATGGAATAGGAGAAGAACCTCACACCCATTTCTTTTTTTCTTTTTTTAAAGATTTATGTATTTATGTGTGTATTTAATGTAAGTACACTGTAGCTGTCTTCAGACTCTCCAGAAGTGGTCATCAGATCTTATGAATGGTTGTGAGCCATCATGTGGTTGCTAGGATTTAAATTCACGACCTTAACACTTTTAACAGCTGAGTCATCTTCTCTCCAGCCCCCCTTGCACCCATTTCTGTAGGCAACATATCTTATTAAAACAATTAATAGTTTTCTATATTTAATTATCCCAGGACTGATATTTTAGCATAGAATGTAATAGAAATGCAGCTTTATTCTTATATGTATATCACAATTTGTTTGGTGGTGCTTCCCCCCCCCAGTAACTTCTAGTACATCTTTGTCATTTAGCTGTTATCAAAATGTGTTGCTACTTCATTTTTGTAACAAATATCTGAGAAAAATGATTTAAACGAAAGAAAATTATACGTTGGCTTAGAGTTCCTGGTCAGCAGATCCGCCTGTCTCTGTTCTGTTGAGAGGGACAGCATCTTGGCAAGAGAATACAGTAGAGCTCAGCTGTTTACTTCATGGAGCTAGAGAGCTGGAAAAGACAGAGAGGCTCAGAAAAGACTTAGTTCTCAAGGACATGCACACAGGGCCCTGCTTCCTCTGACTACATCCACCTCTGATATTTTCATGCCATTCCTGAAAACATCATTAAGCTATGATATATCAGTAGATAAATGATTGGCTACATCAGATCCTTTAGATCCAATCAGTTCTCCCCATCCCACTGATGCCAGATAAGGTAATATTCTGCTACATATGTAGCTGGAGCCATAGATCCCTCCATGTATACTCTTTGCTTGGTGGTTTAGTCCCTGGGAGATTTGAGGAGTCTGCTTGGTTGATATTGTTGTTCTTCCTATGGGGTTGTAAACCCCTTCAGCTCTTTCAGTTCTTCCCTTCTTTCCTCCATTGGTTGGCTGCATGCATCTGCACCTGTGTTGGTCAGGCTCTGGCACAGCCTCTCAAGGACTGGATCTAAGAGGCAGCTACCAAGACTTCAAAAGCAAACATTTTATCAGAGTACCTTATATACAAATCAGAGTAACATGTTTACATATTTTTCTTTCTGGATATTCCATTGGTGACTTTTTTTGTCCTGTGGCAATAGTAAACTTTGTGTTTATTATAGTAATCGTATTATATAGATTATATTTGGGTATTATAAAATGATATGCTATATTATAGCATTATATTGCTATTTTATAATATATAATTCTTTATATTTAATGTTTTGTTGTGTCTCAGAACTTTTCAGTCTTATTTTTCTTCATTGTTGTTATATCTGTTTTTATACATTTCTTTTACTAGGTGTAACTTAAAAATGTTTGTCAAATTCATTAATATTTTTCTTGTGACTTTTATAGAAAGTGTATCTTTATAAGGAGCTTCTCCATCTCTCTATGGTTGGATCTTTCAATACTTAAATATCTGTGTTTAATTGTTAGCCAGTATCTCTAAAGCCAAAGTACAATTAATTTTATTTCAATGTCTTGGATTAACCTTTAAAATGTTTTCTCCATGCAGAAAATCTTATACTTGTTTGAGTGAAATGTCATTCTACATATTTTTATACTTGTGCTGTTATAAATGCTTTTTTAGATATAAATTATTTGTTCCTCTCTTGGCTTTGAAGCCATCTTCAACAGCATCCAAGAGGGTCCAACCAAGTCCAAAAGAGTCTCATATGGTCACTACAAGATCATCATCGCTCTACCCAACTCCATCCTTCCATCAGCAGGAGTGGACAGGAAACTCTCCAACTTGGAATAAGATCACACCTCAACAGGGCTCCATTAGAAAAAGACAGCAAAGCATAGGGACACTCAGAATAAGACCACCGAGGACCTCTTATCTGTCAGCATGAGTCAAATGGAAGATTCTGAGCAATACATCCTTCTAGCTTTCCCTCCCTTCACCATGTCTTTTATCAATACCCATACTCTTCTTCCCTGTTCTTTTTGGACTCCTGAAGGAACCCAAGATCTCCAGATCAATATTTACTTTCAGAATGTTGATCTTACCACTTTGCCTTTTCTGACCCAATCTCTCTCTTTTTAACTTCTGAAACTACTTGTACTTAGTTGACTCAAGGTCATTTTTCGTGTTCTGCTGCTATGTTCCCCCACTCCTCTACCATTGGAAATCTAGAAGCTGCTAGTAATAGTTGTGTAGCTAGTGGAGTTCTGGCAGTGTTTAGCAATTGGTTCTTTAAAAAGAGGCTGGGGAGGAGTATTAGAAATACAGCTTAGCAGTTGAAGCTACATTCTAACTGTACTGAATTGAGTTGGAGACTGGCACTCACAGTCAGGTTCCTGAACCAGCTCCACTACAGTGGGTCTTGGATCACCATTTAGAATGTCTGTTCTCTCTATATACACTTACTGCACTGGGCCTCAGCGGTAAGTTCTGTTCTCTCCCTTTTGCTACTTCTAGACCTGTTCCTTACCACTTTCTTGAATATTCTCTTTCTTAAATCTCATTTTGATCACATTATCCCACTCATAATTTTTTCTAGTTATTTTTTTAGAAATGGAAAATGATGAATCCTTGAGACATTGTCATTTTCTTTAGTTTTTCTGCCATGCACTTCCTGATTAAAATGTTCTCATGGATGATTGTTCCAGCACTCTGGACTTTGTACATTTTGACATTTGTCCCCAGTGACCTCACTTCATCCTTCTCAGCCACTCATTCTCACAGCCATTTCTTAGTCCTTGTTGCTGTTGACAAATGACTCTTATTATCATTTACTGTGCGTGCCTTACCTTCTGAACCCTGCAGATAGATCAGCATTCCACTTTTTACATGTATTTGTCACTTCATATATATGGCAGAACTTTGAGTTTTACCAACAAATTCATGACTGTAATTTACCAACAAATTCATGACTGTACTTTACCAATAAATTCATGACTGTAATAATCCCAGGTCATCATCTGGGATCATTCCTTCTCTGAGTTCTGGTTTTAAGTACCCAACAATCCATTTGACAGCTGACTAGGTAGATGCTGATTTCCTAACACAGTTGCCTTTCTTTCCTTAGAAATGCCACCCTTCCTGTTCCTTAGGCCTAACCCCTCCGCAGTTATCCTTGAGGTCCTGAGGTATCTCTGTCTGTCTGTCCTCACATTTGATATGAAAAGAAAATATTTTGTTATACTTTTGAAAATTACCTTTCATCTGTTTGTGACACCAGTACTGTCTGCCTTCCTGCCTCCTCCCCCATCTCCAGCCCTCACACTTCCTGTGTGAATGTGTCCTTCATCTATAACTAAGATTATTGTAGAAACCGCCTATCTAGTCTCTGCTTTTGTTTTTATTGTATTTACTGGGAATGCAGTAGCCAGGGCCATCATTTTAAAAGGTAACAACCATTAACATTTCTTTCCTGAAGTCGTTTTGATGGCCTCCTAGCTTAGTCCCAGTTACAAGGAATCTCGGACATGATGAGTTCCAAAGCTGTGTGTTCTCTCCTTTACCTTCCTTCTCTTTTCTCCTGCTATATATTGTACCCACAGTCTAGCCTTCCATGACCTTCTAGAACACTCTCATGTGGCATTGACATTTGGATCTCCCACTGTGTGTGTTGTTCCATCACTCCTGGCCCAGGATACATTGCAATGCTCTTGCATATTCCTCAACATTTCTCCGGGGCTTCTTTCCTACTCTCCATTTCCCTTAAGTGCTCTCACATGTTTCTACGTGAGACTGTGCTGATCAGCTTGTTCATCATGAGTTTTGTCACTGAAATATCAGCTCCATGAGAGCAGGATCATGGAGATTTTTATCCAGTGCTGTGATGTTTCTAGTCCTTTATCTGGAAAATAGATGTCATGGGTATAAATAAAAATGTTTTCTGAGAATGTTATATACAACATGTTCACCTAGCATGGATTAATCTGAAATAATTGTCTTGTTAAACTTTTCTTTCATGTAGTTTGTAGGTGTGGTGGGATCTCCTGAGTTAGTAATGATATTGCCTATGAATTATGATGATTGTGATTTCCTCCACTCAAAACTGAAGAATTTGGTTTTACCTATGGTTGATTATTGGTTATAATCTCCAGGAGATCATTATGAATGTGCTCAGAGCAGGCATTCTTGTTCATGTAAAGAAAATTATTCTGGCATTGGAATACAAAGAATGATATTTTCTGGTTTTGGGTAGCTAAAATTTATTATTTTTGTGTTTCATCATAAATATTTAACTTTGAAATAATATATTAGTGTCAAATTGTAAATCATGTTTAAGTGTTAAGATTTTATTTTATCATGAATATTGTATCTTCTAGTTGTGAGTTGATTTTTCCCCATTAATTTTTCAGTGTATAAAAGCCATTGTAGATTTCCAAAATAAACATTCTTTTTTTTGTTTTTCATTTCTAGAGTAAAGATAACATCTCTTGTGTGTGGTTTGCTTTGTGGAGGGCTGGAGCTCACTATTTCTCTTATCACATGCTTCCTTCCTATTAGGAAGGTCTTTTTATATTGTGAGATTAGTCTTGAGCTTCCTAAAGTTGATGTCCTTTTGAAATTTTGAATTAACTAAAAATATATTTATATCTTTATATATCCTTTAGAAGAGTTTTAATACTATAAAGACTCGTGGGGGTGAGGAGGGGGAGGAGGAATGGGATAGGGATTTTCTGAGGGGTAATGTGGAAAGGGGATACCATTTGAAATGTAAATAAACCAGTTATCTAATATAAAATAAAAAAGACTGAAGTATTCAGTAGACATTTAAGTAAAGATAATTGGAAACTTTCTGTGCTTAGAAGATTTTACACTGTGACTTCTGGTTCCTTTCTTATATAGAACTATGGAGGTTATTTTTTCTTGGACCAACCCTAGTAAGTTATCAAGCAACAAGTTTACATTAATTTAGACATGTTGTCTACTCTTTAAATTTGCCATTACATGTTCCCACCTGTACATCATCCAGTGGCCTACTGTTCCAGTGCATCCTGGTTTGTGAGCTCTTAGCCCCCATCCCTTTCAGGAAGTCTTCAGCCCAGCCGCACTCTAGCCCACCTTTCTTGGTACTTTCTTCACTGGTACTTCTGAGGCCTGTCATCATTACTTTATGCCTCCATTGCTTATTTCCTGTTCTTTACAGTCTTTGAGTTTATTCTTTTCATTATGGTAAGTCTTTTACAGGCCACACATAGCTAATTAACTTCTGGACCACTATTATGAGTGTTTTATATTATCAAGTCCCTCTAAAATAATTTAAAATTTCCATACATTATATTTAGTCATATTCTTTTCTACCTCCTAAGTTCACAGGTAGCATTTTTATTAGGTATTTTCTTTATTTACATTTCAAATGTTATCCCTTTTCCTGGTTTTCCCCTGAAAACCCCCTAACCCATTCTTCCTCCCCCTGCTCACCAACCCACCCACTCCCATTTCCCAAGGGCCTCCCCTCCCATTGATGCCCCACAAGGCCATCCTCTGCTACTTATACAACTGGAGCCCTTCCATGTGTGGTTGGTGGTTTAGTCCCTAGTAGCCCCGGGGGTCTGGTTGGTTCATATTGTTGTTCCTCCTATGGCACTGCAAACCCCTTCAGTTCCTTGGGTCCTTTCTCAAGCTCCTCCATTGAAGACCCTGTGCTCAGTTCAATCGTTGGCATTTTCCCCATACTCTATTTTCTAACTTTTTTTCCCCTTCCCTTCATTGTCAGCTCCCTCTCTTACCCAGATTGTTTTGCATCTACATTCATGACACCTGTATATGTATAATTTTATCTATAACATCTGGACATACAAATGTGAGAAAACATGCAATAGTTGTCTAAGACCATTTCACTGGTCAAGTTATCCATTCATTCACTCATTTGCTTCAATCATTCATTCCATGTCCTGACTGCAGTTTCCTCTCCTTCAGCTCTCTGCTGGTGCAGAACTAACAATTGAATACACAGATGCACATTTTTACACAGTGTACCCTACCATGTTGTTTTTATATTGGTTTATGATAACAACACGGAAGTTTAAAATATTTATGTTGTCAAACTTATCATTCCAGTTTCATTGAATTTTTAAAATATATTTCATAAAACATTTTCATCTCAGCTTATTGATTGACTACCAAAATTATTTTATAGATTTTTTGTGATTTTATTTTTTAAATTTATATCTTTATCTGGAATTTATTTTGTTATAATTGGTATAAGATGATGTAATCCATCTCTTTTCTCTAGTGGATAAGAAATTATCCATTTTTGCCAGTATATACAGACTTGTGACAATCTATAATGAATACAGAGAAGACATATTCCAGAACTTTCCATAGTATAGAATCATCTCTAACTAGTTACAAGTGTGATGCTTTCGTATTTCTTCTACTCACTATAACAGGCCAAACATAACATAAAGGATATTTTCTTTAATAATCTGCTTCTTATTTAAGTGACAAAAATATTATATGAAAAGAGTTCAATATTGATCCCAAAATGAATGCCACTGAATTTGTGAGTGTAGAGCCAGGGCTTTCTCTGTCAGCCTGAGTTAACTCTGGATAGTTCCCATGATGCAACAGCTCTATGGATCATAATGGGGCATCATCTGATTTGTAAAATCATTTATTTGGGAAAACTTGTGTACTGGCAAATGATTATCATTACAACAAGCAGAGCAAATTTAATTTCATTTGGTGGATAAAAATTTAATTTAAGAAGCAGTGCATCTCACGTTCTACATGGTAATGTTGGGAAAAATAGTTCAAAGTGGAACACAGACCTTTGTCTCCTATGTGTTTAAACATATCATTGGAAGCTCATGTGAGGAAACAAAAGAATAATTTAATGATAATGATTATTTCCCTTGCTTATTTGGGCATCCATATGGAATGCAATATAAATTAATTTAATATTTATTACATCTAAAAGTCTAGTAGAATTCCATTGTGCCATTATTTAGCTAAAAAATCTGAATTTACTTGACTATATAAAATAATCTATTGTGCTTCATCAAATGACATAGAATTAAATATTTATTTAGAGCAACCACTATGGTCTGTGGAGACTTTCCTTACAGGTGAGTACACTTGCCATCTCTGCTATCTTTGATAGGAACTTTACTGTGTTTTTGGAGTAAGTTGATTCTTGGTGAGCTTTCTTTCTCTGTGATATCCTCTATATCTTTAGGTTTCTGTGTAGTAATTACTTTAGTTTGGTAAGAACTAACTGAAGACATTTCATGTTTATAGCTAGTTATCAATAAAGTACTTTGGACTTAGAGTCAGAATCCTGAGTTTTAGCATAAATGATTCTCTGTTAGCTTGAGGCTAAGCAGTGCCAGTGTGTATATTTTCTGTTCTCCCTTTCTTCAGTGATGAGAATATAAGTAGGAATAACTTAGGTGATTAAAAATGATATCTAGGACCCGGGCAGTGGTGGCGCACACCTGTAATCCCAGCACTCTGGGAGGCAGAGGCAGGCGGATTTCTGAGTTCGAGGCCAGCCTGGTCTACAGAGTGAGTTCCAGGACAGCAAGGACTACACAGAGAAACCCTGCCTCAAAAAACCAGGAGAAAAATAATATCTAGGGGTCTTCAACATTGCGGTAGTAAGTAAGTATCAATGAATGAGTGTGGTTTTTGGAAGTATTGAAGAAAATGTGGGTAACACAGAAGCTCAGCGTTGCTTCCTTCTAAACCAATTACATTTACTTGCCTTCTATGAAGAGCAATGCAGGTCTTGGAGACTTAGAAAAATGTGAATTATCTCATATCAAATATACATGCTGATACAGGTAAATTTTATTTGAATATAATTATACTGTAGATTTTTTCATTCCATTCAATATTTAAAACCCACCATAATTTCACACCTAGCAAGTGGCTCATTAGTTGAGAAGTTGAAATATTAATTTTTTTACTTCATGACACTCACACACTATAAGGTATATACCAAGTAAATCTTGATAGGTTGATTCCATAAACCTATTTTCACTTTAAAAATGTCTGACTTTCACAGGTACCAGGTACACTTGTGATAGAAAGATAGATGTTCATGTAAGCAAAATACTCATGCACATAAAATAAATAAAAGACATATAGTTTATTATTTACAAATATTTATCTAGGCTATTGTCATTTATTCCAAGTATTGTTTGATTTTTTAATGATAATTTTCTTTTATGGAACCATTTTCATTGACCATAAATAATAGCACATCTAGATTAAAATTTTTACATTTCTGGATTTCAGTATAGTGTGTAACACTGTATGATGGTGTACACAAACTCTACCATAAGAAACATTTAGTCATTAAATATTGTGGTGAAAACATGAATTTAAATTCACATTCCCCATGCATTCTTTCTTATGACATTTTGAACCATGTGCAAGTTAATTTCTCTGACCTTCTGTATTCTCAGGTATAAATTATAGATGATAATACCCACTGAAAACATTTATGAAATTTAAATACCAAAGTTTGTGCAACTGCTCAGTTTGATGTTCAGTCCATGGCAAGCCTTTGTGTTGTTACCACTAATATCTACACTTTCCATTTTATTTTGAAAGCATCTTCATTTATAAATTTCTGTAATCTTTGTTCTCCCCGAAATAGAATGTTTCTTCCACAAATTCTGATGTTAAAGGTGTCCACACGGTCCCTGTGAAGGGGCCTCCTCAATCCTGACTTGTTCTGTGCTAGTGAGATTTTCTAACACCTAATTCACGGACTCAACCCAAGATTTTATGTTTTTTAATGATTTTTTTAATTCACATTTCATCCCAATTGCCAGCCCTTCTCTGGTCCTCCCAGTCCCACCCTCTCCCCTAACCCCCTCCTCTTGGGTTCTACCCCACCCTGGGACATCTAGTCCCAGCAGGAGTAAATACATTCTCTCTCACTGAGGCTCAACCAGGCAGTCTACACAGAGGAATGGGATCCAGTGGCAAGCAACAGAGTCAGAGATAGCCCTTGATCCAATTGTTAGTAAACCCACATAAAGACAAAGCTATGCATCTGCTACATACTGTGGGGTACCTAGGTCCAGCCCTGCATGCTCTTTAGTTGGTGGATCAGTCTCCATGGGCCCAGGTTAGTTTACACTGCAGGTATTCTTGTGGTATCTCTAACCCCTCTAGACCACTCAGTTCTATCTCCAAGAAGGTCTTGTACAAGACTTCCAAACTCTGCCTGTTGTTTGGCTTTGGTTTTTTTGCCACCCAATGCTAGATAAAGCCTCTCAGAAGACAGTTACACTAGGCTCCTGACTACATCATAGAACTTCATTAGTGTATCATGATACATCAGTAGAGTATCATTAACAGTGTCAGGGGTTGGCTTTTTCTCATGGAATGGGTCTCAAGCTGAGCCAGTCATTGGTTTGCCATTCCTTCAATCTCTGTCCCACCTTTCCCCTGTGCATCTTGTAGACAGGACACACTTTTGATTGAAAGTTTTATGGGTGAGCTGATGTTCCCTTCCTTCCAGTGGAAGTTCTGCCTGGCTACAGGAGGTGGCTATTTCACTCTCTCAAGAAATTAGACATTAACAAACCAAATAACCCAATTAAAAATGGGGCAGCCTTCCTTTATTCAAATGATAAACCAGCTGAGAAAGAAAATAGGGAAATAATACCCTTCACAATAGTCCCAAGTAATATAAAATATCTTGGTGTAACTCTAACAAAACAAATGAAAGATCTATATGACAAGAACTTCGAGTCTCTGAAGAAAGAAATTGAAGAAGACCTTAGAAGACAGAAAGCTCTCCCATGCTCATAGATGAGTAGGACCATAATAAAGATGGCTATGCTATGAAAACCAATTTAAAGATTTAATGCAACCCCCATCAAAATTCCAATACAATTCTTCACAGACATGCAAAGAACAATTCTCAGTTTCATATGGAAAAACAAAAAACCCAGGATAGCAAAAATAATTCTTAACAATAAAAGAACCTCCAAGGGATATCACCATCTCTGACCTCATGCTGTACTACGAGCAATAGTGATAAAAACTACATGGTAATGGTAGAGAGGCAGACAGGCCGATCAATGGAATAGAACTGAAGACCCAGAAACAAACCCACACACTAATGGAGACTTGATTTTTGACAAAGAAATCAAAAATATACAATGGATAAAAGCAAGCATCTTCAATAAATGGTGCTGGTTCTAACTGGCAATATGTATATAGAAAAATGAAAATAGATCCATATTTGTCACCTCGAACAAAGCTCAGGTTCAAGTGGATCAAGGACCTCAACATAAAACCAGATACACTGAATCTAATAGAAGAGAAAGTGGGAAAGAGCCTCAAACTCATTGGCAGGGGCCAGGGGGAGGGGGTCCTAAAGAAAGGGCTCAGGCTTTAAGATTAAGAATTGACAAATGGGACCTCATGAAACTGAAATGCTTCTGTAAGGCAAAGGACACATTTACAAGATTGGGAAAAAAATCTTCACAAACCTCACATCCCATAGAGAGCCAATATATAAAGAACTCAAGAAGTTAATTTCCAAAAATCCAAACAACCCAATCAAAGAATGGGGTATAAAGCTAAACAGAGAATTCACAACAGAGGAATCTGGAATGGCTGGTGTCTCAGGCAGGGTTTTTATTCCTGCACAAATATTACCAAGAAGCAAGTTTGGGAGGGAAGGGTTTATTCAGCTTACAAGTCCACATTGCTGTTCAGCTCTAAAGGAAGTCAGGACTGAAACTCAAGCAGGCAAGGAAGCAGGAGCTGATGCAGAGGCCATGGAGGGATGTTTCTTACTGGCTTGCTTCTCCTGTCTTGCTCAGCTTGCTTTCTTATAGAACCCAAGACTACAAGCCCAGGATAGCACTACCTATAATGAGTTCTCCCTCCTTGATCACTAATTGAGAAAATGCCTTACAGGTGGATTGCATGGAGGCATTTTATCAACTGAAATTTCTTTCTCTGTGATAACTCCAACCTGTGTCAAGTTGACACACAAAACCAGCCACTACAGCTGGGAAGCACTAAAATGTTCAAAGTCCTTAGTGATCAGGGAAAAGCAACTCAAAATGATTCTGAAATTCCACCTTACACTAATCAGAATTGCTAAGATCAAAAACTCAGGTAACAGCACATATTGGGGAGGATGAGGAGAAAGAGGAACACTCCTCTACTGTAATCCCACTTTGGTGGGATTACAAACTGGTACAATCACTCTGGATATCAATCTAGAGGTTCCTCAGAAAATTGGAAATAGATCTACCTGAAGACCCAGCTATAACACTCTTGGGTATATGTCCAAAAGATGCCCCTCCATACCACAGGGGCTTGTGCTCCATTATGTTCATAGTGGCCTTATCTGTGATAATCAGAAGCTGGAAACATGAGAATGGATACAGAAAATGTGGTTCATTTGTATAATGCTATTTAAAAAAGGAGGACATCATGAATGTTGTAGGCAAATGGATGAAACTAGAAAATACCATCCTGAATGAGGTAACTCAGACCCAAAAGGACATGCATATGTACTATGAAAAAGTGCCTAATAGCCAAAAAAGTACAGAATAGCTAGGATATAATCCACAGAAGTCAAGATATTTAACAAGCAGAAGGGCCCAAGTAAGGATACTTCAGTCCGACTTTGGAGGGAGAATAGAATCACTGGATGCAGAGGGATGGAGGGACTTGGGTGGGAGAAGGGAAGGTGCAGGGAAAAGGGGAAAACATTATCAGTCATGGAGGTGGGAAGACAGGAGAGAAGCTCTGAGGGTCAGCAGAATGAATGAAAATATGCAACCTCGGGGACTGGGAGGTGGGGAGACCCTTTAGAAAGTTCCAGAGACCTTGGAGGAATAAGACTTTCAGGATTCAAAATTTTACCTTAGATAAATTCCCTATACTGTGGAGAGGGAACTTGAAGAGTCCATTTCCTGTAGAAAGACAGGGCATCAAGTGGAGGGATGGAGTTGCCATCCTACAATCAAAAATTCTAATCAATATTTGTTCCTGTCTAAGAGAAATGCAGGAACAAAAATGGAAAAGATACTGAGGGAAAGGAAGTCCAGTTGCTGGCCCAACTTGGGACCCATCTCAAGGGGAGTCTCCAAGGCTTGATAATACTACTGATGCTATGGTGTACTTACAGACAGGAACCTAGCATGGCTGTCCTCCAAGAAGCCCAATAAGCAGCTGAATGAGACAGATACTGATCCTTACACCCAACCAATGGTCTGAAGTAGGGGCCCTCTGTGGCTGAATTAGGGAAAGACTGAAAGAAACTGAGGAGGAGGGCAACCCCACTGGAAGACCAGCAGTGTCAACTCACCTAGACCCCCAAGATCTCTCAGACACTGAGCCACCAATCAGGCAGTATACACTACATGGTAGGAGGCCCCTAACCAATAAATAGCAGAGGACTGCCTGATCTGGCCTCAGTGGGAGAAGAGGCACAAAACCTTTGAGAGACTTGAGGCCCCAGGGAGTGGGAAATCCTGCTGGGCACAGAGGGAGGAACATACTCTTGGAGACAGGGGTAAGGAAGAATGGGATAAGGAAATGTGAGAGGGAAGGCCAGGAGGGGCCAATGACTGGACTGTGAAAAATGAAAGAATAATAAAAAGTATGAATTTGAAAAAAATTAGGGTTAAATGTAAAAACAATTGAGCAAGACACCCCTTGTTGACCTCTGACCTATACAAAACATGTTACACATATACCCAAAGATGTACCACTCTACCATGGAGACACTTGTTCAACTATGTCCATAGCAGCTCTATTCTTAATAGTGAGAAGCTAGAAACAACCTAGTGTCCTTCAACATAAGAATGGATAGAGAAAATGTGCTACATCTACATAATGGGCTACTCCTCACCTATTGAAAACAAAGACATCATGAAATTTCCAGGCAAATGGATGGAACCTGAGATTATCCTGAGTGAGATAACACAGACCCAGAAAGACATGTATGGTATGTACATACTTATAATTGGGCACTAGCCATAAAATGCAGGATAACCAACCTACAATCCAGAGACCTGAAGAATCTGGGTAATAAGGCCTGCCCAAGGGATGATGTGTGAATCTCACTCAGAAGGGGAAACTAAACAGAGGTGGATAGAGAAAGGGAAGTGGGTGGGAGAGGAGGTGAGGAACAGTATGGGTTGGTGATTAGGTGTTGAGGGGCAGGAGAGGGCTGAGAGTGAAAATGGAAATCAGTGGGGGACATTTCTGGGCCTAGCCGGAGACCTGGAATGTGGAAGGCTACAGAGAGTCTATAGGGGTGGCCCTAGCTGAGATTCCCATCAGTGGGCCATAGAGAGAATGGGTAGCCAAGATTTTAACTCACATGATCATATGATCTTGGAGACTTGAGTTAGGTAAATCTCAATTCAATCTGCGTTGCTAGCAAAGGTCTTCTCACCAGTTTGTATCACTGTTTTCTTTTTGGATAAGCCGCCTGTGTGTGGCCCTTTCTCGAGTGAACAGAACTCATGGTTTGGGTGCCTCTCTTTTAACTCCAACTCTTTTGGTTGCATATATTTTTATTGTGTATGATTTTAGGTAAATAAAAAATAATAATGTACGCTTTTAATACTTCTCATCTGGAGCTCCTGGCTCCAAATCTTCAGATGTGATTAAACCACATGGAGTAACCACACAAAGCAGGACAGTATAATGGAACCATAGGTGGAAATCTGAAGAGGGGAAGAGCAGGAAACGGGATGTGAAGTGAGAAATTAAAAAAAAATAGGAAGGGGGCCAAAGGTCAGAGCAGAAGGAAGAGACAAGGAACAAGGTTGTTTGAAAGGTCTTAATTAATTTTAATTCATTTAAACTACTTAAATTTACAGTATTTTCTCCCTCTAATACTTAGAAGTATAATAGGTTTATATAATATCTCACTTAATTTAGATTTCTACCTAGGTGACTTCTTGCTTCCATAGATCAATACAGTTCTCAACCCTCATTAGAACCCTGTCCATGCTTCTGTATAGAGCAGATGGCTATATACAGTAGATGGCTACTAGTGCAGAGCACCACAGCTCAAGGGATCAGAGCATGAGACTGCGGCATCCTCAGGCCATTTAGGGGACATCTATATGGTATCCCTCCTCTCTGGCTCAGCGATCATTGCAAAAAAGGGGACAGAAAGCTTGCAAGAGAGAGAGAGAATACGTAGGACTACCAATGAAGCAGTGTTTTTTGGTACTGCAGTTACACAAAGGTGTGTGACAAAACTTGCGCAGATCCGAGTCACACAGAAATCCTAGCATGGAGCTGAAAGCTGGGCACGATGTCCTCCCCTCGCTGAGGAGGAACTGGTAACTGATAGCTGCTGAGAGAGGAGTCCTCCTTCTTTAAAGCTTCGTCTGTGGTGAATTCCCTCCAGTGGATGGCCACTCATCGAAGAACTTGTAGGCAACACATATTGGACTTAATGGGTTTAAAAACCAAAAGAAAATACTAAGGTGGATGGATATGGAAGCTTGGTTAAATCTGGAGAGTTGGAGAGGTGGCAGATATGATCAAAACAAGCTGTAAAAACTCTCACCTAATAAAATCAATTAAAACTATTTATTGAAGCACATGGATATGTTTATATTCATTTATGCCTTAAACATTAATTTATATTAAGTGTAATTTAAGCTTATTTAAGTTTATTTTATTTTAAGCTTATTTTAGTCAACTTAGTATGCTCTTAAAAGTGAAAGTGATTTGATTCTTCATACTTAGGAATTTGTTCGATAAATATGAAGTACATTCTTCCTTCTTCTTTGGAATATGTGGGTGGGACTGAGCACTATGAAAAAGGAATTGATTAAAGTTCCCAACATTAAAAACTTGAAGCAAAATTGATATGATCTACAATTATGTGTACAGCTATTATTGAATTATGTTTTAATTGGACATAGGCAGTATACATTTTACTGAGTTATCTTTTATTGAGTTTATGCAACATCTAATTATTTGTTTGGTCAGTTGGGAGAAGACTCTAGGTGAATAATTTCCCACCTTGCGAAGCATAATGAGATAATGTGGATATTATCTCATTATGCACCTAAATAATTTCATTTCTGGATAGAAATTGGGATGAAAAGAATTTTAATGTTAACCATGCCTTCACTTTGGTGAGTTTAGACACCTGCACTTTGTCATATAGTCTCAGATAATTTCTTCAGGATCAAGGTCTCCTGACTCTATGTAATTAATTTCTAATATATTTCAGTTCACACATTTTCTTTAAACTCAGGTATGTTAAGCCAGTTCTTAATTTTCCTCCATATATGATGTCCTAGATCTTTTGTTAGGTATCTCAAAAGTATCTACAACTGGGGACAGCCGAAGTGACCTTAAGCTGTCACTTATCCCTGGCTTGATAGTAATGTCAGTGACTCTCCCAGTCATACACTTGATGGGTAAGCCAGAAAACTCATGACTCTTCAGATGTCCTTCTGGGCCTTTCTTCTTGCCTCCAGTTTATGATTTATAAATTACTCAATTTTAGTTTTCTTTCATTTTCTTTTTGCTAGTGTACCCAATTCTCTCCATCTGTCTACTTTAACTGCAGTGAATCACTGTCTTTTTCCTGGTCACATGTAACTTGGACACAACCCTTACTCTCTGAAGCAGAACGATCTTCAAAGAAAATCCCACCCCTAGTAGTTTCCAGTCACAGTGATGATAAGCACAAAACTGTTAACACACTAAGCTGCAATCCTGGCCCCTGTCATTACTGACTGAGTCTTACTCCTGTTTTCCTACTCGGAATCAGAGGTTTCTGTTACATCTTGACCTTACCCTTACTGGGCTTTAGCATAACCCCTAAGACAGCTTAAAATGTCCTGCTTTTAAATAATCTGTTGTTTATAAACAGGAATAATGGGATTTGTTTTCCATATAATCACGTCTGTTATTAACAAAACATGAAGCATCAGGCTACTGCAAAATGTTAGAATTTGAGTTTTCTTGAGGAGCAATTATAGAACTGATGGTTTTTAAGGGTCTCTCATTCCTGCATGTCCTTCAGAAGCCAGCCCAAGCCCATTTCTTCAGGGACTCTTCCCTTGGCTGTTGATCATATCTCAGGAGGCTCTTTTGTTCTTCTCTATCTCTCAAAACCTAGACCCTTGTTTCTTGACTTCTCATTGCTTTAATCTTTATTTTCAACAAATGTCTCTTATTCCCCCTTGCAGTTTCTAAGAGAACAGAACCACTGTCACTTCTGGCTCAAAGCTCTATCTCTTGCCTCTCACGATGATGTCTGCCTCCTGATGATAAGTGATTTTTAAATGGATGAGCTACTAAGCGCGAGAACTGGGGTTTGAAATTGTAGTTGACTCTGAAACTACTCATCGGCACTGACAGTATTTTAGCATGCTGTAATGGGAAATTACCATGCTGAGTGTTCAGCACTTGTCTTGGGTACATTCACATGCAAAACATGAATCTTTAGCTTTTCTAGTGTAATCAGTTAATTATGCTTTCATGATTCTGATCATTAATGAAATGGGGTGTCATGGCGAGAGAAGCATTTGAAAGACTATGAAAATGTTTGGAAGAGGAGATCCTTGTAGGTGGCCAATGGCCATCTGCCTTCATGGTCTGAAACCTTGAGAGTCCAGAGGGCAGAAAAGACACCTGAGTGCCTTTGTGCCTAGGTGGCCTCTGTGCCCAGGTTGTGCCCAGGTAGGCAGTGTGGCACTAAAGCCTCATCTGTCTGCTCTCTTATATAGCTGTAAGATGGAATCATCAAAATGGGGCTCAGAGACATAGAACTGGTTCTATCAGCAGAATTTAACCAGAGCAGGAAGATCAATCTTCAATTATAGAGGCAATTTTCTGTTTTCAGGGGCATCCAAACCATCTTGGAAAGAAACAGAAAATATTTGGTATTAAAATTAAAATGGTTGACTGATGGCAAAACGCAGAAGGCACCCTTGCCCTTTGCCTCCATCCTTTGCTTGTGTTTGTCTATCGTGTTTCTTTTTAACTCTGTTTCTCTGACTGGGATGTGACATAATCCTTACTACAGACATCAGGGAAATGCAAATCAAAACAACCCTGAGATTTCACCTCACACCAGTCAGAATGGCTAAGATTAAAAACTCAGGAGACAGCAGGTATTGGTGAGGATGTGGAGAAAGAGGAACACTCCTCCACTGCTGGTGGGATAGCAAGATGGTACAACCACTCTGGAAATAAGTCTGGCGGTTCCTCAGAAAACTGGGCATGATACTACCGGAGGACCCGTCATCCTGAGTGAGGCGACCCAATCACAAAAGAACACACATGGTATGCACTCACTGATAAGCGGATATTAGCCCAGAATCCCGGAATACCCTAGAAACAATTCACATATCAAATGATGCCCAAGAAGAAGGAAGGAAAGGCCCCTGGTCCTGGAAAGGCTAAGTGCAGCAGTGTAGGGGAATACCAAGATAGGGAAATGGGTAGGGGTTGATTGGGGACCAGGGGGAGGGAAGATGGCTTATGGGACTTTCAGGAAGGGGGGGGGTCCAGGAAAGGGGATGTCATTTGAAGTGTAAGTAAAGAATATATCGAATAAAAATATAGAAGTCCTGTGTGCAGAGTGGGTAACTACTCCCCCTCTTAGGAGACAAGTAGGGACCACATTATCTCCAGGCTTTTTGATTCTCTTCTTTAAAGACTAGAAGTTTCCATTAAAAATGCAGAACTTATTTTAGTGGTTTTATTTATGTCAAACATTGATCATGTTATTTTATGAAATTAGTATAAATTTCACTACAAAATCCTAACTGAGAACTCTGAAGTCTTATTATGTTGTCTGGCATTTAGTGTATATATTGTTCTTACAGTCTGCAGGAAGTATCATGACTATATTCCTCTTGTGTTTTGTTTGCTGTTTATAAGTGACTTTTATACATTTATAAGACAATAAAACTTAAGTTGACACTCTCTTTGGAGTCACCTTGGAAAATGACACACAAATTAATCATGGACTAAATTGACTTTTATATCTCTATACTAAATTCAAGTTTCTGAGGACTAAATGCACATGCTATCAGAGAGAAATTATGATGCTTTGAAGCTATTCGCTGTGTAGCCTGAGGTTGCCATGAACTTCACCTGGGCTTCAAGACTTACTGTATTCAATATGTAAGGCCATTTCTTTTCATAAATTTAACTAAGGAGTGAGCACTTGCAGTTGCTATGTAATACACAGGCAAGCCTGGGGATGGAGTGTTGCAGCTTTACATGTGATTATGTCAGGACCAATCCTCCTCAGGCCCCGCCTTCCTGTCGTCTCACTGTGCAGGAAAACTCTGGCAAGAGGTAAAATTGCCCTCTTTACCTGCTTGCATATGGGAATCACAGAGAGCATCACAGTGTAGTGGGACAATGTTTTGTCAAAGGGATTAGCTGACTCTGACCATATGACAAATGTTTGCATTAATTAAAATGCAAGTTTTCACAAATTATTGCTCCCTAATCTTCGATGTTGTTAATGAATTCATAGTAAGTGTGTGAATTCTTGGTGAGGAAAAAAATATTTCCAGTCAGAAACCCTGAAAAGTGTTGCTAATATAAACTTTTAAAGGCATAAAACTTGCATGTATATAGTATTACTTATGGTTGGTCACAATAAATCAGTAAATGTATTTTTAAAGCTACTAAAATCTTTAACATGTGTTTTCATTTTGTAATGCAAAAATGAATAATGTCTTCAGCCATTCTTTCATAGAATTTACCACATCGTGGTTGAATTAGAAAATAAAATTCTTATAGAGCTCTGTACCTAAATATATAAATCATAGTGTTATTTTTTGTCACTTCTATCTCAGAGGAAAGTGTTGACTATATTTCAAGAATGAAATATATACAACACATTGACTTGTGGGATGCCTATGCATTCACCAAGTAGTCATTTACAGAGTGTCTATTATATATAATATTCTATGCTGAAAATACAGAAATGAGTAATATGCTGTTGTTTGCTGGTAGCTCATAGTTGAACTGGAGTAGATAGTGATCCAATCAGAGTGTTCTCTATCTATAACACGCAGGTCTACATTAATAGCAGGGTTGATGTAAAGTGAGACACTGTGGCTTAGGATAGGTCTATATTTAAGAATGAAGTGGTTCATTTTCTTTTTTTTATTTAATTTTTATTTTCTATATTCTATGTTTACATTCCAAAGGCTTTCCCCTTTACCAGTTCCCCCCCACCATATGTCCCATAATTCCTCTCCCCCCCAGCTATTCCCCAATCATTTCCCCCCCCCATTTCTCTGTTCTGGGTCTACAAAACTGGATCCAATCTTTACAGGCCCAGGGTCCTCTCCTTTCTTCTTCTTGGGAGTCATTTGACTTGCTAATTGTGCCTTGAGCATTTAGGGCTTCTGGGCTCATTAGTATCCACTTATCAGTGATTGCATTTCATGTGTATTCTTTTGTGATTGGGTTAGCTCACTTAGGATGATATTTTCCAGATCTAACCATTTACCTACAAATTGCATGAGTTCATTATTTTTAATTGCTGAGTAGTACTCCATTGTATAAATATACCACATTTTCTGTATCCATTCCTCTTTTGAGGGGGTAGAGTTTACTCTGCAGTGTAGGATTATCTCACAGTGTGCATATAAAACAAGATAAGTGATTCTTTCCACTAACCTGCTATGTAATTTTTGAGGGGGATTCATTAAACAGGGAGAGGTTGCAGCAATGTCCCGTGGAAAACAATAGCAAAGTGATGAGAAAGGAGCACGCGTGCTGAGGGAGGAAACAGATCTCAAAGTCTAGGTTAGACTGAGTCACTAGAGGATGGCTGACAAGTGTTTCCTCATAACCATGATGTGAAAAGCAGAATTTATATAAACGTTAAAAAAAATGTAGGCACAGTGGTGTAGGGTGTACATGAGAAACCAAACTTGAGTTCCAGTCTGGATCAAAATGGTCTGGTATTTGGGGGTTATCTTCGAGGCTATTTCCAGCTTTGGAGGCCACCTGACTTCCTTCCTTCCCTCCTTCCCTCCTTCCTTCCTCCCCCCCACTCCCTGTTTTTCCTCCTTTCCTTTTTCTTTTCCTCCCCTCCCATCTTTGCTCCACCTCCTACCTTCCCCCTTCCCTCCTCTCTTCCCCCTCCTCTTCCCTCCCATCTCCTGCCCCTCCACTCCTCTTTTCCCCTCCCCTCCTCTCTTCCCCCTCCCCTCCTCTCTTCCCCCTCCTCTTCCATCCTCCCATCTCCTGCCCCTTCCCTCCCTCCCCTTCCCTCTGTTCTCTCTTTTCCTCTCTCCCTCTTCCTCTTCCTGTAATTCCCTGTCTTCTACTTTTGAGCTCAGAGATCAGTCTTTATTATTCAGCGTGGGATGTTGCAGTCCATCGTGGTCAATGATCCTCAATGATCATCCCCCTTCTCCTTCCCAGGGCATGTATTTTAAACGAAAGGCTTTTGATCTTGATAGTATGGTCCTCTTTTGCCAGTTGACCGAGAGGGAGCGTGAAGGCTCGAGCTGAGATTTAAAATCAGCTCAACCGCCTATGTTCTTCCCGGATGGATGTTTACTCGGACGCCATGAGTATGGTCAGCATGTGAATGTCTTCAGAGCTGTTTTAGAAGAGCTTGAACTCAGCTCTTCAGAATCTGTATGCATATACTCCATCTTTGTGCTTTCCCAGAGACCCACTTTCTGCCCAAGGAGGTAAATTTTATCAGGCCAGTGTTAAAAGTTCACCAACCTTCACAGGCCAGCCAGCTAGTGCTCCCTGGGTTTCTCCCTCCTACTGCTAGGTGCTATACAAACAAAGCAACAAGGGCTCCAGGCATAACCCTCTCCCAAGTTTCGGACCACAAGGAGTAAAGGCTTATGTAAGCAAGAGTTTTAGTGCCAGGCAATGGGTACCAGTAGGACACACAGATAGATAAAAGCTACAGGAATAAATGTAAACTAAGAACAGAGAAGTAATGGACTCTGAAAAAGTTCATGTGTGCAAACAATTATTTTCTTTGTGCCGCTAAAATTAGTGACAATGCATCAGTATCCAGTGCAAGTGTTCATTAATATTAGATCAATATCCGTAATTGGTGTAATGAAAGAAATATTTAAAAACAGATTTTGATGATTTTTTCCCTTTTATGAAAATTTTTTCTCACGTAATATATTCTAATTATGGGTTTCCTTCCCTTTATCCCTCTTAAGTTCTCCCCTCCCATCCAGATCTACCTCTTTCCTGACTCTCATTAGAAAGAAATTATATGGGATAATAATCATATATATTATATGTTATATATATATAAATTAATGTTATATAATTAATATATAACTAACAGATAATTATATATTAATTGGTTAATTATTTTAACTATAATATACAATTAATTAATGTTATATAATTAATATTATGTGTTATATATTAATATATGTTATATATCTATATCAAAAACTAAGACACTAGAATAGCACAAAACAAACAAACAGAAGGAAAAGAGTCAAAGAAAAGGTCCAAAAAACAGAAACCCACCCATTTGCCCACTTGTGAATCTCATGAAAACACTTAAAAGGCAACCATAATATACATAAAGGATCTTTATAGTAAAAAGAGAAATGAAAAAATGATTTCAGTAAAATTAAAATTAAAAATATTAAAATTAATAACAGAGGAAGATCCCTGGTATGACATCATAAGACAAGATAACTCCAGAGATGCTGTTCTGTTGGCCATTTACTGCTGGTGTGCAGCCTACCCTTCACAGTAATTGGTTTCCCCTGATAGACTCCTTTTTAGGAAACTAAAGTTTCATTTGCAGTGGTTATCTATTGGAGATTAATTCTGGATTAGGGATGGGGGCGTGGGTCCTTAGATTTTGATTATTAATTGAAGTTTTGACTGTAGTTAATTCATAACAAATGAATTAATTACAAAGATATGAGTGTAGTATCATTTTAAGACTAATCTATTAGGTCATTCTGTGTTGTTGCACAATACTTCTTAAGATTTGATGGGCTTTTAGGGTGGCATACTAGAATCTCTGCAGGCAAAGCCATAGTTTGTATCAACCATAACCCACGAATCTATGTAGATATATAGAGTTTGTGGCAGGTGGATAAATTGTATTTAGCTCTTTTAAAATTAGCCCTTTCAACCATGCTGAACATACTCCAGCAACACTCTTAGAAACTGGATGGTATCCATTCTAAGTCTTTTTTTTTTTTTTTTGATACTGAACCAACAAAATAGAAAGTACTGGTCGTTTTAGGGTGGCATAATGTACTTGCTAGTTTTGTTTCTGTAGCCATATAGAGAGCAAAGAATAAGTTACTGTATTTCAACATTGTAAATAGCTTGTAACAGGTCATTCCTTCTTCAATAATAATTAAATATGTTTTGATGCTTTAAATCTAGTCATGTGGCAAAACTAAAGGAGAGTTATGTCAGTGCAGCAATGTATGAGAAGGTTTTGCCAATAATGTCATGAGCACTACTCTTATTAATAGAGTTTACAGCAATTTGACTTATTGTTGGTGTCTTTATATATGAAGCTAGTAGTATTTTATATTTATAAAATCAATCTATCATCAATATTTCTATGGACAGTTTACTAGAATGTTTCTCTTTAGGTAGCTGTAAACATTTTCAGACCAGAGTCTACTCTAACATCCTTTTATCCCTAAAATTTGAGTACGCCACTTCCACATTAATACATTTTTTTTCCTTTGGGGAAATTAATAGAATGTTCTTGGTGCTCTAGCAGTTTCTGTCTATTTTCACTTTGAGAGTAGAAGTCAGGGGGAGCTAAGATCAAGAAACATTAATTTGTTATATATTTATCTTCAAATTATCCTTAAAAAATGTGTGATTTAAAACAAACAATCCTTTTGTAATCCTGCCTTGATTTCTAAAGGATTTAATGAATCTAAGATAGGGTTAGAAAATGACAGTCTATGGATATATTTTGATTGGACTTCTAATGTCATATTCCTTATGATTCTTTGATATACTTGTATTAAAATTTTGTTGTCAACATTTAAAATTCATTCTATCATAACGTGCATCCATACCTCTGTTCTTAGATACTCTGGCCTCTGCGTTTTCCCAAACATGTCACCATCTCTCCTCCTTTTGTTTCTTTAAGTTGATTTTTATTCTGTCTGGAATTCTCTACTCTCAGAGTTAGGGCCATCTGCATCCCCTATCCAAGGCTTCACTACAGGTCCACCTTGTCTGTGAGGCCTTGCCCCACAGCTCACCTTTGCCGACTCAGTGCTCAGTGCCTTCAGTTTATTTCTCCCCTTTCTTTCTTTCCATAGAAGATTTGTCTCCTAATATTTCATGAGATTTACTTGTATATGTTCAATATTTGTATTTTCGCTTCCTAATATATTATATGTGGTATTTATTTTTATTTATTTTCTGCTAGTGTATGAAAAGCAGTAGGACTACTCATAAGCAGGTCACTCGCAGAGTAATTGTCTGACATATTCAAAACAATAAGTTTTACCCCCTGCTCACCCACTTTAAGGATCAAGGAAGAAAGGGCAGGAAATCGACATGTTGAGTAAAAAGTAAAATGGGAGATAACATCTTTATGTTGTATGACTTACCTTTTTTGTTAAATTTATAAAATGTATATGAACTCTTAATTGATTGAGTTATCTTTCTGATACCTGCCTTTTGAATGTCAGACTTCTCCCCTAAATAGTTACAAATACAACCTTATTTAAAATTCAAAGATCAGAAGGATCATTGAACCTTGCACTAATAAAAATCAGATAAAGGTTGCAGATTACATTAATAATAAGTAACTTGTGTCAGAGAGTGCATTTCATTGATTTTACAGTGGAGCTTTATAACCACCCAAGTTACCAAGGCACAAGCATATGATCCTCATGGATGTCTTTAGAGAATGGAAACCTGAGGTGCTTATGATTTTATCACCTCAGGAGAGATATGCACATAGCTGTAGGTAGTAAAGCAAACAAATGCTTAGGAGAGTATTAGGTGTGCACTCTTGGTCTCTGGTGTGAGTTTATCTTCTAATAGTTAAATTTTTGCAGTGTTTATAAAAAATGGAGGCAGATGACACATGTGTGGAGACAAGCCAGTCATCCATACTTTCTGCCCAGAAACAAATCACAGAGTATTTGACATTTACTAAGGAAAATGTTGTAAGTTGAATAGTAAAGTTATGAATTATTGGCTTTATTTACTGAGACATTGTCTAGTGGTACTCAACACTTTGGACACTATCCAGAGATACTCTTTTCTATATTCTCTTCTATTTTTCCTGTACTTCCATTTTATTTAAGCGTCTTTTGAGTATTTTGAGATTTGCAACACTATTATGTGATAATGCTAGTCATAAACAAAACAAAATTTATATTTAGAATTATTGTATGTGTTACTATTCTGTAAAACCTTGTGTCATAATTAAAAAATTGAGCATCTTAAAATATTTTATTAAATTGCACTTATTTATTTTACAACATTAAAGCTAGGGTAGGACAACTGAGTTGTTTTGAAATTTCAATTACAGGAAGGCATTCTTATTCTTCAATTTGGAAGCCTGCCAACTAGAGCCTTTATTAAGCAGCCAGGGCAACTGCCAAGTCACTCAACAGGGAACTTCTTGCTTTGTCAGATATATCTTCAGGCAAATTTAGCCTTCCTAAGTTTATTCTTTGTTTCTGTTTTGTAGAGATTATTCAATAGTTTTAAATTAAAGTTACAGAGAGATATATAATCTAAAACTCAGTGAAATTTCTACTATTGATTTCACTTTATATGTTTCTAAGTGAGAAATTAATAAAGACTTGGAACATCTTTATTTCCAAAGTAACTGGTAATGGAGAGTATCTTTACTTTCTAAAGCATATTATGACCTTTGTTGATCAATATCCCTTTCATTGATTCTGTTATCTTTCAATTAATTTCTCATTCTTCTTTATTGCCAAATGTTATTATAATAATTTTTCACTGATATGGTTTAAAGAGCTATTATAAATGTCTATGTGTTTAATTCCCTACCCATAAGCAATGAGTAGATGCTGAGTAAATGACCTAGCATCCCTAAGTCCTGCTTCTTCAACTTTGTTTAGCAAGTATGTATGTTCCTGGGAAGTAGGAAAGCAAAGGGGATAGCCTCCGAAGAACTAGAAAGATGGGACACTGGGCTTGAAACAGGAAGTCTGTACACTGGCTGCCCTCCCACATGTGTGGTGAGCAGAAAGCCATTGAGTATGTTTCATATTTTCAAAAAAGTTTTTACTAATGGATTGCAGTAGAATCAGGTTCTCATTCTCATTGTTGAGAGAAGGTCTGTGTAAGAGAAGGAGGCAGGGTCTTCCATTGTGGTACTTCTAACAGGCAGGGAATTACTAGATTACTAACAAACAGACTTTGCTTATAGTTTAAAAGTGGTAACGGAATAGATGCATTTGGTCAGGGAAGCAGAATTTAAGGCTTGACTCAACTGCTTACTCTTTATGATCTTGTTCATAACAGTTTAAAATTTAGTATTTGCATAAATACCTCACTCAAAATTTAAGTAACTCAACTGACAAAGCATATACTTCATGTGTTTCCTGGACACTGTTGGTCTAGCCATGGGGTTTTGTTCCTTATAGCTACCTTGAGAAACAGTCTTGGTTGGCAGGGTTTGACACTCACCTTCTTATTAGAGGACAGGACCGAAGAACTAGAACACTTGTTCTGGTGTTTCTTGACATCAGACCAGAAGTACTTGTCTTTGTATTTGGAAATTAATGAGGTAAATCAAATAGCTATCCCACACCTGGCTTCAAGATGGCAGAACACTGACATTTGTGGGCAGCCATAACTCTCAATTTAAAAAAATTTCAGGGTTTGGTTACTGCCATTGAGTGAATATGGTCAAGAATTAGATTATAAGCAGGATCTTATTTAATTGATAGAAAAAATGTTTAAAAGCAATTACTGTTATAAGCCATGATTCTTCTCATTGCTATATTTTGTTAGTGTGTGTGTGTGTGTGTGTGTGTGTGTGTGTGTGTGTTTGTGTGTGTGTGTGTCTTTATTATATGTATGTGTTTGTTTTGGTGTGTTCATCCATGCATATATATGTGGAGGCTGAAAGATCAATGCCAAATGTTTTCCACCTTATTTCTCAAAATATGGCTGTCATTAAATGAAACTAGGAATCACTTGGCCCCACTGATTGGTCAGTGAATTTCCAGTATTATCCTATCTCTGCTACAACAGCAATCACTGCTGATGCAGACATGAATTACCACACCCAGACATTCCATGGTGCTGAGACCCTGACTCAGCTTCTCCTGCTCACACAACATGTACTTTACCAGCTGAAGCATCTCCCCAGCCTTCTTCTTTGATTTATTAATATTTGAAATTGGAATGAATGCATAATTAATCATGTTCTTTGTTAATATGGACCATCAATGGAACCTATAGTTTTAAATACCTAAATCCTCTCTGGGCATATTTCTTAATATATGAGAAAACCTGGCTGTGATTAGAGTGTAGAATTATTGAACCAAGAACTATATTGCTAAAAGGATAAGAATGTTAAATGGATAAATTATTCAGTTTGAAAATGTCCTTATATTCTTTGAAATATGTTTTCTCTGAACCATAGATATTTAAACATTACATTTTTCAAAATATTTAAGATCATCTTAATTTCCCATAGAAAAATCAAGAAGGCAAAAATGAATTAGAACTAAAATATAAACCGTACAGAATAACGTAGTTACTATCCTGACCTACACACATTTATTAAGAGCAGAAGCACACTCTGAGAGCGGCAAACCCAAGGGAGTGAGTTATTATGAGGGCAGTGTAATGTATTCCCGCACAGACCCAGGGCACAGGAGTGAGCCACTCTATGGAGCTGCTTGATGCCTTGAGACATTTAGCAAGCATGAAATGACTGAGGCTGAGTGATGCCTGGCATGACATACTGTTACATAGCAATCATTTCTATTCATAAAGAAAAACACTCTAAACTAATGCATAAAAGTAGGTAATTCAGAAACTCAGAAAGTCAAAGTCACTTATTATTTCTAAGAGTTGTGTGCTATGCACAACTTAATGCTGCATGCATTATTATAACTAGCAACACAGTAGTTTTTTTATAGCATCTTACCCATAAACTTATAAGGAAGATATTGCTCTGTAAGACAGCAACAGCTACTGCATCATGAAACCAGGGAAGATGCATTTTGTCAGCTGCATTATAATCACAAGGGACTACCATCATATGTTAACTCTGCCATTGGTCAAATATTCTCACATGGTCCAGGACTTCACTTCCTTTTATTTGTACAAATATATATATATATATATTTTAAATGTGTCATAGTATGCCCTCTACATTAAGCCTACATGTTTGCATGTCTCTCAATGCTCTTCTGGAATTGTTCACACTATCATTTGAATGCAGTGTTCTGTAAATCAGTTAAGTGACTTCTTTTTGACAGGAATTGCGGTTTTTCTAGTTTTTCACTGTAATAAGTTCATAACTAACCTCACAAATATATGCCATATCAAATTTATCTGAAAACTTTGTAGCATATATTTTTTGAAATGGATTTCCTGATTGAAAGTTATCTCTTAGCCCATCTCCCTCCTTTAGAACTTCTTAGTTGCCTGGGACCCTGTCCATGTGGCACCGCCTGACTGGAAACCTCCATTTGCCCTATCAAGCTGTTACTCAGGACCAGTCCACATGATATGAAGAAACTTGATTCAAGTTCTTTACCAAGTTCTTTATCTTCAGTACAATTGCAGTTGGAAATTTCCCAAACCTAGTGAGGAAGATACCCAATGAAATACAAGAGGACTACAGAATACCAGAAAAACAATACCAGAAAAAAATCTATATGTTTTTTTCTCTACATGTTATAAAAATTTCACTACATGATATAGTTAAGATATTACAAACCCAAAATCAAGCATACCGAAAGCTGCAAGGAATAAAAGCGAGGTCATGTACTCAGGCAAGTCAGGTCTGTTAGAGAACATCAGTTTAACAATAGACAGTTTTGAAACCAGACAGGCCTGGAAAGATTGCAATTCCCAAAGACCATATATGTCTGCCCATACAATTATACATAGCAAAACTATTGAAACCAAAGGAGAAATAAAATCTTTCCATCGTGAAAAGAAATTAAAGGAATTTTGACTACTAAACCACACCTATAGAGGATACTAGCGGAAATGCTTGAATCTGAAGATTACAAACTCATCCACGGAGTCACAGGGAACACATAAACAACATAAAAACTACCATAAAATAAAAAATGACAGTCATTAATAAATATCTTTTAAAAATAATTCAATATGAATGGTCTCAATTCTCTAACAAGAAGATACCAATTAACAAATTGTATGTGAAAACAGTATTCATATTTTTGATGCCTTCAAAAAACATACTTTATCAGTCTTAAAATGTTGGAAAATGTATATCAATCAAATCAAATAGAATGAAGAAACAAGCAAGTATACCTGTTCTAATATCTACCAAAATAGATGTCAGGACAAAACTAGTCAGTAGAGGTAAGGATGGATACTTCACATTCTTTAAATAAAAAATCTACCAAGAAGATATAATACAAAACAGGGACATATAATATGTAGTATATAATAGATATATAATACATAATATAAAACATATAGTAGACAATATATAATTACTGTATAACAAACATAACATAACATATAATAAATATACATTATTTATTATATGTATATAACATATATGTATGTGTATTACTTATTATGTAACATAATATATAAATATAACAAAATATATAATAATAATATATAACATATACCCTTATAACATATAACATAATCTATAATCTATATGATATATGATATGAGATGTATGACAAAACATATAACATATAACAACCAACATATAACATAAAATATATAAACATGTTACATGATATATGATATGTAATATGTGATATAGAAAATACAATATATAATATATAAAATTATAAATATATACTACATAGTACATAATGAATAAAATATAATCCATAGTAAAATAAATATTATTTAATAATAATAATAAGTGATTAATATATAATATGTAATAAGTAATAAATATGTACTATGTGATGTGATAGCTAGTATATACTCTTAAATATATTGTATATCATATATAATACATACTATATAATATATTATATAGTATGTAATATATAATGGTGTATAATATAAGTACAGGGGCAACTAATTTCATAAAGTATAAATTGCTAGATCTCAATCCACATTTATTCCACACAGTGATAGTGATTTTAATGTTCCATTTTCTCAAAATGATAGCATTCTTAGAAAAATAAACCTAAACAGAGAAACTCTAGAGTTAAGCAAAATTGACAACATATTAGGACATGAAACAAGTCTCAATAGATTTAGAAAAATTGAAATGATAACCAGCACTATATCTTGGCACAGTAGAATACAGACAGATATCATCAGTACTAGAAACTACAAGACATACTCATGGAAATTAAATAGCACAGTACTGGATGATAATCAGTTCAAGGAATATTTCAATAAGAAAAATTTTAAATCCTTAGAATTTAGTCAAAATTAAAAAGTTTAATGCATATTTGAAAATTTCTCTCTTCAAGTTTGTTATAATTTATGTTCTCACTTTGAGTGCATGCGGATACCTGAAATCATTTATGTCTTCCATTTTCTCATTCACAACACATAGATTACCAGTTTGCAAATAACATTTAAGTTTGTATTTAAATTTCAACTTTTTCAGTGATGTTTAACCTTTCCACTAGCTTACTGTATTATAGGCAGTACTATCCCATGGCTACTTAATTAATTAATTTAAATTTCTTATAAATCAATAATCTTTATTACTTAACAATTTCCTCACAGTTTTTCTTTTGACTTTCTCATTTCAGAAGTTTAAAATTTATGTAATAAAATAAAGCTATCATTTACTTCATTATTTCTGCTTTCTCTTATTTTTTTAATATGATGAGCAAGATGTAATAGTCTAAAGATTTTCCTTATAAATAGTTTAACTGTCAGTACATATATGAATAATTAATACTGAGGCTTCAGTTGACCAAAATGATCTTAGGGCCCAAAGGGAGCAAAGGAAGTTGAGTCTCACTGGAGCCAAAGCATAACTAATAACCCACAAGTTCTGGAGTAGAAGGTGCTAATGCTGAACCTCCCAGGTGCGGTGAAAGTGCTATCTATTCTTTCTGAACCCAACTTAAATAGAAGGACAGGGATCAAGATAAAGGAAGAAATAATCACAACTGGTATTTAAAGGAGACCAAAGAATAAAAACAAATACAGTTGTATAACATATATATTAAAAAGTTATGTCTATTCTATTTAAGAAGAAAATTTAAATACAAATGTATTTTAAACAATTGTCTTGTTATAAATATTCAATCTAAGGAAAAACAGTATGGCGTAATGAAAACAATACTGGAAGCAATTAGTTGAGATTTTGGGGATATGTGTGTGTGTGTGTGTGTGTGTGTGTGTGTACATAAGCATGTGTGGAGGTGTGCAGAGGCAAGAGTGTAACATTGCCTGTTTTTCTTAATTGCTTTTCTGGTTCTCTGTCTGGCACTAGCAAGTCATTCTATAGAAAGAAAGAGGATCAGTGGATCAGAAGTTAAAGTGGATAGAAGATGGAGAAGATAAAGTTGTGATTAGGAAGTTTGGCGCAAGCTTCCTTATGCCAAGCAAACGTATTAGGTATTATGACACCTTATATACTATTTCCCCAGGGAGACATAGACAGAGGCAGCAGGAACTGCTAATCAAGCAATGTTGCACAAGGGGAATACAGATTATCTCAAGAACATTACAGACCAAGCCTACAGCAGCCTTGGGACTCATAGGGTAGGGAGAGTTGGCTTCTCAGGATTTAAAGCTCAGATCCCCCAAGATCCTGGTCCCAGGCACTTACTGACTCTGCCAAGCATATTCCTGGTTTTAGAGAAGGAACTGTGTTTCTTCACTGTGCACCAGGTCCTCAGGGCCTAAGGGGAAGCCTCAGTTGATGAGGCCAGCCCTCATCTCTTCTCTACCATAGATTTGAGACAGGGTCTGTCACTGAATGTGAGATCACAAACTGACTAGCCTAGCTGGTCAGAAGTCCCCAGGAATCTTTCTGTTTATCCTTCCCCAGCTGGAGAACCAGGCCCTTGTGCCACCATCTTTGTTTATCCTTCCCCAGCTGGAGAACTAGGCCCTCGTGCCACCATGGCCATCCTTTTTACATCAATGCTGGGAATCAACTCAGGTCTTACATTGGCCAGGGAGGCACTTTACTTACTGAGCCCTCTCACCTGTCCTGATTTTGAGGTACTGAGCATAGTTAATCCATAAGATCAGGGACTAGATTAAGCTACTACAGTTCATATTTGCAATATATACAATCAGCATGACAAATGATCCTCAGGCTGTGGTGGTGCTGTAAGAAACATGACTCAAAGACCCGTTATGCTTGTCTCTCCTTTACTTCATTCTCATCCTCAAACCCTTTGCAAGTTGATTATTCCTGTTCAAGAAATTGCCAAATGGCCCACATCCTTAGCAAACCTGGACTCTAGACTAGTATTTGTTCTTTAAGAGGAGTCAACTGATTCTCTGCACGTGAGGTAGAAGGTAGGCCTTGGGGATCTTTTCCCTTTAATCAGTGGTTCAGGTAGAGACAAGAATAATGGAGTTCTGGAGCTGTGGGACAAGGAGGAAGTGAAGTTTTCAGGTCAAAGTAAAATGTCAGCTTCACTCATTGGCCATTGGCACAGCTTTGCCAAGTGTTCCCACCCACTGAGAGGCTGTTTGTACAGCTTTGTGGAGGTTGCTCTTCTATTTAATTTACATTTTTCCAAATCACTCTCATGATAGAATACTGTTGTTAGTGTTTAACATGTATATGTGGGTCATTAAGTGGTAGCAATTATTTTTAATACTAATTACAGATATACACACAGACTTGAGTTTTCCCTTCTTATTCTCAATTTAATGACTAGTTGACAAACTTACATAAAGTTAGTTTTGTTAATAGAGTTGTATATGATAAATGAGAGTTGAAGTGCTCCTTTTCCTCTACAATAGTGAGATTTATTTCAATTTAATTCTTGAGTAACTAATACTTTATTACGTTTTTTTGATGATACATCAGTGATATTAAAATAGAAAGACATGAGAACTCATTCAAATCCAGTGGTATTACATTTTTATTAATACAACCATTTTAATATTGTAGAGATTATTTATGATATGAAATGTCCCACATTTATTCCTTTCACCAGATCCTTTTTACATGTTCCATGCCCTTACCAATGTGACCTCTAAGTCTCTTTAGCCAGGCATGCCGAATTTTGAGACCTGGGCTGTTGATGAGAGAGATCCTTGAACTTTAGGGAGCACCAGATGGCCTGGGGAGCTGGTCAAAGAACTGGTGAAGCAGGTCATTGTCTGGCATGGGCCATATCTTGGGATGGTGAAGGTGGGATTAAGAATTTATAACCTCCAGAAGGTTCCTGAATAATGCTAGTTCATAAACCAGGGGAACATTCCATGTTGTCACAGATAGAAGTCAGTTTCCAAATATTTTTTGTTTGTTTGTTTTTTTTGTTTGTTTTTGTTTTTGTCTTTTCGAGACAGGATTTCTCTGTGTAGTCCTGGCTGTCCTGGAACTCACTCTGTAGACCAGGCTGGCCTCGAACTCAGAAATCCACCTGCCTCTGCCTCCCAAGGGCTGGGATTACAGGCATGTGCCACCATGCCCGGCTCCAAATAATATTTTTAACATAGCAACTATGTAAAAAAAAAAAAGGTCTGCTTATTTATACACTTATTTAACTTTAGAAGTTGATGTTTTAAGATACCAACTTTGGTGTTGCCTTCATAAGTACCCGAAAATTTTTAACAAATTCTTAGTTATTTAACATTTTTTAACATGTCTAAAATGCAATCTGATTACTTTTCTCTTTCTCAATTGTATCTGATTGCCAGCCTTACCAATCGGCCTTCCCTCTACCAGTCTTGTCCCCAGATTTGTGACTCTAGGCTCTATTTTTGGCCTATTTAGTTTAATCAAGCCTACCGGTATAGCCAATGGATAGGGACTTCCCAGTGGAGCTAACAGCAATGACCTCCCCTATCCCTGAATCATTGTTAGAGATAGGTCAGCAGTGAGGGGTGGGTCTTCTTGACCCTCTCTCCTCCATACATGCCAGGCTTTTGTCTTCTTCTTGTTCAGATCCAATACAGTTATCTCACTCTTCAAGAGTTTATACTTACAATGGCTGTGAATTGCTTAAGATGTTATTCTTTCATTCCTTATAATCTCTGGCTCATAAATTTTTCTGCCCTTCTGCAATGTGCTCTTAGCCTCAGAGGGGCTTGTGTGAATACCTCTTTTAGATGTGAGAACTCAACTTCCACTTACTCTTTGAAACGTGTGCCATCCCTAGTGTGCATTAGCCACCATCCACTCGAGAAATAGACTGTTCTGATTAAGACAGAGTAAAATGGTCTATGGATATAAGTATATGTATTTAGGAGTTAACTTAATGCTGTGTCAACTCACCTAAACAGCAGAGTTAAGTTCTTCCCTAGGCCCTATGGCTTCCTCTGACATGGTTTTTCAGTTGGTTACAATATTAGATGTATTTCTCCCCTCTAAAATTGAATCATAGAACAGCTGTTTATCCCTATAACAGTCATACAACAATTGTACATGTGGATACATCTTGCCTAGCATCTTCTATTATACTTTGTATAGTTTGAGGCCGGGTAAGACCATCAATGCTTTTTCTTCCCAATAACCTGCACAGTACAATCCAGCACTATGAAAACTAGTTGGCAGGGAGTAAGCCTCTAGATCAATTGTAGCCATATATTTATATTTCTTTTCTTTGTTTCTTTGTTTCTTTGTTTCTTTCTTCCTTCCTTCCTTCTTTCCTTCCTTCCTTCCTTCCTTCCTTCCTTCCTTCCTCTCTCTCTTTCTTTCTTTCTTTGATATATTTTAAATCTTAAAATTGTAGCTGTCTTCAGACACACCAGAAGAGGGCATCATATCCCATTACAGATGGTTGTGACCCACCATGTGGTTGCTGGGAATTGAACTCAGGACCTCTGGAAGAGCAGTAGGTGCTATTAACCATTGAGCCATCTCTCCAGCCACATAAGTGTTTCTTAAAATAATAATTCCTTTTATGAAAATTACTTTAAATATTAAGCATACATTTAACATAATTTTCTAGGTTTGTAAATCAGAAAGATCTTGGATCACTATTCTGTTAGTTTATAGGACAAATAGGCACTTAAGTCTAGAAATGCACTTTAAAATTTGACAAAGTTGTACCATTTTCAAGTATAGTTTATGGCTGTCTACTTTATTTTTGTTCCCCCCCCCTTTTTTTTGCCTCAGCCTAGTTTGATATGAATCAGTTCAATCATATTAAAGCTTGGTGATAGCTTTAAAACATATTAAAGCCACTTTATTTCAGGCAACATATAATAAAACTGTAAAGAATGATTAGGATTTTAGTAGCACTAAATAACAAATGCTTGCTTTTGGGAAAACAGCATTTTGAAAATGTGCTGCTTTTTCCCAACATCGAAAGCCCCAAGAATGTAAACAACAATAAAGGTCAAGAGAACAAACAAATATGTAAGTAATGCTTTTTCTGGCTCATTGTAATTTCAAACTTAGATTGTGAATGTCAATTAGCTCAAGCAAGTCTAGCTGATAATGTCAGCTGTCAGTCTTTCCTATGTAGTGATGTGTGAGGTTTGCCAGCAGGAAATGGACCAATTTACTGATGAAGGAAATAATGAGGGCACAGAAACCTCAGGACTACTTCTCATCTCTGGTAAATACCTTCCTATGAGGGGATTAATAAATGAAAAGAAGTGTCTCATTAAAATTTATTTTAATTTAGTTCATTTTTAATAAATTATATCTTAAAACATTAATCTTTTAATGTTGAATTTTAAAATATTCATGTAAATGACCAATGATCTACCATTTTCCCAACATGATTGATTGTTAAACACAACACTTATAAGAGAGAAAGCCCCAAATTCACATTAAAAATTTGGTTTGAATTGAATTAAATATTTATGTCAGTTTTCATGGGGTTTATGACAAAGCCATTTGAGAGACTCTGAGTCCACAAAGTATTCAACCCAATAAAATTTTTTTATATATCTATGAACAAAATGTAGTTTAAAATATTTTATATTACTGTTTCACCAGGTATTTTATTTTGATACTAGCCTAGAGTGAAGAGGATTTTCTTATATTGTATCTTTAGTATTCTCATTGCATAATAAAGTTTAATTTTATTATTTATCAGATGTAGTTACCTATAGTAATGTCTTCATCATTATTATATCTTCCTTTTGACTTTTATCTACTTACCCACCCATCTATGTATCCAACCATCCATCTTCATCCTATCTTCATAATCATAAGCACCATTAATAAAATTATATCAATTCAGATCTAACTCTCTCATCTATTAACATAGTTATGATATATGAATTAAAGAGAAATGTATGCTTTTAGTTCTGATAGTTTTACTACTTATCTCCTTACCTCAATATTCTTTACATATTTCACCTCTAGATTTTAAATATTATATTTTTGTTTGTATGTGTATAGGTGCACGTGTGTGCTGGTATGCACATATATATGCATGCAGAGGTAGAGTTTAGAAGTTCACCTTGAGCATTGCTCCTCAGGCCAGATCTGTGAAGTTTAGTGTTGACAACATGCTATTATCCATAATTACCTGGGAGATGGGTGTATATATATGTTTGTGAGAGATTATTATAATTATGTTGAGTTAAAGAGGCCTCTCTACTGTTGGGGAGACCATTCTGTGGATTGAATTCTGGAATATATAAATGGCTAAAGGGAACTATACATCAATATGCTCTCTGATTCCTGGCTGAGAATGCAATGCCACCAGCACCTTGAATTTCCTGTTGCTTTGACTTTTCTACCATATTGGACTATAACTTTGAATTTTAAGACAAATTAAACACTTTCCCCATTAATTTGATTATGTCAGGGTATTTTTTCACAGCATCTGGATAAAAGAAAAAAAAACTAAGGTACCTTGTTTTTATTAACAAGTTCTGATTTTTTATTGACTAGATCTCTCAGTGTCCTGGCGATTGCCGGGTATGCAGGCAGTCTAGGCTGGGTGGCCAATGAGCTCAGATCTACCTGTCTCTGCATCCTCAGTGCTGGTGTTACAAGAATTTACCACCAAACCTGACTTCTGCCCATGGGTTCTAAGTAACAAATTGAGCAGGGAGCACTTAATGTATGAAAGAGTTTTTTTTTAATTTATATCAGTTTCTTATAGGAATATGAACAAATATATTTGTGTCCTGTATTTAACATAGTGCTTCACATGGTCTAGACACTGAAAGGTTATCTGGATATAAAATTTGAGCTTATAGCTCAAAATTGCTTGAAAGTAATTCTGTTGAACATTGGTTCAATGGAAAGAAAACAAAAATGTAAAATCAGAAGATCTGTGCTAAGAAGTCTGGATTAATGTGCGGCCTGGGAGAAGCTTAGATACCCAGAAACTCAAGTGAAAGAAATTGATAGCTTAGTTTGCACATGTAGGTAGACATGTGGCTTACCTGTTACATTCCAAATATATAGAGAAAGAATAAACACGAATTTCATCCTTTGAAAATAAACAACTCACCTGTGTTTAATCATACTGGACCATGAAGGTCAGACCTATATTATCATTGTTTTGAGACAAATAGTGATGGTCATTAGTTAACTTGTGTGGGACTGAAACTCCAAATAGTGACCACATTTTAAAATCCAGTCTGCTTCCACCTATCCCAAGGAAATATTGAACCTCTAATTTGATTAATGTGAAATATTTTATAATAGCACATGAAAGAATTAAAAAAATTATTCACCAGTTGGAATTATTAAGGACTGGTAACTATAGATATAAACAGCAAAAACAAAATCAAAACTAGTAAATGCTTATTTATGACATACCAGGTGCCAAGCATAAGATGCCAAGCATGCGATATCAGCTTGACAAGGTTTATGTCACTCATCACTTATAGCAGCCTCTAAAATAGTGAAGATACTGGTTATAATTCACAGTTGATAAAACATACCTTAAAAATATGGCAAACAGATCTTCCCTGCTCACTGAGTCTTCTGGGGCAAGCCAAGATGCCCTGAGCAGCCTGTTGTTCCTGGTAAACATCCATTTTCCTACCAGCTCTCCTCCCATTTCATCAGACCTGCATATAGAGAATCAAACAGACCTTCAGATATAGAACCAAGCCAAGGATACCCATTAGAGGTTTGCCCCACCAGGACTATCAAGGTTAACCCCCTTCACAATATCTATTACAACAGGAACATAGGGACCAAAGCCATCCATATTGCTAATGGCCCTTGAAAGACCACAGTGAACAAAAGCCAGGTTAATATGACACCTTGAAAGTAGAGCTACCCTCCTACAGCAAGCCCTGGATACCCTAAAATAACTGAAGCACAAGAAAATGATCTTAAATCCAATCTTATTTAGATGATAGATGCCTTTAAAGAGGAAATGGATAAACCCTTTAAAGAAATACAAGAATATACAATCAAACAGGCAGAAGTATTCAAAGAAGAAACAAAAAAATCCCTTAAAGATATATAGGAAAATACAATCAAACAGGTGAGGGAAAGAAATAAAACTGTGCAAGACCTGAAAGAGGAAATAGAAGCAACAAAGAAAACTGAGGGAATCCTGGAGATGGAAAATCTAGGGAAGAGAACAGGAACAACAGATGCAAACATCATCAACGAATACAGGAAATGGAAGAGAGAATCTCAGGCATAGAGGATACAATAGAAGAAATTGATACATCAGTCAAAGAAAATGATATTCTGAAAAATTCCTGACACAAAGCATTCAGGAAATCTGGGACACCATGAGAGGACCTAACCTAAGAATAATAGGAATAGAGGAAGGTGAATGGTCACAGCTCCAAGGTCCAGAGAATATTTTCATTATAATCATAGAAGAAAACTTTCTCAACCTAAAGAGATAGATGTCTGTGAACATGGAAAAAGCTTATGGTGATCCTGCACTCCCCGATGCCATCTTTGCTGCTGCTTGGACTGGACAAGCAGACCCAGGTACCCGAGATATCTCGAGTTTAAGGTCTTTAGGGACTCAGGCTGCCAGGCAGTGACTGCGCACGGGAGCTGGGCAGAGCAGAGGTTCCTGTGTGCCAGCCAGGCGTGGGTTCTGTACCCTGTGGGGTGTCCTGCACTCGGAGGACTCCCAGCTGCCATCTCTGCTTCTGTTAGGATGGGACAAGTGGCCCCAGGTACCCGAGATATCCCAAGTTTAAGATCTCTGAGGACTCAGGCCACCAGGCGGCTACCTGTGCACATGATCTAGGTAGAAAGGTGGTTCATCTGTGTGCCAGTCAGGCCTGGGTCTTGTGCCTGCAGGGTGGTCAGCACTTGGAGGGGCGCCCAGCCATCATCTTCACTCACTGACAGAGCAGACAAGCAGCATCAGGTCCACAGAGACAACCGAGTATAACATTGCTTGGAGCAAGATACACCAGGGGTCTAACATCACCAAAGAGGAGGGCAGCACATCAGCAATCTGTGCCAGGGGAAACCCAGTCATCCAGTAGTGAGGAAATAGCCTTATGGGCCCACAGGGGGTTCAAGCACCAGCCAGTGACTACAGGACCAACTAACGCCAGAGATAACCAGATGGCAAAAGGCAAAGGTAGGAACATTACTAACCGAAATCAAGGAAATATGGCAGCATCCAAACCCAATTCTCTGACAGCAGTAAGTCTTGGATACCCCAAAACACCAGAAAAACAAGATTTAGATCTCAAAATCACTGGTCATGATGCTGCTAGAGGAACACAAGAAGGATATAAATAAAACTCTTAAAGAAATACAGGAGGAAATGGGTCAAAAGTTAGAAGCCCTTACAAGACCAACACAAAATCATGGGGTACAGAGCTAAACAAAGACTTTTCACCTGAAGAAATTCGGATGGCTGAGAAAAACCTTAAAAAATGTTCAACATCATTAGTCATTAGGGAAATGCAAATCAAAACAACCCTGAGATTTCACCTCACACCAGTCAGAATGGCTAAGATTAAAAACTCAGAAGACATCAGGTGTTGGCGAGGATGTGGAGAAAGAGGAACACTCCTCCACTGCTGGTGGGAATGCAAGCTGGTACAACCACTCTGGAAATCAGTCTGGCAGTTCCTCAGAAAACTGGACGTGATACTTCTGGAGGACCCAGCCATACCACTCCTGGGAATATACCCAGAAGATTCCCCAGCATGCAATAAGGATACATGCTCCACTATGTTCATAGCAGCCTTATATATAATAGCCAGAAGCTGGAAAGAACCCAGATGTCCCTCAACGGAGGAATAGATACAAAAAATGTGGTATATATACACAATGGAGTACTATTCAGCCATTAGAAACAATGAATTCATGAAATTCTTAGAGAAATGGATGGAGCTGGAGAACATCATACTAAGTGAGGTGACCCAGTCTCAAAAGAATACCCATGGTATGAAGTCACTGATAAGTGGATATTAGCCTAGAATCTTGGAACACCAAAGACATAAATCACATACCAAATGATGTCTGACAAGAAGAAAGGAGTGGACACTGGTACTAGAATGGACCAAAGCATGAGTGTAGGGGAATACAAGAACAGGGAAGTGGGAAGGGGTGGATGAGGGAGCAGGGGGAGGGAAAAGGACCTTTGGGGGGTGGGGAACCAGAAAAAGGGAAATGAATTGTAAATATAGAATATATCCAATAATAATAATAAAAAAGAACAATGTTTCCAAAAAGAAAAAAAAAAGAAAAAAGAAAGAAATTCAGGAGAATATGGATCAAAAGATAGAAGCCAATATGGAGAAAATGCAAAAATCACTTAAAGAAATACAGTAGAAAGTGGGTCAACAAGCAGAAGTCATGAAAGAGGAAACACAAAAATCTCTTAAAGAATTACATGAAAACACAAACAAGCAAGGGAAAGATCTGAGCAAAACCATCCAGGATCTAAAAACAGAAGTAGAAACAACTAAAAAATGACAAAGGGAGACAACATTGGAGATAGAAAACCTTGGGAAGAAATCAGGGGCTATAGATGCAAATATCAACAATAGAATACAAGAGATAGAAGAAAGAATCTCAGATGCAGAAGATACCATAGAAACCATTGACTCAACAGTCAAAGGAAATACAAAATGCAAAAAGCTTATAACCCCAAACATCCACAAAATCCAGGACACAATGAGAAGACCAAACCTAAGGATTATAGGTATAGATGAGAGGGAAGATTTACAAGTTAAAGGGCCAGCAAATATCTTCTACAAAATTATGGACGAAAACTTCCCTAACCTAAAGAGAGAGATACCCATGAATATACAAGAAGCCTGCAGAACTCTAAACAGACTGGACCAGAACAGAAATACCTCCTGTCACATAATCAAAACCCCAAGGGGGAATGATTGGGGAATAGTTGGGGGGGAGAGGAATTATGGGACGTATGGTGGGGGGGGGAACTGGGAAAGGGGAAAGCCTTAGGAATGTAAAAATAGAATGTAGAAAATAAAAATTAAAAAAAAAGAAAGAATATTAAAGGCAGTAAGAGAAAAAGACCAAGGAAGACCTATCAGAATCACACCAGACTTCTCACCAGAGACCATGAAAGCTAGAAGATCCTGGGTAGATCTCATGCAGATTCTAAGAGAACACAAATTTCAGCCAAACTACTATACCCAGCAAAACTCTCAATTGCCATAGATGGAGAAACCAAGATATTCCATGACAAAACAAAATTTGCATGATATCTTTCCACAAACCCATCCCTACAAAGGATAATAGGGGGAAAACTCCAATACAAGGAGGCAAACTACACCCTGGAAGAAGCAAGATAGAAACCTCCTCTCATCAAACCCAAAAGAAGATAACCACTCAAATATAAAAAATAACTTCAAAAATGACAGGAAGTAATAATTACTATCCCTTAATATCTCTTAACATCAATGGACTCAAATCCCCAATAAAAAAGACATAGGCTAACAGACTGGATATGGAAACAGGACTCTACATTTTGCTGCATACAGGAAACACATCTCAGTGACAAAGATAAACACTGCCTTAGAGTAAAAGCCTGGAAGACAGTTTTACAAGCAAATGGCCTCAGGAAACAAGCCAGGGTAGCCATTCTAATATCAGATAAAATTGACAGTCAACCTAAAGTCATCAAAAGAGACACGGAAGGACACTTCTTGCTGGTCAAAGGAAAAATCCACCAAGAAGAACTCTCAATTCTGAACATCTATGCTCCAAATGCAAGGGCACCCTCATTCATAAAAGAAACTTTACTAAAGCTCAAAGCACACACTGCACCTAACACAATAATTGTGGGTGACCTCAACTCTCTACTCTCTTCAATGGATCAGGAAAGCAGAAACTAAACAGGGACACAGGGAAACTAATTGAAGCTTTGGACCAATTGGATTTAACATATATATATATATATATATATATATATATATATATATAAAACATTTCATCCTGAAGCAAAAGAATATACCTTTTTCTCCGTACCTCATGGTACATTCTCCAAAATTGACTATATAATTGGTCACAAGACAAACCTCAACAAATATAAGATCAAACTAATCCCATGCCTCCTATCAGGTCACTATGGAGTAAAAGTGGTCTTCAATAGCAACAAAAATAGCAGAAACCCAGATACACATGGAATCTGAACAGTACTCTAGTAAATGATACCTTGGTCAAGGAAGAAATAAAGAAAGAAATCAAAGACTTTTTAGAATTTAATGAAAATGAAGGCACAACTTACTCAAATCTATGGGACACAATGAAAGCAGTGCTAAGAGGAAAATTCATAGCCCTGAATACCTCCAAAAAAACTGGAGAGAGCATACCCTAGCAGCTTAATGGCACACCTGAAAGCTCTGGAACAAAAAGAAGCTAATTCACCCAGGAGGAGTAGAAGACAAGAAATCATCAAACCCAGGGCTGAAATCAATCAAGTGGAAACAAAGAGAACCATACAAAGAATCAACAAAACCAGGAGCTTGCTGTTTGAGAAAATAAACAAGATAGATAAACCCTTATCCAGACTAACCAAAGGGCACAGAGACAGTATCCAAATTAACAAAATTAGAAATAAAAAGGGAGATATAACAACAGAAACAGAGGAAATCCAAAAAAATTATCACATCCTACTATAAAAGTCTATACTCAACATAACTGGAGAATCTGGAGGAAATGGACATTTTCCTAGGCAAATACCAAATACCAAAATTAAATCAGGATCAAATAGATCAACTAAACAGTCCCATATCATCTAAAGAAATAGAAGGGGTCATAGAAAGTCTTCCATCCAAAAAAACCAACTGGACCTGAAGGATTCAATGCAGAATTCTATCAGACCTTCAAGGAAGACTTAACACCAATACTCTTCAAACTATTCCACAAAATATAAACAGAAGGAACTCTACCCAACTTGTTCTATGAAGCCACAATTACCCTGATACCAAAACCATAAAAAGATCTAACAAAGAAAGAGAACGTCAGGTCAATTTCCCTTATGAATATTGATGCAAAAATAGTAAATAAAATTCTTGCCAACCAAATCCAAGAACACATCAAAACATTCATCCACCATTATCAAGTAGGCTTCATCCCAGGGATGCAGGGACGGTTCAATATACGGAAATCCATCAATGTAATCCACTACATAAACAAACTAAAAGAAAAAAAAACACATGATAATTTCATTAGATGCTGAAAAAGCATTTGACAAAATTCACCATCCTTTCATGCTAAAAGTCTTAGAAAGAACAGGAATTCAAGGGCCATACCTAAACATAGTAAAAGCAATTTACAGCAAACTGGTAGCCAACATCAAACGAAATAGAGAGAAACTTGAAGCAATCCCACTAAAATCAGGGACTAGACAAGGCTGCCCTCTCTCTCCATATCTTTTCAATATAGTACTTGAAGTTCTAGCTGGAGCAATTAGACAACATAAGGAGGCCAAAGGGTACAAATTGGAAAGGAAGAAGTCAAACTATCACTATTTGCAGATGATATGACAGTATACTTAAGTGACACAAAAAAACTCCACCAGAGAACTCCTACAGCTGATAAACAACTTCAGCAAAGTTGCTGGTTATAAAATAAATTCAGGCAAATCAGTAGCCTTCCTATACTCAAAGGACAAGCAGGCTGAGAAAGAAGTTAGGGAAATAACACCCTTCACCATAGCCACAAGCAATATAAAGTATCTTGGCGTGACTCTAACCAAACAAGTGAAAGATCTGTATGAGAGGAACTTCAAGTCTTTGAAGAAAGAAATCGAAGAAGACCTCAGAAGTTGTAAAGATCTTCCATGCTCTTGGATTGGCAGGATTAATAGTAAAAATGGCCATCTTGGCAAAAGCAATCTACAGATTCAATGCAATCCCTATCAAAATCCCAACTCAGTTCTTCATAGAGTTAGAAAGAGCAATTCTCAAATTCATCTGGAATAACAAAAACCCCAGGATAGTTAAAACTATTCTCAACAATAAAAGAGCTTCTGGGGGAATCAATATCCCAGACCTCAAGCAGTAATACAGAGTAAGTGTGTGAAAAACTGCATGGTATTGGTACAGCAAAAGGAAAGTAGATCAATGGAGTAGAATTGAAGATCAGGAAATGAACCCACAGAATTATGGTCACTTGGTATTTGATAAAGGAGCTACAACCATCCAGTGGAAAAAAGATAGCCTTTTCAACAAATGGTGCTGGTTCAACTGGAGGTCAGCATGCAGAAGAATGTGAATTGATCCATTCTTATCTCCCCATACTAAGCTCAACTCCAAGTGTATCAAGGACCTCCACATAAAACCAGACACACTGAAACTAATAGAAAAGAAACTGGGGAAGACCCTTGAGGACATGGTCACAGGGGAAAGTTCCTGAACAGAACACCAATAGCTTATGCTCTAAGATCAAAAATTGACAATTGGGACCTCATAAAATTACAAAGTTTCTGTAAGGCAAAGAACACTGTCAGAAGGACAAAACGACAACCAACAAATTGGGAAAAGATCTTTGCCAACTCCCACATCTGACTGAGGGCTAATATCCAATATATACAAGGAACTCAAGAAGTTAAACCCCAGAGAACCAAATAACCCTATTGAAAATGGGGTACAGAGTTAAACAAAGAATTTTCCCCTGAAGAAATTCGGATGGCTGAGAAGCACCTTAAGAAATGTTCAACATCATTAGTCATTAGGGAAATGCAAATCAAAACAACCCTGAGATTTTACCTCACACCAGTCAGAATGGCTACGATTAAACACTCAGGAGACAGCAGGTGTTGGTGAGGATGTAGAGAAAGAGGAACACTCCTCCACTTCTGGTGGGATTGCAAGATGGCACAACCGCTATGAAAATCAGTCTGGCGGTTCCTCAGAAAATTGGGCATGACACTTCCAGCGGACCCTGTCATACTACTCCTGGGCATATACCCAGAAGATTCACCTGCAACAAAGACACATGCTCCACTATGTTCATAGCAGCCTTGTTTATAATAGCCAGAAGCTGGAAAGAACCCAGATGCCCCTCAATGGAGGAATGGATACAGAAAATGTGTTATATTTATACAATGGAATACTACTCAGCAATAAAAAACAATGAATTCATGAATTTTGTAGGCGAATGTTTGGAACTGGAAAATATCCTAAGGGAGCTAACCCAATCACAAAAGAATACACATGATATGCAATCACTGATAAGTGGATATTAATTAGCCCAGAAGCTCTGAATACTCAAGATGTAATTAGCAATTCATGATTCCCAAGAAGAAGGGAGGAAAGGGCCCTGGTCATGAAAAGACTTGATCCAGTATTTTAGGGGAGTACCAGAGCAGAGAAATGGGAGGGGGTGATTGGGGAATGGACGGAGGGAAGAGGACTTTTGGGACATATGGTGAGGGGGGAACTGGGAAAGGGAAAGCATTCAGAATGTAAACAAAGAATATAGAAAATAAAAAAAAAGCTTATGGCATACTAACAAAAGAATGAAAGAATATTAAAAGTAGAAAGAGAAAAAGGCCAAGTGATATACAAAGTCAGACCTATCAGAATTACAACAGACTTCTCAACAGAGATTCTAAAAGTTTTTAGATCCTGGACAGATATCTTGCAACCTCTAAAAAACCACTGAAGCCAACCTACACTACTATTCCCAGCAATAGTCTCAATCACCATAAATGGAGAAAATAAGATATTTCAAGTCAAATTCAAATTCAAACACTATATATCCACAAATCCAGGCCTACAGAAAATATTAGAAGGAAAACTCCAACCAAATGAAGACAACTACATCCATGTAAACACAGGAAATAAGTAATTCCATATCAGCAAAAGGAAAGCACACACAGAGACACAAACATCCTCTCTGTCTCTGTCTCTGTCTCTGTCTTTGTCTCTGTCTTTCTCTCTCTCACCAGCAACATCAAAATAAAAGGAAATAACTATCATTGGTCATCAATATCACTTAACATCAATTGACTCAATTCCACAATAAAAAGAGAGGCTAACAGAATGGATATAAAAACAGGATTCATCCTTCTGCTATATAAAAGAAACATACCTCAGCAATAAAGATACAGTATCTCAGAGCAAGTGGCTAGAAAAATGTTTCCAAGCAAATGGATCCAAGAATGAAGCTGGAGTAGTCATTCTAATCTATAATAAAATATACTTTCAACCAAAATTAATCAAAAGAGACAGGGAAAAATTTTCATACTCATCAAAGGAAAAAATCTATCAAGATGATATATCAATTCTGAACATCTATGCAGCAAACACAGGGTCACACACATTTGTAAAAGAAACATTGCTAGAGAATAAATTGTACATCAAACCCAATACATTAATAGTATTAATAGTAGGAGACTTCAACATCTCTTCTCACTAATTGGCAGGTCATCCAGACATTATGAATCAAATGGATATAACAAACTTCTAAAGAATATTTCACTCAAACAAAAAGGAATATTATGTTCTTCTCAGCACCTCATAGATCCTTCTCCAAAATTGACTATATAGTTGGCCACAAAGAAAATTGAACATGACACAAGAAAATTGAAATAAAGCCTATATCTTACCAGACCACCATGAATTAATGCTGGATATCAACAAAAACAGAAACAACAGAAAGCCTAAACACTCATGGAAACTGAACAACTTTGTATTCAGTGATCTGTGGGTCAGTGAAAGAAATAAGACTTTCTAGAATCCAATGAAAATGAAGACACATCACACCCAAATTTATAGAACACAAGGAAAGCAGTTCCAAGAAGAAAGTTCATAGCACTAAGTGCCTCCATAAAGAATTTAGAAAGTCCTCATACCAATGCTTTAAAAATACACCTGAAAGCTCTAGAAAAAGAAACATGCATACCAAGGAGTAGTAGAAGGCAGAAAATAATCAAAATCAGGGTTGGAATCAATCAGTTAGAAACAGTGATACCAAGAATCAACAAAGAGCTGGCTCTTCTCTGTTGAGAAAAATCAACAAGATAGGCAAATCCTGAGCCAAACGAACTCAAAGACAGAGATATAGTATCCTAATTAGAAAATCAGAAATGAAAAGGGAGATAAAACTACAGATGTGAAGAAATTCAAAGGATCATTAGGTCTTTCTTCAAAAGCCTATATTCTGTAAAACTGGAAAATCTTAATGAAATGGAGAGTTTTCTAGACAGAAACCCCTTACCAAAGTTAAATCAAGATCATATAAACCATTTAAATAGCCCTGCAACCCCTAAAGAAATGGAAGCAGTCAGTAAACTCTCCTAAACAAAAATCCCAGGGTCAAATGGTTTTAGTGCAGCATTCTACCAGACTTTCAGAGAAGAACTAATACCAATATTCCTCAACTATTCCACAAAATAGAATATGTAACACTGCCAAACTCATTCTATGAAATCACAGTCATACTGATACATAAAACACACAAAGACTCAACAAAAGAGAGAAAGAGAGAACTTCAGACCCATTTCTATTATGAACATTGATGTAGAACTATTCAATAAAATAATTGCAAACTGAATCCAGGGACAAATCAAAGACATTCTCTATTATGATCAAGTAGGCTTCATCCCAAGATGGTTCAATATAAAAAATATACCAACATAGCAATCATATAAACAAACTCAAATAAAAAATTCACATGATCATCTCATTATGTGCCAAAAACGCCTTTGACAAAATCCACCAGCCCATCATGATAAAAGTATTAGAGGGATCAGGGAAACAAGGAAGATATCTGAACATAATCAAAGCAATATATAGCAAGCCACTCGACAACATCAAATTAAATGGAGAGAAACTTTAAACAATTCCACCAAAATCAGGGACAAGACAAAGCTGCCCACTCTCTCCCTAGGCACAAATACAGGATACCCACTCTACAGACACAAAGAAGCTGAACAAGAAGGAAGGCACAAGCGGGGGTGTTTGAATCTTACTCAGAAAGGGGAATACAATAGTCATAAGAGGCAGGTGGAGAGAGAACTATGTGGGAGAGAAGATGGGGAGGGGATTGGGGGTTTCAAGATCAGGTGTGGGGAGGGAGAGGAGATATGGCCAGAGAGCCACGAGAATTAATTGAAATTTGCAGCTGATGGTGGTGGGAGGGCATCTCTAGGTTGAGACAGAGACCTGGGATAAGGGAGACACCCAAAAATTAAAGGGATTGAACTCAGTGGTGACTAACAGCATTGGAGATATGAATCCTGAAGAGGAAGCTAGGCAGGAACACCAGTGGAGCCATAGGGACACCAACCTATGTACAAAACTTACAGAAGTTCTAGGCGGTGCCTCTCTCAGGGAAGCGATGATCTGTGAAGATGAGAGACACACAAGCATTATACAGCTAGCTCAACAAGCAAGCCTAGCTCAGCCTCCATCATTGCCTGCCAATCCTGTTCATACCCTCCGAACATCAGGTGTTTTTCAAGGGTCTTGACTCAACATGTGGGCCTGTCTCAGCTGATATCACTCTGTCAGTCAGCCTGAGTCTGAGGAAGAAACTGCAGCACCCCAGCAGAATATTTTTAGTGCATATTTCTATGGAGTGCTGACAAATGGAGCTCAACTAGGCAATGTAAGGGGCACCAGATACGCGTGTCATAAGCAAAGGATCCTTCATCGTGTATCATTTCATGTGCATGCTTTAGCAGGCCATCCTCTCTCCTGTGCCTGCTTCAGAGAAACATTCCTTCCCGAGTCTGCCTTAGGCTTTCCCACCTATATTCCTTCACATGTTTGCCCCAGCAAAACACCATCCAACACAACCGTCTTTCCAAAAAAGACCCCTTAGTTTCTACTTCATTAATTAACTGAAATCAACAAAAACAAAACAAACAAAAACACAGTAAACAGCTTGCCGAACTCTACCTTTCAGCCCACATTGTAGCTGAATAGTGAGGGAGAAGCCTGGGTTTTACTTCATATAAAGAGCCTCACTCTCAGAAATTGTTATTCATTTAGTCTGGGGTGGAACCAGAGATTGTGGTATTTTAATTCAAGCTGTGAGATGCTTTCAAGTCACAGAGCTGAGAGCCACTAGCCATTGAAGCATATTCCTGAAAGCTTAGCTTTCCTTGCAGCTGTACCTTTTCAGTAAAATGAACTGGTAATGGCTTCGAGTTTGAAGGGATAGTTGAAAGCCTTCCTTCCTTCCTCTGTCTTCTATGCATTCTTTAATCAAGAATTTTACATTGACCCCCCCCTGATTCTTTCTATTTGTTGGTTTGTATCCTGGAATGCTGGTTGGTTAACTTAAGTCTTGGGTTCTGTCTCAATGAACGCATGCATATTGATCCATCATTACTATAACTAGATGTTGCCTTGGTTATTTTTGTAAATCTTCTTTCAAATAGCTTCTTAGTTATTGTTACATGTTCTTATTTTCATCTGAGTTTAGAAACAGGTGAAAAGGTTTGGTAACTGTTTTTTAAATGCTCTATTTTTTTATTTTTGTGTAGTTCAGTTCAATGCTCATGAAGTTCATGCATATAAGTATTTTTAAAGAATGGAGGTTTCTGTGTACATGTGAATGTACTTAAAGTGTTAATACAATACAATGCATGTGTGTGTGTACTTACATTGCTAGCACAGTACAATGCATGTGTGTGTGTACTTACAATGTTAACACAGTACAGTGCATGTATGTGTACTTACAATGTTAACAGTACAGTGCATATGTGGGTACTTACAATGTTAACACAGTACAGTGCATGTGTGTGTACTTACAATGTTAAAACAATGCAATGCATGTGTGTGTACTTACAATGTTAACACAGTACAGTGCATGCGTTTGTACTTACATTGTTAACAGTACAATGCATGTATATGTACTTACAATGTTAACATAGTACAATGCATGTGTGTGTACTTAAATTGTTAACACAGTATAATGCATATGTGTGTGTACTTACAGTGTTAACACAGCACTATGCTTGTGTGTGTATTTGCATTGTTAACTTATCACTATAAGAAAGGTAGCTATTGTATTTCTAAAGAGATAACAGTGAGGAGAAGAGCTGTCATGTTTTTTGTCAAATATTTTCTTCATTTGAATTATTTATACGTCCAAAAGTGTGCTTGTGTCTTAAGAAAAGTAATCAGTGCAGTGTTGTTTTATATAGAGAAAGCTCTGTTAGTAGCATTGAATACCACAAAGGAGACTAAAATAATAGTATACAAAATATAACAATGATAATTTTACAAAACAGACTGATGTATCACATAAAATATTATTTGATAGTGTTACATGGAAACTTCAGGATGAATTGAGAATAGAGAACTTCAATATTCCACTCTGTTCTATAGACAGGTCATGCATACAAAAACTAAACAGAGAAATGCTGGAGTTAAATAATGTCATAAATCAAATGAACCTGACAGACATCTGCTGATCATTTCACCCAAACACAAAAGGATATACTTTCTTCCCAGAAGCAACATTGTACTTTCTTCAAAATTGAGCATGTGCTAAAATACAAACCAATTCAACAGATATAAGAAAATTGAAATAATACTTTGCAGTCTGTCTGATCACCATGTATTAAAGATGGATATTAACAATAACAGAAACATCAAAAATATAAAATCTCATAGAAACAGAATAATTCACTACTGAATGAAAATGTGGCAAGACAATAATAAAAAGGGAAATTAAAATGTTTTTAGAATGGAATAAAAATGAAAACACAATATATTAAACCCATGGGACACAATGAAGGCATTTATAAAACGCAAATTCATAGCATTAAGTGCCTCCATTAAAAAACTGTAGAGATCTTGTTAGTAGCTTAAAAATACACCCAAGAAAGGGTCATGCCCAACACTACCTGGATCCTCTGAATATGCAAGCTGGATGGCTCAAAATCCTAAGGTAGAATCAAACACAACGGAAAAAAATTTACTATACTCATTAATTGGTGCCTGGCCCAATTGTCAATCAGAGATGCTTCCTACAGTAGACAATGAGGGTTTAAGCCTAGTTTATTTGCATCTTGTTATGCTGTGTTGAGTTGATATTACTAGAAGCCCTGGGTTTTCTCTGAAGGGAAAAGGAGGAAGAGTGGATCTGGGGGTTAGAGGAGGTGAAGGGGTTACTGGGAGAGGTGATGGAGTGGAGACTGTGGTCAGTTTTTATTGTATGACAGAAGAATAAATAAAAACAAATAAAGCAAAGTTAAATAAATATCAGACAAGCAATTTAAACAGTCATATAACACCTAATGAAATAGAAGCAGTAGTTAGAACTATAATTGTCCCCCCCTCCAAAAGAATCAATACAGATTCTACCAAACTATCAAAGAAGAAAATGGTACCAATATTCCTGATTTCGTTTGAAAATATAAGGTAAACATTTTAAACTCTTTCTATAAATACCAAAACCACATAAAAAAGGTTCTTCAGAAATGAAAATTCTTATAAAATACTTACAAACTGAATCAAATAATACCATGGTCATGCTGGTTAATCACAGAGATTCAGGATGGTTCAACATACATAAATTAAAAACATTAATCCACCAAATAAGCAGATATAAGACAAAACCACTTGGTCATCTCATTAGATACAGGAAAGACCTTTGACAAAAACCAGCATTCCTTTGTGATAGAAGTCCTTGCATACAAAGGGCATATCTTGACATAATTAAAGCAATTTACATCAGTCTTACTGCCTACATAAAGCTATACAGGGAGAAACAAAAAACATTTTCAGTGAAATAAGGAACAAGACAAAGGATTATTCATTCTCTTTGTATCTACTCAACATAGCATGGAGTTTTAACTAGAGCAATGAGTCAACTGAAGGAGATCAGGGGGATATAAATAGGAAAGAAATGATATGATTTCATATATAAAAGAAGACACCAGAAGATGGGACGATTTTCATATGTTCATGGATAGTTAGAATAAATAATTAAATAAATGGCCATCCTACCAAAAGTGATCTACAGTTTTAATTCAATCCCCATCAAAGTTAGAACATAATGCTTCACTTAAAAATATATTTTAAACTTTATATACAAACACAAAAATGCTAGGATAGCCTAAACAATTGGAATAATATAAATGTTAGAGATATCACCCACCAATATTTCAAATAATATTACAGAGCTATAGTAATAAAAATAAAATTGTATTGACATTAAAAGAGAAATGTTGATTAGTAGAATCATATTGAAGACCCATACCTCCAAATATAAATATTATATGTTTTCTTTTATATGTGGTTTTTAGTGTTTATGCTTTCTATATGTGTGTTATAATCTGAATAACTACAGAGTTTAGGCACTAAGTAATGTAATAGTAGGAGGAAAGGTTCTCCAAAGGAAGGGGGAAAGAATATAACTATATATTGAGAGACAAAGACAAAATTGGAATAGAGGTTTGAGCAGGGAGGAAAAATGGGTGTGGCAAAGGAAGAAATAATTGAGGACCACTAACACTAAATACCATTTGAAAAACTATATGGAAAACTACTGCTAAAATGCTTCCTAAAACATACACAAATATGAAATGAATCTGAATGGAGTCACCAACTACTAAGGGGGACAATGGTTCAAGTAGACATCTTATGTCACCAAATGCAACTTCCAGAGCCTGAAATAAGTTACATCATCTTTGGCCATTGGCTAAAGGGGCCCTGTAAACCCCCAGATATCACAGGTTATTGCCGAAGCCATTAGTTACTCTCTACAACCAGATTGTAAAGCTCTATTTATGAAGATTACACCTATGTCACCAAACACACACACACACACACACACACACACACACACACACACACACATATAGAGCTGGCGCCTAACTAGAAGATTTGCCCGTGCTCTCTACATAGCATACACAACTATTAAACAGTGCACCTTGTAACAGTGACCTGCCTGCAAGATACACTGGTAAATAGAGGCATAAGGGTCATGAGTGTAACCACCACTTTTTAAAAACAATTGGATTTAAGGCCTACTCCATGAAACTGAACCAATACTTGATGTCACTCAAGAAGTCCAGAACCTGAGGTTAGATAGAACATACACAGTCGTGAGGAAATATAATATTAGTCTTCTAAAGTAACAGAGCAAAACAAATGATTCCTAATGTCATATTTCGATATCCATGCATCAGTGCTCTCAGGAAACCATCAAAGAAGCTTCTTGAAATATATTGGAATTAACACTGAGATCCGTATAAGAATAATGTTTGGGGAAAGAAGCTTTGGAGCACACAGTCCTAAATGTAATTTCTTCTCTAAAATTCTTCACTCTAGCCTCAGGGATCTATGAAGAAAAGAAGGCAGAAAGATTGTACGAGCTAGAGGTGATGAATGACTCGGAGTAAACTGTGTTTTCCATATGCAGTGGTATTGGTGAACTATGGAGTCACAAAGATTGTGCTATCATGCACAAGATCTATACAACTTCAAGCCAGTTGGGTTCCTGTGTTGAGAGAAGGAACTGCACATAGAGACCCACCACTAGCCAAGAAACCATCTGCAGTTGATACCAGCTGGAAAGGGGGATGTTTTTACCCAGTGGAGTGTCATTGGGTATATCAACTATGATTTAGTAGAGTTCCCATGTCCAGGAGTATGTGGCCAGCACAATGTGAACTTTTTGTTCCATTTTGCCTTTTAGTCTACATTTCTATCTTATTGGTCGTTATGCTTGTTTTGATTGTGTGTGTGTGTGTGTGTGTGTGTGTGTGTGTGTGTGTGTGTGTGTGGTTTTAGGAGTTAATATATAAGCCATTAAGTATTTTAATACCTACATTAATCATGTCTTTGCTGTGGATACATTCCTCATTCCTGTCTTACGGAGTTGGCTTAATGGGGAGAGGATTAGCTAACAAATAGAGGTGCAAATTCTAATGCTTGAGACTTGAAGAAATTTGACAGAAATCTTTTACTATTGGCAAATACCATTAAAGTAATCCTATTTCCTTAAATGTAAACAAGAAAAACATAATTAACATGTTAGCAAGTGTCATTTTGCTATCCATGAAAATATAGGCATATCATTTGCACAGGACAAATGTGTTACATGAATCCTAAGGCTTTGACTGCTGGAATGAAATTGATGTCAAGGTTGAATGATTATCAAAAAATGACAATTGACAAATCATAGAAGATATTAAATTGTACTTCACTTCATCCACCAAGGGGAGGCGCTCAAGTAATTTTTAATATGTATGCAACTTAGAGTTCAATTCTGCTATGAAAACAAATGAATGCCTTATTTTCAATTTTGTCTTTTTTGCATATTTTCCCAAAGTTGCAGTGGGATATGGGGAATTGATAGTAAGAGTCATATATATTTTCCTTAGAATTGAGTGTTAATTAAAACAGTATCAATGTGTATAATTGTATGTATATCTAACAGAGAACTTTATTTCCATGTCCCCCTCCACAGGATTCAGAATTTCCTGTAGATATGCAACCAGATCCAAACATGACTGCATGTATAGAAAAGACTTCTGTAGCAAAATTTGACTACAAGCTAAACAATATTTTCAGACTTCATGATCTCCCAGTGAGCTGGTAGGACTTTCAGTTTTCTTAATGCTTTTGAGATCTTGCTGTCCTGTCTAAACTGTGATGCTCTCTTAACTACTCGTAGCTTATGTAATTTACTTTGACCCTGTGTGTGTGTTAGCTTCTCACAGCAATGAAAGAATCCACGTATAGCCTCTGGAACATGGCACGGTAATTGGTTTAGGCACTTGGTGGCAGTGCAGACTAAGTACACTATTGTAATTATTTTTGATGAGCTTATAGTTCCAACTTACAAGAACACACACAGCTTTAAGAGAGTTTCTAAGATTTAAACCCGAGATGTGAGAAACTATGGTTTTAATTATTTTCTTGATTCTAGCAATGTACTTTTTGAATAATGTAATTTTTAATTTGTTCTTTTTGAAGTCATAATTTCGTGAACTGTAGGCACATTGATTTAAGTAAGAACATATTATGTCACGTTTATTAAAATATAATTATTTTATGAATCTGAACCTATATCTATACATATAGAAAATGTATTTTTTATATCTTTTGCCACTGAAAGGCTTGGTAAGGATTTGTTTTGTTTTGTTTTGTTTGAGGAGAAAGTTTCTGTCAGTAATCTGTAAATATAAAACTAAACTTTTTGGAAAACTTAAGCTTCAGTAGATAATTTTTGTCGATAATCATAGATATTAATTTTAGCTTAGATCAGTAGCATCATATTCTTGCATTTTTACATATAATCTAAAGTATATGCAATTTTTCCTCAATCTATGATTTGGGTAAAATATACAGGAAAACTATGTTATTATTCATAAACTTTTTCAGCAAGAGTAATATCTTGTTGTGTTGTAATTACATCAGTTTTACCTATAGTTCTTTTTCAATTGAAATGAGTCTGTTGCTTTTGATGATATTATGATATGAGATGTGATATGTATATGTAATATACACAGTTATATATATTACATATATACATAGTTATGTATATTACATATACATATCACATGGTATGATATATGTGCATATAGATGTATGCATATAACACATGTATGGGGTATATTATGATATATGCATATATATGTACATTTATGTGTATATATGCATATATGTGAATAATATTAGATTATCTTAAAAACAAGAATGTTATATATGATGTTTTATGTATATATGGCATAATAGATATGATTTTAATGACATGATTAAAACACATAGGTCATTGAGTTGGAAATATCTATTAACATTTGAAAAGAATCATAAAAATAATGCATTCATGCCTTATGCTTCTAATTAAATTAGGACATGCAGCCCTGTGTGTGTGTCTGTGAGTGTTCGTGTTTCTCTGTGTGCAAATGCATCTCTTTGGAAGTAAGATTATAGCTTTCATTAAATGTCTTTTAACTAGATATGATTTTGTATGCTATTTCTTTTTTCTGGGGGGGTGGGATTTTTCAAGACAGGATTTCTCTGTGTATCTCTGGCTGTCCTGGAACTCAGTCTGTAGACCAGGCTGGCCTCAAACTCAGAAATCCGCCTGCCTCTGCCTCCCGAGTGCTGGGATTAAAGGCATGTGCCACCACTGCCCAGCTTGTATGCTATTTCTTACAATAGCTAAGCACTGTCTACAATTTTATTTTAAAATATAAATTTATTTTATTTTCACATATTTTACTACTACTTCAGTGGGTATAATTTGACTTGTTATAAAAAGAGACCTAGTTATTTTTAGAATTGGATTTTAAGAATTTTCTGCAGTACACTCTACTCAGCCCAGGCAATGGCAAGAATATGCAGATCTGATTTAATAATAAGAAGAGAAGAAATATAATAGACGATCCTTACCTCTGCCCCTCTTATCCAGATCCATAACTTTTCTGTTTCTTACTGGAAAACAAACAGACTTCTAAAGTAAAAATAACAAAATAAAATAAAATAAAACAAAAGCAAGTTGGAATAGGAAAAAATATAAAGTAGAAAAACAGCAAAAGAAAAAACACAAGAAACACATATAGGTACTAAGACACATGTATTTTCATACACAGGAATCTCATAAAAACAGAAAACCAGAAGTGACAGTATACTCAGAAAGGACTTGCAAAATGAAAGAAACAAAAGAAACTAAATGTAAGAATGAAAGTAAAGAAAGCCTGATTTAGCATTATAAGACACAACTCTCCAAAGGTGCAGTTGAGTGTTTTGGGTTTTTTGTTTTTGTTTTTGTTTTGTTTTGTTTAGTTTATGTTGTGCATTCAGCCCAGAGGAATGGATTCAGAAAATGGGATACATTTACACAATGTATTCAGTTATTAAAAACAATGACTTCATGAAATTTGCAGGCAAATCATTGGAACTTGAAAATATCATCCTAAGCCGGGTGTGGTGGTGCACGCCTGTAATCCTAGCACTCTGGGAGGCAGAGGCAGGCAGATTTCTGAGTTCGAGGCCAGCCTGGTCTACAGAGTGAGTTCCAGGACAGCCAGGACTACACAGAGAAACCCTGTCTCAAACAAAAACAAAAACAAAAACAAAATATATCATCCTGAGTGAGGTAACACAGTCACAAAAGAACATGCACGGTATGTACTCACTGAAAAGTAGATATTAGCCCAAAAGTTCTGAATACCCAAGATTCAATTCACAGACCATATGAAGCCTAAAAAGAAGAAAGACCAAAATGTGGATGCTTCTTAGAAGGGTGAAAAAATACTCACAGGAGGAACTATGGAGACAAAGTGTGGAGCAGTGAGTGAATGAAAGGCCATCAAGAGACTGCCCCACCTGGGGATCCATCCCATATACAGCCACCAAACCTGAACATTATTGTGGAGGCTGGGAAGTGTTTGATGATGGAAGCCTAATATGGCTGTCTCCTGAAAGGCTCTGCCAGAGCCTGACAAATGCAGAGGTGGATGCTCGCAGGCAAACATTGGACTGAGCACAAGGGTCCCTGATGGAGGAGTTGGAGAAGGGACTGAAGGAGCTGAGGGGGTTGGCAGCCCCATGGAGGGAGCAACAGTGTCAACAGACCAGACTCCCAGAGCTCCCAGGGACTAGGCCACCAACCAAATACAAATGGAGGGACCCTTGGTTCTGGCCACATCTGTGGCATAGTATGGAGTTCTTGAACATCAGTGGGAGGAGAGGCCCTTGGGCCTGAGGGTGTTAGATGCCCCAGTGTAGGGGAATGCCAGGGCTGGAAGAAGAGAGTGGGTGGGTGGGGGAGCACCCTCATGGAGGCAGGAGGAGGGGGGATGGAATAGGGATTTTTTGAAGGGGAGACCTGGAAAGGGGGAAACGTTTGAAATGTAAATAAAGAAAATATCCAATTTAAAAAAAAAGAGTGGCTTGTTTTCTCCAGTGAAAATCCCTTGGAGAAACTGAATTTTCATTTACAAGAGGTTATCCATTGGAGAGTGCTTCTGGGTCAGTTATGAGGGTGTGTTTCTGCTACCTTCAGCTCCAGGACCTCACTGAGTGCAGACCCGTGCAGACTGTGTGTGCTGCCACAGTGTGTGAGTTCACATGTGCAGTAGCCTTTTTCTGTTCCAAAAGCCTTCTTGTTCTTGGTGTCTGCCATCCCTTCTAACTCTTCTTATACTGATTCTGCCTCTGGGCTTCTTGAAGATGGAGGCAGATGGATTTGATGCATACATCCAGTATAGGACTGAGTGTTCTAAGGTCTCTTACTCTGCACATTGTTGGCTTATGGGTCTCTGTATTTGTCCCATCTGCTTCAAGAGGAAGCTTCTCTGATAATTGACGAGCCAGGCACTGATCTGTGAATACTGTAGAATGTCCTTTGGAATAATTTTTTAAAATTCCTTTAGCAGAACAGTAGTATTTGGCTTTCCTCCTTGATCCTTGTTGTATCTAGTCCTAGGATTTCAGCCATCCAGCAGTGTCAGCAATGGATTCCTCCTCCTGGAATGGTACTTAATTTAAATCTGATACCAGTTAGTCACTCCCAGGAGTTTTGCACCACCATTGCACCACCACCATATTTTTCAGACAGCTCACAATTTTAGATTGAGGTTTAGACATAAACTAGTTTGGTATTTACCTTTGACCTTTGGAAGCATGCAGAGAACCTCCAGTGGCATGAGCAGTAGTCCACAGTCATGAAGGCTCTAGAAGGGTGTAAGCTCTACTTTTGCTTGTGAAGTGAATTGAGTAAGTGTTATATTAGCAATAGGGCAGGCATCAGTTTGTGGAGAAAAACCAATAGCCTTGGCAATTGTAGGGCTATCAGCATCCAGTTTTAACTTGTGGTTTCTTTAATCTAAAATGAGAATTCCAGGCTCTTTCAGAGGATGTTTTTCCCCATCTTTTCATGTTAATTTAGTTTTCATTGATAGCAATTTTGTTTCATGTTCTCATATTTTATCTTATAAATTAATAGTTAATTACATTACAATAGAAAACCTAGGCTCATAAAGACATTTGATAATAAACTATTAGATTCTTCATATTCACCTACATTAGCTCTGTAGTGGCACTGGGCATGACCACTGAGCTCAAGCAATTAGATGTAGCTAGCACTGCTGGCATGCTTTATGGAGAGAAGGAGTTGTTCAGTTAAGAAATTAAAAGGAAAGGAAAGGCCTTTATTCAATGAAAGAAGAAAAAGAAGGAAATGGCTGCTTTGTCAAAAACAAGAATCCAGATTTTAGGCTACCTCATTTCCAGCGTGTACAAAGCCAGCTGCCCCATAACCACTAGTGCAGCCTGGGGAGAAATTTCATTATCTTTGCTAGCAATTTTATTAGGAGAGAGGCTCTGTCTTTATGGCTTAGGCAGTAGAAAGGTGAACCAGTAGAAAGAATGGTGGTTAATCTAAGGATGACTTAAATCAAGTTGCTGCTTTGGGATAACGCGTTTAGGGGTTGTCTGCTTTATTGGCAGGTCATCTCTGCCCCTGGTACCACCATTTCTTGCTTGCTTTGTGTTGGTGTGGTTCACATCTATTTTATTCTCTTAAGTCTTCCTATTTATTCTGTTTTAACTATCAGTCATCAGCCTGCCATAAAATATAATTCCAAAGTAATATTACAGTGTTTCTCTAGTTTCTCCGGGTGTGAGGGAACCGGAGAGATGGATAAGTGCTCAAGAATGCTGCCTGAACTATTCTGAGAATCAGAATTCAGACCCAAGAGCACTCTTAAGAAGCTGGCACCCTAGAAACACATCTAACTCTAGCTCTGAAGGATCGGCCTTTACTCTCCATACACATGCGCACACACACACACACACACACACACACACACACACGCACACACGCACACACACACACATGCAGACACACACACACACACACACACACGCACACACGCACACACACACATGCAGACACACACACACACACACACACACACATGCACACACGCACACACACACACACACACACTAAGTAAATTGAAAGTTGAAAAGTTTAAAAAGGTGTAATAAAACTGCTCTGTGGTTAAGACTCTTTGTGGTGGAAATATGTGTACCTGAGTTCAAATTCTCGGCATCTCTGTACAAAGCTGATTGTGACCAGCTCCTGCAATCCCAGGACTGTGGGATACAGGGACAGAAAGAGTACCGTGACTTCCTGACCACCAGCCTAGTTCCAATTTCAGTTAGAGACTTTTTCTTAAAAAATAAAATGGAGTATGGTAGCACATAAATGAGGAATCTTACACCTGTGTGTGTAAGATCTTATACATGTGTGTGCATGCATGTGCACACATTTTATGTGTAACATAAAATATTATGTTAATATTTTTAACATAAAAACATTAAAACACTTTCCAGTGACTAGGAGTATAGCTATATTTTAGAGCAGTTGACTACCCTGCATGGGGCCCAAGTTCAATACTGCAATAAAATATTTATTGATTTATTATATGCTTCTTTAGGCAAGAACATTTTTCTTATTGATCAAGAGCTAATTTTGCTTTTGTTTGTCAATTAATATCAGTGGGAAATGTTCTTAAGCTATAGTTTATAGGTTTCTTAACTTTGAAATGTAACAACAGTAGTAGTATGGCCATTAATATTGAAAAGAACAGAAATATACATAATGCTAATAATGTTTTACTGAGCACTAACAAAAAGATTCACCTTCTTTATATACACTATCTGGTCATTCTCTCTGTTTTTAACAGACACAGTTAAACTGATTACAGACACATACCCAAACACACAATACTCAGAGATCCTAAGAATTTCAGGATTTGATTCAAATATAGTCAAATATAGTTTAAAATGAAAGCAATAAATAAACCCACACATTATTTTAGAAAAATCATAAAGGAAAAAATTTCCATTTTTATATCCATGCATGTAATTTGCCAGTAATATAAAACTATAGGGTGAAATCTTATCTTTTTCTCTTGAGAATCATGACCTAAGATAATTGCTTCATAGTTGAATATTAAAATAATTTAATTAGATTGTGTGTAAGTGCAGAAAATGCTAATTATGTATTCTTTTTCTAGGAAAAATAGGTATATCAAAACACATTTTTACTGTTTTTAACAAGGTCACCATAAAACATATATTAAGATCCAGATAATTTAAAATGCCTTAATGTCTTAGTAATTTGCATTTTTTATGTAGTGCAATTCCATAGGTCAAAGAACCAGAAGAGTTTTAAATTAGACTAATTAAGAGTATTTTAAGCTCTGGTTTAGGTTTTTCTACTACTCTTACAGATGTTTGAATGACGCCCATCCACCTAACCAAAACCCTTCAATAATGCACATCTGTTAAAAATGCCCCAGTGTAGGGGAATGCCAGGACAGGGAAATGGGAGTGTGTGGGTTGGTGAGCAGAGTTGGGGAAGGATGGGATGGCGGAATTCAGATGGGAAATGAGGAAAGGAGATAACATTTGAAATGTAAATAAAGACAATATCTAATAACCCTCCCTCCTTTTGTCTAGAGAACTAGGTTCTAACCATGTTCTGTCCTAGTATCCTTCATTCTCATGAGAAACTGGGGAAAGGAAGACCCACCACAATCCCATTTGTTCTTACCATTAGCCCACACTGGAGATGCTATCTGCATTGGATCCTCTGTGTGCTGTCATGACGAGGAAGATCAACCCCTACTTAAACAACTTACAAAAGGAAGGTTGACATTTTGGCTCATGTTTGAGGGTACAATGCATCATGGTGGGCAAGGAGTAGTTTCAGGAGTTTGAGGTGCTGGTCCCATGACATCCGAAGTCAGGAAGCAATGAGTGGTGAAGGTTTGTGTTCTGCTGGCCTTCTTTGATTCAGTCCAGGATCCTAACTCTTGGAATATTATCACCTATAGTCATTGCATCTTTCCAGATCAATTTACTGAATCTAGATAATTCCTCAAAGACACAACTAGACAGTTGTTTCCATGGTGACTAAAAATCCCAAGAAGGTGACAACCAAGACTAACCCTCCCAGTTCCCTCATCTGAAACTCTTTTTATCAGAGTCACTGGTAATTTTTTTATAACCCACCAGTGGTCTGGTCACTCATAGCTTCTCCTTTTCTTCACAGGTCAGGTACTGCTTAGACAGATGGCTACTCCTGTATTTCCTCCTGAGACCTCAACTGCTGTTAATATGTCCTAGATTTTCTCTTGACACCCATGCTCCTCTCTTTTATCTTGTCCAGTGAATTGCTCCTCTTGGGCCAGATGTCTGGTTAAAGGGCTGCCCCTTAAGACCAACTCTTAGCTCCATCTTTTTACTAAGTACATTTCTCAGGTAGTATCTTCTATTCTCTGGCCATCAATTCCAAATGGTAATATCTTGGCATTTTCTCTAAGTTTGAGCATTTTATGATTCTCTAACTTTCATGTCCAAAGAAGAAATTTGTGTTACCTCAGAAAGCCTGGACTTCTAATCTCCATCTTCATAAGAGAACCACTGTATATAAATAGATATCAGCTAAAGTCCCACAAATAATTTTGATTCCTCTATCTCTCACTCTACAAATTCTACTATTAAATGTTCCAGTCAGGGATGACCATATAGCTCAGAGGTAGAATGTTTGTCTGGTACCTTAGATCCCTTATAGGGGGAATCTCCCAGTAATTCTGGTAGTTCTTTGATTTAGAACTCATATATGATTTTCACTTTCTATCTCTAATACTAGTAGTCATCATTCACACTGTGCAAAAGGCTAATAATTTTTCCCACCATACTCTGTAATATCAGCTCTCCCATATGGCATATATTTCCTAGGAACTAAATAGGTGTTAGAGAAGGTAAATTGGGTCATAAGAGCTCCTATTTTAAATACATACTGCACTTGCCAGGCTCCAGATGAAGAGCATGCCTTCTTTTTGGACACATGCTCTCTTCTCTTCCTTGGCCCACATATCACAGTCATTTATATTCTGCAGACACATCATCACACAAGCCTTTCACTCGATGGGCAGTGTCAGGATTCTAGGTTTTGCACATCTGCTTCCTTCCTACCATTACCCACATGCCACTGGCTCTCAGAGGCAGGTCTATCAAAACATAACTGCTATGTTTCCCCTCATGCTTTCATTGTGCTTATTCAAAAACTACATTTCAAATACTATTTTATTTGCTTATGTATAAGTCTCTCTGTGTATATCTTTATGAGTATATTCATACATATGTGAATGGGGTCAGTGTATACATGGAGGCCAGAAGAGGGCATCGGGTCCGTTGGATCTGGAGTTTTAGGCATTTTGGATACCTGGCTTCTTTTGTAGGTGCTGGCATCTGAACTCTGCTTCTCACGATCACACCCTTCATTGTGAGCTCCAGATCCCCCTATACTCTCTTTCTTCCCTGGCTCACCATATGTCTGGGAATCATACATTTCAAATTATTTCAAGAAAAGACTCAGACTTTTAGCTTTTACCTAGCAGTGCTGAGCAATGTGCACTTCTCCAGTATCCTCATTTCTGGGCCTATTGGAATATTGTGTCTCAAGTCTGCTGGGTGACGTGGTTGTTTGACTAAACCTGGGCAGACGTCTGCTCTCTTGTAGCTAGAACCCAAGGACATAGTAAAGGCTCTGACTCCTGATAGAAGCCCAGATTTCTGAGTCAGTTGTTTGTAGCATTCCTCAGCCTTTATCTAGCTTTATTCTCTAGATTCCCTATACTTTTTAAAAACTTAAACGAGTTAGACAGTTTAAAATGATTTTTTATTTTTTATTTTTGAGACAGTGTTTCTCTGTACAGCTCTGGCTGTCAGGGAACTCACTCTGTAGACCAGGCTGGTTGAGAGAAGATATCTCAACTCCTCTGAACAATTAACTACCTGAAAGAATTCAGTTTCAGTCAGCTGGCATTTACTTGAGTTCACAGTAAGCCAAGTGGAAAATCCATTGATGGATTTTGGCAGCCAAAGGTTCTAGAGAACATAAAATGGGGTAGAATTCAGTACAGAATAGCTTCAGGATTAAAGATAGGGCAGGGCTTTTAGGAAAAGAAAGCATGTGGAAGAGATCCTGCAGTGTACAAAGAAGTAAGAAGTATTGAGAAGGAAGAGAAAAACTGAAGTCAGAACATCCTTGAGGTAGAGGCATGGCCCCGATATCCCAGGAGAAACAGGTTATGCAGTGTAAACCAAACAAGGAATCTCAAAGACTCAACGAAGACATGTTAGGAAGTTGAAAGTCAAAGGGGTGTTCCACTAGACCTTAACAATCTTAACATTCACGCTTTCTCTTGTATTCAGGAAATGTTGGAAATCGCTTTGCAAATTCTGAGCAAAAGATACACAAAATTGACATGTCAAAATATGACATTTCAAATTGCTCTGTGGAAATGAGGCTTCTTTTTTTTTCTATCTCAGTTTATTTTTTTATTAGATATATTCTTTATTTACATTTCAAATGATTTCCCTTTTACTGGTTCCCCCCTCCTCGAAAGTCCCATAAGCCCTCTCCCCTCCCCCTGTTCCCCAGTCAACTCCCTCCTGCTTCTCTGTCCTGGTTTCCCTACACTGCTGCATGGAGCCTTTTCAGGACCAGGGGCCACTCCTTCCTTCTTCTTGGGCATCATTTGATATGTTAATTGTGTCTTGAGTATTCAGAGCTTCTGGGCTAATATCCACTTATCAGTATGTGCATACCATGTGAGTTCTTTTGTGACTGTGTTACCTCACTTAGGATGATATTTTCCAGTTCCACCATTTGCCTAAGAATTTCATGAGGCTTCTAATGGGGTCAAGGGTAGGGATTTGTACTAGATAGGAATAATTCCCACAATTCAAGAAGGGTGTGAAGATCTCCATGATAAGGATGATGGTGAAATAGGAAGAGATAAATGACCATAGTGTTATTTTATCAAGTTGAGTGTCAGCAAGTCTTTTGGCAGACTAGATGTGAATAAAAGAAAGGTATATTTCAAGGGTAGCTGGATTTTGGCTTCAGCAGAGGAAGACTAAAGAAAATATTCACTTAAATAAGGGAGAAGTAAGTTTGAAACTAAGTTCATGAGGCTCTTGGCATTTAGGTAGCGCTGGAATACTGTAAGTATGCTGAGAGCAGAGCATGCCTTTGCATGGATGGCTTAGCATGCAGCTGGGAGCCTGTCAGGTGTGTTCCAGGCATTGCCCTGACACTTTCACCAGAAATACTGTATCTGGTATTTCCTGAAAGAAGAAAGAGAAGGAAAGGAAAAGAAAAGAAAAGAAAAGAAAAGAAAAGAAAAGAAAAGAAAAGAAAAGAAAAGAAAAGAAAAGAAGAAGAAAAAAACTGGACTTTAGAGAAACGTGTTTTTTCAAACCATGAAACAATATAAAGCTAACCTTCTTTTAGTGTTTTTCTTTTAAGTTACATGTTCTTAGGAGCTAACAAGTCATTCTTAGGATGTATTTTTTAAAAATAAAGTCCTTCAAATCACTATAGATAGAAATTACTATCTCAAAACTATACCATAAGTGTATACTGTAAATATTATGTTTATGTCTCACCAAAATCAACAATGCATTGGTGAAGCATACATTTAAAAACTGAATTATGGGAAGAAAGCAGCTATAATTCCTAAAGTTAATTTAAAGAAAAATATTCCTAGAAGGATAATTATTATAGAGAAATAGCCTAGTGGTTTTAAGATTTTATACTCAAGTGCTAAGGTGTTAGGTAGGCCCCATTATCTAATGATAGAGTAGTAACATTTATACCATTAACTTTTAAGAAGCAAGATACACATGAGTACACAATAAATGCAAGCATTAATTTTAATGAGCTATTTACTTTCTGTGTCTGTTCCATGAACAAATACATCATGTAATTAGATTAGATTTTAGGGGGTTTTATTCATATATTTTTTAGTGCCCTTGCTTGTACATACCTTAACTTTAAACTATGTTGTCTCAGTCACTTCAGGTTTGTCAAGTGGCTGTCATCTTCCTGAAAGTATTCTCATTCTTTTTTCTTTTTTTTTTTCTTCTTTTTGGTTAACTTACAGTTAAAAATTATGGAAGGACTTTTACATTGGTCACAGATGATGCATAAAGCATTTTCAACTCCAGCATTTCATAGACTCAGCCAGAGACCGACAGTTGCCCTTCTGGGGCTATAACCATTTTTCATTCCTTTTAATTATCTAGATCCATAGTAATAACCACAGTGACCTACAAGAAGGCATTGTTGGACATATTATAATTATATATAGCAATTACATGTAGTGCCAACAATGCATAAAATCCTACTTATTAACCAAGGTTAGTAAAAATGAAACTCTGTTTGTCTCCCTTAGGACATGGGCTCAGGTTTTGAAAAGCCAAGGCATTTAATTTTTGTATAAAACTTTTTTCTGGAGCATATTATTATGATCAGTCAGTTCTATTTCTGTGGGATGAGAATACATTAATAATACTCCAGTAAATATAGACAAATCTTCTCACTCCGGCTCCTCCTATCGTTATAGGCTCGTATGTCCTATTACCTGCTGTGTAATAGAAAGGGAAATGGAGCTCAAAGCAAAGGTGAACCTTTATAATGTCGGATCCAGGAAGGTTGTTTAGGACATAAACATAAACCGAGAAAGCTCTTTTACTCTTGAACAGTTTGCTCAATGTTTCAAAATACTCATAATTTTGTTTCAATAATTAGAATATTTAATAATTAGAATATGACATATGAACAATCGGTGACTCTAGAAATCTCTGACATTTCTTGATGCCTCATTTAAAATTGGCACATTTTGTTCAATTTAAAGTCAATGTATATGAAATGGCATATGTGTGTGTGTATGTGTGTGTGCATATGTGTGTGTATGTGTGTGTATGTGTGTATGAGTGTGTGTGAATTATATGATGAATGGCTTGCAAGCATCTGATCTAAATCTTAAACCAATTCTGAAGATTTCTTATATGGCCATGACTAGAAAAATATTGTTATATTAGTTTCACATCATTTTTTGTATTAATAGTGATTTTATAATCTAATAGAAAGCAATAAAACTTTTATTAGGCTTATCTACGCCACATACATAACAATATTTATGTTCAGATCCAACTTTAATTTAAAACTACTGACATTATCCTAAGGCAATAACCATTAATTTTAGAGTGCCTCATAAAATAGCCTGTTTTAACTTGCATGTTTGTGAACACCTAAAGTTTATCAGTTCTTTGTCCACTCTCTCACTTGTCTGCTATCTTATTTTTTCTACAATTTCATATGTCTTCCATTTTAGTGTCATTATCTTCCATAAAGTAGTCACTGATGCCTGTCTTCTGACTCATTTAGCCACTATCTTTACCACTTTATTATCAAATTAATTAGGTCTCTTAGGCCTTTGGATTGTCACTTGGGTCTTTCAGAGTCTGGTGGTTATAATTTAGTCCTCATACTTCAGTGAGTCTATTGGCCTCTGATCATTTTTTTCCAAATGGAATTCTTTCTTTGTATTGCCACCATAATAACCTTTTAGAAATTAAGATATGATATCTTATATTTGCTTCAAACTCTATATTCTAAGATTTGGAGGTTTGGTTCTTTTAAACTAGTAATGGCTTATCTTTCTTGATTTTGTTTGCTTGTTTCTTTTGTTTTTTGAGCCTGTTTTGCATGGCCCTACTGTATGTTGTCTATGAGATGTGTTCTCTGTGCCCTAACTTATGTACTGTCTGTACAGACAGTGCATTTCAATGAGATCCTTGCATCTGTTCATGCGTTAGCTCATTTTCTTCAGACAGAAATACACTTTGTTTCTTTTTTTCATTTGCAGAAACTAAAGCAACCTAAAGAGTATTCCTATCCCTAAACCAAATCTCCTTTCTGTTGCCTTGTTACTAGGTACACATAAGACAGGGCACAGAGAACAAATCCTATAGACCCCCATGATTCCTTGATAACTCTGCATTCCCAAAGTTAAGAAAACCTCTTGAAGAAAAGTCATGAAATTGTTACATACACTCATACTGTTTGTAACTTAGGCATCTACCAATGATGCATTCAATTTCCTTTACACTAAATAGAATCTAAATATTCATATGAACTTTATCCAAATGCTTGTAGTTGAATTTTCTATTTATTGTCAGACCTGTAATTGACATACCCTCTGTATAGGAAGCTCTACACATGGCTCTTGTTAGAATTAGTGTTTACCTTTCCCTCTCCATTTTCCAAGACCTGGTTCTTTTGTATTGTTCAGGGTGTATAGACAAGGTTCTGTGAATAGACACAGTCCTGTTCACCTAACTTTCTACAACTTTCTCAGCTGTTGCTATCCTCCATATCATATGGACTTTCCACTTCCATTTTCCACACATCTGTCTATTGTGTATGGATGTTTTGCCTGACCATACCTCTATGTGCCAAGTCCCTGTGATGGCTGTGGAGAGCAGAGGAGGGCGTAGACAGATTCTGCAGAACTGGTGTTTCAGATCTTCATTGACTGCCACGTGGGTGATGATAATCAAACCTTGGTTTTCTGAAAGAGCAAGTATTCTCTACCTCTGAGCAATCTCTCCTTTCCATCATCCTGCATTTGCTTTTAAGTATTTCCTGGAACTTCACTAAGTTCTTGAATCTTCTCTTTTGTTCTCCTTAGCCTGTTTGGACACCTGTAAATAAAAGACACATTCCCAGAATTTTCTAGAATTTCTTCTAGTCTATTTCTTGTAGCATTATTTACAAAACAAACAACACATTGTGAGTAGTTGTCTTCAGAGGAAGCTAGATATATACACCTTAACCCGGACACTCATATTATCTTGCATACAGCTCACTGAAGTAACATTAAATTCTTTGCCTTGGTAAAGATTGCATCACACATTATGCCGGGTAAAGAGTAAAGATGTACTTTCAGTGTCTGACTAGGTACTAAAGGTAGATCTTTGATTGCATACTGATCCTTAGCCAGAAGGAACTTTGTTGATTTTAGTCATTGCTGCTAGCTAAATTCCCTTTGCCTGTTTACTTCCTCAAGTGAAGTCTCAAGAGAGGAATTGCTAATTTTTATATTAAATCAAATGATATATTTTAGACTATTACCTGAAGAACCAAGTATTGCATAAATGCCCTATCCCTTAGCTGTTTTCATATAGTTTCTCATTTAATTAGTTGCTTTTACCCTGCAATAGTACATGGTAATTTCAACTTTTTTCGTGCTTCATGTCTATTTTTTTTTAACCAGGAGCTATATTTAATAATTTGTATTTTATCGGTTTACCTAAGACAAAAGCCATTTATATAAAATAGAAGCTTTAGAGTGGCATACAAATGGCTTGTGAACTAGATCATTATTCTCCTTTTCTCCAGTTGATCAGCTCACAGTGCTTCTGTCATTATCTTGTTGCAGTCTCACAATGAATCGTCAACACTTTTGTATGTGGTTTAACTTCTACTCCTGAGCAATGGAAGGGGTCTTTCACAACTGCCTTCTGCATTTAATGAGAGACCCTGAAACAAAGATGATGCAGAAAGCAGTTGTGAAGGATACCTCTCACATGGACACACACACTTTCACATATAGCAGCTCATGCAAACATATATACATATAACATGCAGATATACAATCTACATGAATTATATATGATGCTTGTTTAATGAAAATATGTAAAATTAGAATGACTACCCTCATTATGGTAGGAATTTACTACAGCCAAAAAATGTATTTTTCTATTAACTAATTTTTTTCACTTTACATTTCTATTGCAGCTCCCCCCTCCAATTTCTGTCCTCTGAAAAGGGGTGGTTCCCCCTGGGTACTATCCCACCCTGGCACATCAAGTCACTAAAGGAGTTGGCATATCCCCTCCCACTGACAAAGAGGCCAGTTAGGGAAACAGTATCCACAGGCAGGCAACAGTGTCAGGGTAAGCCTATAACCCCAGCTGTTGCAGGACCTACATGAGGACCAAGTGGCACATTTGCTACATATGTGTGGATGGCCTTGGTCCAGCCAATGCAGCTCTTAGGTTGGTGAGTCAGTCTCTGGGAGCCACCAAGCATCTGGGTTAGTTGACTCTGTTGGTCTTCTCTAGTCCCTATCCCCTCCAAGTCCCTCACTCCTTTCCCAACTCTTCCGCAAGGCTCCCTGAGTTCCATATAATGTTTGACTATGGGTGTGTACATCTGTTTTGGTCAGTTGCTGTGTGGAGCCTCTCAGCGGACAGTTATGCTAGGCTCCTATCTGCAAGCATACCAGAGTATCATTAGTAGTGTCAGGGAAAGTCTGGCTCTAACATTGGACTAGTCATTGCTTGCCTGTTTTCTCAGTCTCAGCTCTATCTTTGCCCCTACACAACTTATAGGCAGGACAAATTTTGGGTCAAAGGTTTTGTGGTGGGTTGGTGTCTTCATTCAGCCCAGCTGCAGGAGCTAGTCACCTCAGGCTTCATAGACTTGACTGCCAGGAGACTCAGCTAGAGTCACCCTTGTAGACTCCCTAGAGTCCCCCTCCAGGTCATATCCTAGAAATGATTCTCCTCACCCTCAATCTCCATTCTCTCTCCCATCCTGCTCTCCCAGGATTTACCTATATCTGATTCTTCCCCTACTCCCTTCCCCATCCCCCATGGGTATTTCCACTTATGATGAGTGATCAAGCGTCCTCCCTTGGGCCCTCTTTGTTATTTAGCTTCTTTGGGTCTCTGATATCTTATACTTTATGGCTGATATTTGCTTATAAGTGAGTACATACTATGCATGTCTTTTGGGGGTTGCAATACATTATTCAGCATGATATTTTCTAGTGACCATTCATTTGTGTGCAGCATTCATGATGTCCTGTTTTTTAATAGCTGGGTGGTATTCCACTGTATAAATGAACTATTACTTTTTTTAAAAAATAAATTCTTCTGTTGAGGGACATCTGGGTTGTTTCCTCAACATAAATCTGGGATACACTAACTTTCATAGAATTAAAAATGGAGAATAGTCTTGAATGCATTGATATGGGAGCCAACTTCTTGAACAGTAAGATCAACAATAAGTTGGATTTTATGAAACTGAAAAGTATCTGTAAGGGGAAGGGCACTGTCCATATGGCAGAATGGCAGCCCACAGATTTGGAAGAGATCTTCACCAACCCTACATCTGCCAGAGTGCTAATATCTAAAATATAAAATGAAGCTAAGTAGTTACATACCAACAACCCAAATAACCCAATTAAAAAATGGCATACAGAATTAAACAGAGAATTCCCAACAGAGGAATCTCTCATGGCCAAGAAATACTTAAAGTTTTCAATGTCCTTAGTAATCAGAGAAATGCAAATCACAATGGCACTGAGATTCCACCTTACACCATCAGAATGGCTAAGATAAAAAACTCAAGCAACAGCATATGCTGGTGAGGATGTGGAGCAGGGGGAACATTCCTCCTGGTGAGAATGAAAACTTGTACAATCATTCTGGAAATCAACTTGGCAGTTTTTCAGAAAATTATGAATAGTTCTAGCTGAAGACTCAGCTATACTACTCCTGGGTGTATTCCAAAAGATACCTGACTATACCAAAGGAGCACTTGCTCAGCTATGTTCATAAGTTTAATTTGTAATACCCAGGAACTGGAAATATTTGTAGTTTTGATAAGGAGTGCTTAGAAATGGTAGCACTTTCCAAATATCTGCGATTTATAAAGTATAACAAATAAATAGGAATTAGGTTGATTGACTAGAATTAGTTAAAATTAAGACTTTCTAAAGTATTTTATTTCTCTAATTCTTAGAGGAATAAAAGTGTCTAAACATTGTCACTGTTCTGACAATAGACATTGTCAGAATTTTTAAACATATACTTAGTAAAGAATGGCTTAAATTTATTAGTTGAGAAAAACAACAAATGGAAAGAAAATCTGCAGTGGCAATTTGCTCATAAATCGAGTAATAACTGTTCATTGGAAAAGAGCAGAACCAATGCATTAAACTGCACCTGTGCTTTAAGTTCTGTACATCACGTTAACATTCTTATCTTTAGAATTGTAGTAAAGAGGACATTGGCTGGAACATCTGGCCATTATCCTTACATCATAGTTTACCCTGCCATATAGCATCCACTTGTCTTAGGAACAGTTTATTTCAAAATCAACAAACATAGTCCCTGGGTTCTCCTGTCTAGTTAGACACTCTGTGTAAAGGTTCAAATAATACCCACTGTCCTCAGTGGCTAAGCCACTTAAAGAGACACATGACTCCTTGTCTTACCTGGTTGTTGCTTCTTTAACTCTTTGTCTCTGCACTCTACATTTCTGATGGCTCAGCAGCCAGACCTCTTCACAACACAGGAGCCCTGGGGTGGGCTCAGCTATGTGGTTCTGCTCTATGTGACTTAGCTGAGCTTGCTCACATAGATACAGGCTCTCCCTGTAAATGCATCTTGTGGATGCAAGTTTTTTTAAGTACATCTATGATACTGTGGTCTCCAGATCTCTCTTTCCTCCTCCCACCTTTTCTCCTCCTTACTCTTGTTCTTCTACTTCCCATTTGCATCTCCCATGTCACTGCCTGACAGCTTTTTAACTGAAGGGACCAAACTTTGGTCTATAGTGTTCTGGTGTGTATAATAACAATGTGGGTGGCTCTGAAACAGGAGTCTAATGAATAACTGAATCAGAGATGGGAGATGGAAAAGTACCACATGTCTAGAATCTGTAAATACTCTTCTGACAAATGCATTGCTACTTTCTTACTATTCACCTTTTTCATGTATGATTAGGGAATCTTAATCCATGACTCATAATGTTTTCTTAGCACAAATTTACTGTATACCTGTGTATACTCCTTGGAGCTTTTGAAGAACATAAATCATTGTAATAGCGAAAGTATTTCATCTCCCCCCAAGCCAGAGTTTGGCTACTTAGAGGGATATATTGTCGTGGTCGAGAATGAGATGGAGGGCAATGGCTGTGAATGGGTGGGTATTGATTCTGAGAAAGGATAGGGCTAGAGTCCTGCTATTGGCTCAGATTGATGGGAAACTTTGCTCTTGTGTGTTTATGTTTCCTTTTAATTTACTTAACTGCATTTACTAAGAACCGATTATGAGTGATATTTTTTAAATTAGATATTTTCTTTATTTACATTTCAAATCTAATCCCCTTTCTACGTTTCCCCTCAGAAAACCCCCTATCCCATCACTCCTCCCCATGGTCACTAACCCACCCACTCCTGCTTTCCAGACCTGGAATTCTCCTACACTGGGGAAATGAGCCTTCACAGGTCCAAGGGACTCTCTTCTCATTGATGTCTAACCTGGCCATTCTCTGCTATCCATGCAGCTGGAGCCATGGGTCCCTCCATGTGTACTCTTTGGTTGGTGGTTTAGTCCCTGGCAGCTCTGGGGGTACTGTTTGGTTCATATTGTTGTTCTTCCTATGGGGCTGCAAACCCCTTCAACTTCTAGGGTCTTCTCTGTAGCTCCTCTATTGGGGACACTATGCTCAGTTCAGTTCAGAGGGGGTTGGCTGAGACCACCCCCCCTCTGTGTTTGTCAGGCACTGAAGAATGAATACCAAAGTGTGGATACTTTGGTCAATCTTAGAAGGGGTACAAAATACCCATGGAAGGAAATACAGAGACAAAGTGTGGAGCAGAGACTGAAGGAAAGACCATCCATAGACTGTGTCACCCAGGGATCTATCCCATATACAGTTACCAAACCAACACTATAGTGGATGCCAACAAGTGCTAGGTAACAGGAACCTGATATAGCTGTCTCCTGAGTGATAATGTGTTACAATGTTCTAAAAAAAGGTACGACTTTGAGGAATTCTTTTTGAGACGGGGTTTCTCTGTGTAGCCTTGGATGTACTGAAACTTAATCTGTTGACCAGGCTAGCCTTGAACTCAGAGATATGCCTGCATCTATCTCCCAAGTTTTGGCATTAAATGCATGTTCTGACAATGCCTGACCCAAGAATTGTTGGCAGTAAGGTGAAGTGATTCATCTTTGTTGTATACCACTCTTCATCTCATAATGTCACCAAATGCTTTTGAAAGGAGCTTGACCTTTTCTTTTTTGGAGAAACCATTCAAAAAAGGTTGAGTACCCATTTGTGAAATGCAGAATATCAAGCACAAGACATTGGCTTGCAAAAGCTGGTGTCTTGCAAGTTCTCTTTGGTCAGTGTTGCAGATCAAATGAATCATTAAATAACATTTTTGCCATAAGGTAAAAAGGAAAATTGGTGATTGAAAATAAAAGAATAAAATCTAGAAGTGCAATAGATTAAAATTAAATAGCAACAGAATTATAAAACTTATTTCAAATTTTGTCAAGGAAAATCAATAAAATCAATGGGTTTCATTTTTGTATGAAAGTGAAAGTTAGTGGATAAAATGGTTAAAAAGGAAAGGTAAGAGTGAGTGTCTATTAAAATGAAGAAAGCTAGGAGTTGTTTACTTTTATGGCTAATAAAGTTATCATGAGATATTTGGATAGAAACAGTCTGAAGGGGAGAAATATGCTGAGCTAATTTCAGGATAGAATGGAGCATGTTCATATAATCAGCAAATTAAAATACTCAGAGTGTCCAGAGAGATGACTCAGTGGTTACGTGCAGGCACAGCTCTCTCAGAGGACTGAGATTCAGTTCCCACCACCCTCATGAAGTCTCAGCTTTCAATGTACTTACATGCATTCCAATACGCAAAATGAAAAATATTTCTTTTTTTTTAAGCAAAGTGATTGTAAATACCAAAGTAATGGCAACCTGCTGGGCTGTAATATTATACATTCTGTAATGACATAAGAAAGAATATAACATACAAGAAAATTAAAAGAAATGCGGCATGTGTAAATGGGTACATAGCTTTGAGCTATAGCCAGTAAGGTTGAATTAGGATAGGTGGCCATCTGAGATGTCAAACCCACAATGTGCACAGAAGCCCTGTGCCAAGTATGCATCAGTGTAATACAGCCTTGCTGGTGACCAAAGAGTTCAGCTCCTTTACAATTGTATGTGGACACATATATTTTTTTTATATTCTATTCTCAGATTTGCCCCCATCCTGAATAAGTACTTCTGCTTTAGGAAGAGCATTAAGGCATGCATTCACCACAGCATGCGTACCATTGACATTTCAGTATTCATTATCATTTACAGCAGTGAATGTTTTGTATAAACAGAAGCCAATCTTTCTACTTGACATATCTGACCTTTACTTTTACCTTCATTGTGCAGATTATATATAATGGAGAATTAAAGATTATTGCCACAGAAATGAATAAAGAGTATCAATTTCAAATGTACAATGTCAGAACTAATAGCTGCAGTGGAAGGAGATTTATGAGTGAAAAACACGTTTTCTTTACATAGTTACAGTGTTTTAAAAAAACATGTATTTCATCATATTTTAAAATTATTTGGAGCTGCTGGATTAATTTTTAGAATGTAGTTGGGGCTCTGTATCTGTGGGTTCTGCACTGGAAGACTGAACTTTCAATTCATAACCAAGAATATGTTGTAAGCCTTTGCTGGTTGCTTCTGTACACTAAGATAATATTAGCCTGTGAGGGTTTATTTGTACTGCACAAATGCTATTGGGATAGGTTGGTTCCATTTGTACTACAAAGATACCATTAAGCTGTACTGGTTACATTTCTGTGACATAGACACTGCTGTTACCTGTGATGGGTACACCTGTACTAGATGATATACAGACTGTTATCCTGTCATTATTTTGAGAAATACTTTTAGCACCTGATTGTGTGGAAATCCATGCAGTGTTAGATATTATAAGTAAGCACACAATGATTTAAAGTAAGCTGGATGCTGTGGATATGTGGTACGGTACTCCCATTGCATGCGCCATATAAAAGGTTTGTATATCCTATTTTGACATTTGTAGACAGCCCTATTATAAATTCCCTGAGGGCACAGAGGGACAACCATGCTAAAGCCTTGAAAGTGTTACTCTGAATTACTTTGTCATTTGAATGTATTTTTGACCTTCTGTACATTTTAAGTGATTGATATACCTATACTATTGAAATTACTATTATGTATAAGCTATATTATAAAATACAAAGATTTTTTTTTTACTTAGAGTGGAATTGATAATATATTGAAGCAGTATTTAAAACTTTGTAATTTTAAAAATTATGTTTATTTAAGTGCACTCTTTCAAAACTGAAAATAGGGCCCGAGATACAATGACATTATGTAGTGAGTGAATGAAGGCTCTTGCCAAAATCCTGCAAACCTGAAGCCCATCCCTGGGCCCCACTGGTGACAGGAGAAAATCAGCTTCCAAGGTCTTCTGACCTCTGCATGGGTGGATAGTTAGATATGTTAAATTAGCTTATAGAATTAAATTACAGCCATACCTATGAATGTCCTTAAACTGAAGAAAATTAATTCTTGCAATAATTAACATTATTTTATATATCATTTGCAAACATTTTATGAATTTTATGTTATACATTATATATGAACACAGTAAATTTTATATTTTATATTATATGTAAGCACTTTATACATATTTTTATTATATGCATGCACTTTATACATACTATATGGTATATTATACGCAAACACTTCATATTTAGCCATTAACCTATAAGAATTTACTTTGTTCTTGGTACATTCACTTATAAAAATACATGTCACATTAATAATTCATAAATGAGGCAAAATATATATGAATTTCACCTATTAAGTTTATATCAGGTCTATGAAGATGTAATTTTGTGTTCTCAATGTAAATATGCATTACCACCTTCCTATACTTTGTCCCTGACATTCGCCATCTCTGAAGGTCACTCAGCTCATCGTGCATACAGACCTTCCTTGTGTCACTGCCCTCATCTCCGCTCATCCTACACCAAGGCTTGAGGAATGTTTCTTGGTATCTGTCTCTTGGGCCATGCCGTTATCCATTTGACACCAGTATAAACTGGGGTGCTTTTCCTTGAGATTGTCCTGTTACATAGAGAACTTACTAGTTCCAAATTAATGGGAAAGATAAAACTATATTAGTATCAGGCCACATTTGGTTTAAGGATACCTCTGTATATGCAGTGTCACTGTTTGCTTTTGTGTTGACATCCTCTGGGTGCTCGTGGCTGTCATTTTGTGACAACAGATGTGCTTAGGTGTGCTCATTTCTAGATGTGATATACCTTACTAATGCTATCCAGGAAGCCAAAGAAAGACTGATGTCATAGTTCTCAAGGAAAGGGACTAGGATGTTGTAGTCCTGCATATTTAAGAAAATGCTTCCCTCTGCTAACACTGATCAGATTTAAAGGGGGACAGAGTTGAAAACGTTGACAGGAAGCATATCCCTCTATGGACAGGAAGCTAACAAGAAACCTGCCCAAGAGGCTGGCACAGTATAATAATGTCTCCATAGCTATTTGGGGAACTTGGGACTTGCTTGCAGATAGAGAGAGATGCTGATCCTGGATCAGGTGTCAGTTTCCTTCATTGTTTGACTTTGGTAACTAGACTGCTAACCAATGTGCTCTCCTCTCTATGGTAGTATGTCATGGTTTGCAACTGCTACCTCTGGGTCTTTGCCCTAGAGATTAAGGTCTTTTCCTTATCATATTTAATTTAATATTCTGTTTCAGAAAGAGGATTATCACTGTTGTCAGGCTATTAGCTATTTATTAAATGACATCTATAGAAGTTTTTGGGACACTGTGGGGATAGACTGAGGATTGACTGAGCTGCACTTATAGAATGTAGGGCATGATTCTCAAACCCTACTCTATTCAGCAGATGATGGTCCTGTATTCTTTCTCTGTTTACTTTGCATATACAGTCCTAATGAGTGAGCTAATCGGAAGTCCCTACCATCTGCAAAGATATCTTTGAGACAGCCTTTACCTGAGGTGAATCTCAAATGAAGCTATACTTGAAACTGATCTTTGATTTGTGGATGTTGTCTGCCTGGAGATGGGATGCAGTTTGTGGACATGATACTGCTCTCCTCACTGAATATCTGCTGCCACCTGTTTTCTATTCTCTCAGACTCCAACCTGTGTGATTCTGGAAAGCTTAGGTTCTTCTAGACTGGACTATTTTCTGTTCCTTCATTTTCCTCCACATAAATGGCTGTGAATCTATAGTGCATTTATAAGGGGTGACAGTTTTAGATGCAGAAGTAAATTGCTCATTTATCCCTAGCAGTGTATTCAGGCACAGTAAATGATTTATGTTTATTCTTTCTAAATGGAAGCAGTAAAAACCCCCATATTATATACTTAGCTTTGGTAATTTAAATGATAAGTAAAAATAATAATTAAAAACTACACAGCCCTTAACGCACTGAAGCACAGATATATATTTACAATAAGAGAACAAAATAATATGATATTATAAATATATTAATATCCCTGAGAGATTCATTATAATGTACTAATTTTGTCAGGAACCCTTTATAGATAATTAGGGCAAATTAAACTTAATAAACAGAAAAAGAAATGAATAATTTTATATATCCATCTGTCCACCAGTCCACCCATCTACTAGTAGATTATAAAATTAAATACTAAAATTTTAATGTCATGTGTGACAGGGAAAGAAGCAGAGCTTCACGCTGTCTCCTGCAGGATGCTGAAGAGGTCATTCCCCTTTCCCTAAAGACCTCCAGCAAGAGGATTTCTGGCTCACTATACATGGAAAGGAACTTCAAAATGAGCCTCTATGAAGCAGGTTGGAGAATTATTAGAAGTCATTACCATGTAGTTCCAAGGTCTGGCATTGATGAAAAATGCTTAGAGAAATAATAAGAGAAGCATGGGCATACTTATCCAGGAAAGTATGTAGATTCTTTACAATGAATATATGTAGGATGTTGGCTGCTCTCAAGTTATGTCTTCAGAAATTAAGAAAACTCACTCCTGTTTAAAAACATATATTGGTTAAAGAATACAGTTTGCAACAGGATTAAAAATATTAAACAATTTTCTTTTATAAACAAAGTTGTAATGTTGATTCCTGAAGGCTGTTCTTTAGGTGTAGGAATGAAAGGGGAATGAAGTGAACTCAAGTTTAGGACTGGTGAGATGTGTCTGTGGGTAGAGGTGACTGCCCCTTCAAGCTCCATCCCAGACTCTACAAGATGCCAGAGAGAAGCAGCATATGTGATTCTGTGGGTTCTACTCTGACCTCCACAATAGTGAGGGGACACACACTCCTCTCTCTCTCTCTCTCTCTCTCTCTCTCTCTCTCTCTCTCTCTCTCTCTCTCTCTCTCTCTCTCCTTCCCTCCCTCCCTCCTTCCCTTTCTCTCTCCCACACACACATGTGTACATGAGAGTGAGAGGCTGAGGATTGATTGAATATCATTTGGTTCTCTGTGTGAGCAAACTTGATCTTTTTTGACATCTCTGACCTAGCTGTCTTTAGGAAAACACACACACACACACACACACACACACACACACACACACACACACACTGTCTTTTTAACCATTTAAAAATTCTTATTTCTGGGATTATAACTACTTCATTTATTTCTCCGCGTCCTTTTCCTCCTCCTGACTCCCTGGCATACCTCTCTGTGCTCTCTTCCAAACTCAGGGCCTGTTAGATTTCCCAGTGGTGTACAATGTCACTTGCATGCATGCTTTCAGGACTGACAATTTACTGTTGGATAAGCACTTGCTGTGCTCTTCCTGGGGGGTCAGACTCAGGTTTCTTCTCAGCATCCCCGAGTTTCCTGTAGTTCTTTGTGTATGGTTGAGAGTACTTATCCTTTCTTCTTCCCGTGTTGGTGCATCTAATGTTGCCTTTACTTCTTGGTTGCATTTTAGCTCCACCAGTGATTCCTGACATTTCCTGTCTCCTAAGAGAAAAGGCAGATCAGATCCTGTGATGCTTCTGTATGTCCCATGCTTTCTGTCCACTTCCCCACAGGTTTCCTGCCTTTCCTGTCCTTTCAACTGTGCTTGCTCTGATATCTTTCTTATTGTGGTAACTGTATAAAATGTTTATTGTGTCTGGTTTAATTTTTTTCAACAATAACAACAACAAAAGCCAGTTTCTTTTCTTATTTTAATTTTCTGTATTCTTTGTTTACATTCCAAATGATTTCCCCTTTCCCTGCTCCCCCCTCCACATATGTCCCATAAGTCCTCTTCCCTCTGCTCATTCCCCAATCAACCCCCTCCCCTTTCTCTGTCCTGGTACTCCCCTACAATACTGGATCAAGCCTTTGCAGGACCAGGGCCCTCTCCTTCCTTCTTCTTGGGAACCATTTGACATACTAATTGTGTTTTGAGTATTCAGAGCTTCTAGGCTGATCTTGGTGAGCATAGCTGCCTTCCAAAAGCCAGTTTCAACAACAACAACAACAACAACAACAACAACAACAGTCAGTTTTTTTAAGTCAGCATACCACTGAATTAATAAATACTATTAGTAGTCACTAAAACAATTAGAATTCCCTCCAATGGCACTTTATGAAGGCCAAGATTGCTTCCTGGAGACTTTGTTTTATGTGTAATACCACAAAGTTCTTACTGTGGTTTGTGGTTTACTATTCAACCAGAAGTAAAAGTCACAACTATAATTTGATTTGACTTCAACAGCACTTAGCTGTTGAAGCTGTTGAAGTGAAGTTTAACTACACTTAGATAAATTTTGTGAGCATGGTGAGAGAGCTCAGCATGGCCTGTCTTTCACTTGATTCAATTTTATTTATAGTTGATGGTCACACATGTAACTGGGCTGTGCTGATACATCTACTCCAGGCTATGATGAAGTTAAAATTGGATTGTGTATCTATAAGATCCCTATAACATACACATTTATATATATACATTTCAAAATGATATAGAGTATGTTTGACTGTGGATTCAGTGACTGAGACCATTTTTAATTAGTATATTTGAGAGAGCTCAGTCAGGATCAAGATGTAGGTTGCAGAGTTTGGGTTCTCTGAACCTTATTATAACTTCTTGTCTGTGCGACCTCTGATAATAGTAACTGTGATGGTTTGTACACTGAGCCGTAGTTTTCCCACTTGACAACAGCAAGAAAGATGTGTCATATTTACACCTGTGAAATACAATTTGTCCATGCTTGTAACCATGTCTAGTAAGTGATGTTACTTTTTTTTTTATTGAATGGCATCTTCATTTAGATTGCCAATGGTAAAACCTTTCCCGATATCCTCCCTCCCCTAAGACCCCCCAACCCTGATATTACTTGTTTTTCTAGTAATTACATATTTTTATAATTCTGAATTTCATATATTGCCATTGTTATTGAAGCCAAAGTTTGAAACCCTCAAGTTTTGTTTGGTTGTATTCAATCGAGCATCACGTAGTTTCAGACTATGAAAACACGTCTGCTGTCATATTTTAGCATTTTAATTTTAAAAGTTCTTTAAATGAGATATGTTTTACATTAAAATGCAAATATAGTAAGTATTATATGGATATATGAATATTTGAATAAAAGGACTGAAAGAAAAATCTAGGCATATATTTAATAAATGTCTGTTCACAATAAAGCCAGGTTGCTAGTAGTTACATGATCACCTACCAACTCAGGCTCAAGGATTGTCACAAGAAAGGATTTGCATACAGTGTTATTAGCACCATGTGCCAACATCACAAGGGCAAATAGTCTAGGTAGGCAGGCTGTATTGAACTGGAATCAACGTCCACATCCACCCACTTTTGAATTTCAACCAAAAAAATCCCAGGTTGATTTGAATAGAAATTCGAGAAAAATATTTTTGTTTTCAGATTTGGAAAATAAGCATAATAAAACAAAATACTTAGTGACCTCTTGTGCTGAATTGTATGTTTTCAGTAGTGGCAGGATGAAGTGAATTTGTTCTAAAGCAAGCTTGATTTGGGAACCTGAATGTTAGGGTGTTGATAATTACTATTTCTATTGCTTTGGAAATTTACGCTTAACCTTGAGTGATTTGGAAAGGATTCACTGCTGAGACAAGTCCTTTGTAACATGCTAAATTCCAGAGGACTATATCTTGTAATATGATGATAACTTTTGCTATTATACTTTAAAATTTAAAATTTACACTGGCACATTATTCTAAGGACATATCTTTTCTATAATATGTAGTTTAGTATTATTTTGAGGCCTCATTTGTTCTATTATATTTGCTATAATGGGTTAGAGCTATGAAAAATAGCTAAACTTTAAAAGCATAGTGATTTTTTCAAACTCTTATTTTTTTCATTAGCGTGTATTTGCTGTCAACATTTTTATTCTATGTTTAATATATTTTTTATCATGTGCAATTTTTATCCTTTGGGAGAAAAGAGAAATAATCACTTCATCTTTTTTATAGATAAATGCATATTCTTTTTTAGTTTAGCTAAATTCAACAGCCAATTTTATTAATATTAAAATCCATACTCAGAGTATGCTCAGAGTAAGTGAAGCACTTTCAGTATCACTAATGAAGTCTTTGATGGGTAGAATTCACACAAAGGGAGAAGAACATAGCTTTAGCAAATAAGCCAGACTGTAAATGTGTTGGATAAGAGAAATGAGACAGAGATGAGGGTAACTTTAAGAAGGAGAAACTATCACTTGTTAAGTAAATTTTGCATGAGAACTTTATTCTGTGTGCTTAACCTGAAAAGCCCAAAACCTACCAAACCAGCTATAGAATCTGCATTATGTATGATGATACCGAAGACACTGATACAAGACTGATTGCTATAGATTAAGTTTACCTGCTATGAACTGGAACTTAATGTACTAGTTATATGTTTCTTATTGCTGTGATTAAAAATACCACCACTGGGATGGGTCCACGACACTAGGGAATTTTGGTAGTAGGCAGGAATCATGGTGGCAGGAAACCATTGAGACATCACATGATGAACTATGGGTAGGAAGGAGAGGGAGAAAAGTTGACATGACACATATTTTTTCTTCCAGTGATGTACTTCCTTCAACAAGGTCATACTTCCCACATAGTGCCATCCCTGGGACTAAGTGTTCAATGTCTGAAACAAAGGGGAATTCAAAGCCTGCATCATGAAAATTCTAATGGAGGGAAACTTGCACTGTTGTTGGATGTAAAGGTAGATGGATTTCACCACACAAATACAGGGGGAGAAGCCATAGTTGTGTAGGTCAATTTGGTCCTTGCTTTTTGTCTCTAGAAGTCTCACTACTATGAATACCCAAAAGTAAAAATACCTCTTCATATTATCATCACCCCTGACTGACAGAACATAAGATGTACTTTCTATAACTTTCTGTCTTTTGTGGTATCTGGAAATTTTGAGGTTCCATTGCCTTAAAAGAGATGCCAAAACTCAACATACATTTTATGATTGTCTTTGTACTGCCTACCATGACTTCAAATACCTGAACTGCTATATAGTTCTTAATACCCACTGCCTGCTTGAATTCCATAGGCATTGATTTTATCAGGTCTCTAAAGCCCTCAGATGTTTCAAAAGCCATCTCTTCTCAACATCGTACACATTCATTACACTATTCTATCCTCTCAACTCACTGCATTGTATTTTAAAGTTAGCTGTATCATCTGATTTCTTGTCTTTCAGCACTTGGTTTTGCAAAATTATCTATATAGAACTGGTATTTGGGTATAACTCAGCATATTCATTATCTGTGCTCCTCTGTGTCCTATATTTGTAAAGAATCATTCTAAGGCAAACAAGATCAGGAATGAGAGATTCTTCATTCTCTGCTTTCAGTGGATGGTGCTTTCAAGAAGTGAGGTGTCTACAATTTCTCCTCATCTCTGTTATATTCCTGTCTCCAATATTCCATTTTCTACATGTTCTGAAGCCATATGACATTCAGAGACATATTCCAAAGGGGCTTGCTCCCCTGACCCAGGAATGGGAGATGCTCCTTTTTGTATAGCTCTTTGAGACATTTTCTCTAAGTAGGGTACCTATATAATCTTAGTGATTTAAGGCCTGTCTGATTTTAAAATACAGGCATCTGCAACACATGACATTTACCTTTATGATATGAACTGATGAAGAGTGGCCTTTTTATGGGTATATTTATGGTCAGATTTAGGAATATTACATATTAGAATTTATCATTATTAAGTATTTGCTACAAGAAAGACTGGGTAACTTATGCTAGGGGTTGAAGGCAGGTAGCAGAATCTTTCACATCTTTCTATTCATACTTAAGTCAGTTTCCTTAATGTATATGAAATATCTACAACAGTTAATGCCATGTTCAATAAGAGAGAAAGAGGAAACCTCTCTTCGAGTCATGGAATAGAAATCTTTCTTTACAGAGTTAATCAAAAAGCACACTTCTTTGTGGTAGAGTACTGAGCAACTGAACAAAATTAGTTCATATACCTATAAGTATGTTAGCATGAGGAAGGAGATATCAGGGGGTAGTATCTGTTTTAAGTATGGCAGAAATACAGCACAATGGTATCATACACTTCAAGAGAGACAAGTATTTTAAAAACATGAGTGGTCCATGAAGATGCTAATTTTTCTTTTTTCTTTTCTTTTTTCTTTTTTTTAAAGTTAGGTATATTTTTTTCCAATTCACAATGATCTAGTTTATTTAAAACGTTTTGACAGCTCAGCTGAACATCAGAATCATTAAAGCAGAGGTCTATGGCTTGAGATTTTAGAGCAATACAATTACACCTTCAGAATACAATACACCACAGCTGCTTTTTTCTAAGTTTTCAAAATTCAAGACAATTTGAGGAAGGGGCAATCACATTACAAAGACATTTCTGAAGGAAACAAACATTTAGGCCAATATAAGAAATGCCAGGTGTTCACAGGTATAAAAAGTGTCTCAAAAATTTTTTTTGGTTTTTTTTTTTATTTTCTATATTCTATGTTTACATTCCAAAGGCTTTCCCCTTTCCCAGTTCCCACCCACCATAGTTCCCATAGTTCCTCTCCCCCCCAACTATTCCCCAATCATTCCCCCTCCCCCCTCGGTTTCTTTACTAAATTGGATGCAATCTTTATAGGCCCAGGGTCCTCTCCTTTCTTCTTCTTGGGAATCATTTGACTTGCTATTTGTGTCTTGAGTATTTAGGGCTTCTGGGCTCATTAATATCCACTTATCAGTGATTGCATTTCATGTGCATTCTTTTGTGATTGGGTTAATTCACTCAGGATGATATTTTCCAGGTCTAACCATTTACTTACAAATTGCATGAATTCATTATTTTTAATTGCTGAGTAGTATTCCATTGTATAAATATACCACATTTTCTATATCCATTCCTCCTTTGAGGGATATTTGGTTGGGCTCCTTCCAATTTCTGGCTATTATAAACAAGGCTGCTATAAACATAGTGGAGCATGTGTCTTTATTGCATGCAGGGGAATCCTCTGGGTATATGCCCAGGAGTGGTATGCCAGGGTCCTCTGGAAGTGACATGCCCAATTTTCTGAGGAACCGCCAAACTGATTTCCAGAGAGGTTTTACCATTTTGCAATCCCACCAACAGTGGAGGAGTGTTCTACACTTCAGATGTTGTCCCCTTTCCTGGTTCCCTCCTCCCCCAAAATCCTGTAAGCCATCTCCCCTTCCCCAATCAACCCATCCTCGCTTCCTTGTCCTGGTATTCCTCTACACTATGGTTATCGTCTTCCCAGGACCAAGGGCCTCTCCCCCATTTGGTGTAGGACTGAGGCATCCACACTGCAGTCTTTCTTCTTTTTCACATTCATATGGTCTGTAAGTTGTATCACGGGTATTCTGAGCTTTACTCCTAATATCCACTTACCATTGAGTATGTACAATGTGTGCTCTTTTATGACTGTGTTACTTCACCCAGGATAATATATTCTAGTTTCTACCATTTGCCTGAAAATTTCATGAAGTCACTGGTTTTAATGGCTGAGTAGTACACCATTGTATAAATGTGCTACATTTCCTGTATCCATTCTTCTATTAAAGGACCTCAGGGTTCTTTCCAGCCTCTGGCTATTATAAATAAGGCTGCTATGAACCTAGTGGAGCTTGTTACATGTTGGAGCATCTTTTGGGTTATACCCAGGAGTGGTGGTATAGCTGGGTCCTTAGGTAGTGCTATGTCCAATTTTCTGAGGAACTGCCAGATCAATTTCTGGAGTGGTTGTAACAGTTTGCAATCCCACCAGCAGTGGAGGAGTGTTCCTCTTTCTACACATCCTCATCAGCATCTGCTGTCACCTGAGTTTTTTATCTTAGCCAATCTGGTGTGAGGTGGAATCTCAGGGTCATTTTGATTTGTATTTCCCTGATGACTAAGGATGTTGAACATTTCTTTAAATGTTTCTCAGCCATGTGAGATTCCTCAGTGGAGAATTCTGTTTAGCTCTGTACTCTATTCTTAATAGAGTTATTGGTTCTCTGGAGTCTAATTTATTGAGTTCTTTGTATATTTGCGGTATTAGCCCTCTATTGTATGTAGGGCTAGTAAAGTTCTTTGTTGAAACTGTGGGCTGTTGTTTGTCCTATTGACATTCTCCTTTGCCTTACAGAAGCTTTTCAATTTTATGTGGTACCATTTGTAGATTGTTGATCTTAGGGCATAAGCCATTGCTGTTCTTCTGTCCAGGAAAGTTTTATTTATGTCCTTGTGTTCGAAACGACAAACCAAAGAATACTACACATGGATCCAGCTGCATGTGTAGCAGAGAATTGCCTTGTCTGACATCAAAGGGAGGGGAGGCCCTTGGTCCTATGAAAGCTTGATGCCCCAGCATAGGGGAATGCTAGGGTAGTGGGGTAGGAGTGGGTGGGTAGGTGGGTAACACCCTCATAGATGCAGGAGAGGGGGGATGAGGTAGAGGGTTTTTGAGGGAGAACCGGGAAAGGGGATAAAATTTGAAATGTAAATAAGCATAATAACCAATAAAAACTAAAAACTTTAAAAAAAAACTAAATGGAAGAAAACATGCTAATTCTTGGTAACTGGATGGTCTTTGATAAAATCTACAGCACTGGAAATAATGAGATTTCTTTTCATACTGGAACCTGTTACGCAGTGACTAGGAGCTAAGTAAACAGTCCATACCATTAATCCTAAGGCTGAGGTGTTACATACCATTGACCCTGTGTTCTCAGCAAATGTCTCTCTCACTGAATTAGACTAAGTATAGAGTGAACTGAATTGTACATATTTAGGAATATATATATATATATATATATATATACATACATATATATATATACATATATTCATATGTATGCAATTCTTGTGTTACAATAATTAGTGAAAAAGTAGTCCATGGATTGGCATGAGAGGGTTTGGAGGGAAAAAGAGAATGAGGGAAATTATGTAGTTGTATTATATTCTCAAAAACTAGGAAAGCAACAATTTTAACAAGTTTTGTTTCTTTTTTTATTTATTGAATATCATCTTCATTTACAATGCCAATGGTAAAAACTTTCCCAATTTCCCCCTCCCCAAAGACCCCCAACCCCTCCTCCTCCCCCCTGCCTCCATGTATATACCCCTCCACCCAACCCACTCTCCCCCACCCCTGCTCCATTTCCCTTTGTTGGGGCATCTATTGAGCCTTCACCTGACCAAGGACCACTTCTCCCACTGATGCCCAACAAAGCATTCCCCTGTCACATTTTTGACCGGAACCATGTGTACCCCTTGGTTGATGGTTTAATCCCTGGGAGTCCTGGGATGTCTGGGTGGCCAAAATCATTGTTCTATTTCTTAGGGCCTACCAGAAATGTAGAACAGTGTCAGCAGATTATTATAATTTTTAACTTTTAAATTTTATATGCTTAACCTAAAATACAATTTATAACATTGAAATTATCCCTGATAGTGAAGATACATATCTATGCTAATTGTTCTAATGACTTAGATAATTAATTATTATGCACTCCTAAAATGGAATCCCATTAAGTTACTTTACGGTGATGGATGCAATCATTTTGGTAATGTAAGTAATCTACACATTTTCCCAGATTAATCACAGATGCTGTTCTAAAGTTGATTTAATGTGATGAATTATAATAATTCACTTATCAGCATCAAGGACCTGTAAATTATTTTAATAATCATCAAATTGTGCCACTTAAATGGAGATTTTTATTATTCAAAATAATAAATCAAATGATATGACTTATTTTCTACAAAGTGGATAATACATATAATTATGAAATGAACTGAAATTTAAGTATATAATAGTTTATGTTTGTAAAAAACACCATCTGATTCATTGTAAACTTATTTATTTTAAGCCTACTTATACTGTATTCTCTGATGAAAATCTTTGTTGTTTTTGGGAAATCCATCAAGCAGCATCCTTCTTTAACTCTCATACTGATGACTTCCTAATATGAAAGGAAGACAATAAAATTGTTGTGGGCTTTGCTTGCTCTATCCTTTTTAAGGCTCTGACCAGTCATTATTAGTCTTTGGGAATGCCTTAGGCATGCATATTTATCTACTGCATACAAGCTTAAGGCATGTCAGACACACATGTCTTTGAAATAAATAGTAACTGAGCTTTGAAAACAAAACTTCTCTTTTCTTATTGCATTATTGAAGCTGCAACTGTTTGGCTATGTGCTTCTGAAATGTATCTTTGCTAGCATCAATGAATGAAAGAAAACTCGAGAACAAGAGGAGGGAAGTGACAAAGTGATATTTTTAACTTTGTTTTCAAAACGGTTAAGGAAGTAAAAATAGGAAGGGTTGTGGTATAGCTAAGGCACGTCATGAACAGCAATGATTAAGAGGTGCGTTAATTCCTTACCACAAGAAATTTTGAGGGATCTAAAACCCAAAAGAAACAGAAGATCTAAAAGCAAAAAGAAACATAACAATCTCTTTCTTAAGTAGAGCTCTAGATATGATAACCCACAATGGTTTAATGTGTTTGTTTCCAGGCAGATCACATAGGTTTACTTCTTCAAGGTGGAATTAACAACCAAATGAATCTGTGTTCCTAAAATCGAAGAGAAAAAAATGAGGAAGTGAGCTGTTGAAGTAAAGTAGTTCAGGCAAAGGGGCCAGGAGACTGTAATCTGCCAAAAAAACTGTCTCAGTGAACCTGTCCACAAAGAGAGCAGTGATTCTGACCGTATTGTTTTCAGTGTTCATACAAAATGGGAAATTAAGAAGTTATGCTCGAAGGAGACATGTAACTAATATGGAAAATGAAAAGTTCCATTCCCGCAGTTTTAAAATTCTACTCAGAAAGTGTGCTCTACCTGTGGCATATACCTAGTTGTTGTTGCATGTAAGTAATGGAATCCTGAGGCCCCACCCCCATGCTGAGTCCCTTCCTTGCCCCAGGTAAACCATTGCTAACAAGTGAAGATAATGAAGGTCCAGTTCTTCAGGAGCATATAATGTTTTCTTGAGAAATGACTAAATTTCACATATTACAAAAAATTTTTCACATTTTAACTTTATCTTTAAGGAATGACTCCAGAGATTAATTTGTAAAGAATTACAATCTTTGCACTAAGATCAACTCCAAGTGGATCAAGGACCTCCACATAAAACCAGACACACGGAAACTATTAGAAAAGAAACTTGGGAAGACCCTGGAGGACTTGGGCACAGGGGAAAAGTTCCTGAACAGAACACCAATAGCGTACGCACTAAGATCAAGGATCGACAAATGGGACCTCATAAAATTACAAAGTTTCTGCAAAGCAAAGGACACTGTCAGAAGGACAAAACGGCAACCAACAAAGTGGGAAAAGATCTTCACCAACCCCACATCCGACAGAGGGCTAATATCCAATATATACAAAGAACTCAAGAAGTTAGACCCCAAAGAACCAAATAACCCTATCAAAAAATGGGGCACAGAGCTAAACAAAGAATTTTCACCAGAAGAAATTCGGATGGCTGAGAAACACCTTAAAAGATGTTCAACATCATTAGTCATCAGGGAAATGCAAATCAAAACAACCCTGAGATTCCACCTCACACCAGTCAGAATGGCTAAGATTAAAAACTCAAGAGACAACAAGTGCTGGCGAGGATGTGGAGAAAGAGGAACACTCCTCCATTGTTGGTGGGATTGCAAAATGGTAAAACCGCTCTGGAAATCAGTTTGGCGGATCCTCAGAAAATTGGGCATGTCACTCCCAGAGGCAGAAATTGGAAGGAGCCCAAATATCCCTCAAAGGAGGAATGGATACAGAAAATGTGGTATATTTATACAATGGAATACTACTCAGCAATTAAAAATAATGAATTCATGCAATTTGTAGGTAAATGGTTAGACCTGGAAAATATCATCCTGAGTGAGCTAACCCAATCACAAAAGAATGCACATGAAATGCAATCACTGATAAGTGGATATTAATGAGCCCAGAAGCACTAAATACTCAAGACACAAATAGCAAGTCAAATGATTCCCAAGAAGAAGAAAGGAGAGGACCCTGGGCATGTAAAGATTGCATCCAGTTTAGTAAAGAAACTGAGGGGGGAGGGGGAATGATTGGGGAATAGTTGGGGGGGAGAGGAACTATGGGAACTATGGTGGGTGGGAACTGGGAAAGGGGAAAGCCCTTGGAATGTAAACATAGAATATAGAAAATAAAAATTAAAAAAAAATGTTAAAAATCCAAAAAAAAAAAAAAAAAGAATTACAATCTTCCAGTTATAGACTATGCATTTACTATTACACACACAGTTTGCTGCTGACTTAATTGGTGAGATTATACAAATAAAGAGAATCTCTCCTTTCTAAGTGCTCAAAACCCAAGCAGCTAATGCACTTGCAGAAACGGCATGATCGCCATGTTTGGGCCCTTACAGCTAACCCTAGGAACAGTGCAATCCCCAGCTCCTAATGGTAAGTTTGAGCATACTGCTGGGTAAGTTTGTTAGGTGAGAAAAGAAACTTCTGCAAGAAAAGAAGTTCATTAATGTTACCATTAAATGTAAGAGTGGAAAATGTAGTGAGTAATTAGTTTTAACATTAATGAATTGATTTAGTCCAGCATGACAACTCTTGCTTTTTGCATTAATATGCTCCCGAAATGTTGACCTTAACATGTTTATGGATTTTGATGGGCTAAAACCTTTCATTTCCTTATTGACTTAATCTCTTTGAGCTATATTTATGTGTGTGTGCATAGGAATTTAAATATTCATTTCTAGGAAGATTGTCTCTCTGCTCATATGAAATGTTTTACATTTATTTATACCCTAGCAACCTCATAAGACAATAACAGAAAACATAAATTTTTCTTAGAGTATTGTTTAATTTTGGTTGAATGTCATTCCCAAGAATGCCAAAATCATAACCCTCTGAGATAATGGTGACATCAGGAAGTAAAAACTTTGAAACTTGTGATGGTTACAAAGATATGCCACCCAGATCCATGATTGTGGGAAAGGCTTTTGGGCACACTGTGACATAGAAACCATGGTGCCTACCTACAGTTGCTTCCCTCAGGTTACCGCGCGACAATTTGACTTCTTTTTCTCTTTTTTTTTCTTTTTTTCTTTTCTTTTCTTTTCTTTTCTTTTCTTTTCTTTTCTTCTCTTCTCTTCTCTTCTCTTCTCTTCTCTTCTCTTCTCTTCTCTTCTCTTCTCTTTTCTTTTCTCTTTTCTTTCCTTTCCTTTCCTTTCCTTTCCTTTTCTTTTCTTTTCTTTTCTTTTCTTTTCTTTTCTTTTCTTTTTTTAAAATTATTTTCTATATTCTTTGTTTACATTCCAAATGATTTTCCCTTTCCCGGTTCACCCCTCCCCATAAGTCCCATAAGCCCTCTTCCCTTAGCCAGTTCCCCAATCAACCCCCTCCCACTCCTTGTCCTGGTAATCCCCTACATTGCTGCATTAAGTCTTTACAGGACCTGGGCCCTCTCCTTCCTTCTTCAGAATGATTTGATATGTGGGTTGTGTCTTGGGTATTCAGAGCTTCTAGACTAATATCCACTTATCAGTGACTGCATTCCATGTGTGTTTTTTGTGAATGAGTTGCCTCACTTAGTATGACATTTTCCAGTTCCAACCATTTGCCTAAGAATTTCATGAATTCATTGTTTTTAATTGCTGAGTAGTATTCCATTGTGTAAATATACCACATTTTCTGTATCCATTCCTCCACTGAGGGACATCTGGGTTCTTTCTAACTTCTGGCTATTATAAATAAGGCTGCTATGAACATAGTAGAGCATGTGTCCTTATTGCATGCTGGGGAATCCTCTGGGTATATGCCCAGGAGTGGTATAGCAGGGTCCTCCAGAAGTGTCATGGCCAGTTTTCTGATGAACTGCCAGACTGATTTTCAGAGTTCTTGCAATCCTACCAGCAGTGGAGGAGTGTTCCTCTTTCTCCACATCCTCCCAACACCTGCTGTCTCCTGAGTTTTTAATCTTAGCCATTCTGACTGGTGTGAGGTGAAATCTCAGGCTTGTTTTGATTTGCATTTCCCTAATGACTAATGATGTTGAATATTTCTTAAGGTGCTTCTCAGCCATCTGAAATTCTTCAGGTGAAAATTCTTTGTTTAGCTCTGCACCCCATTTTAAGTTATTAGTTTCTGTTCAGGAACTTTCCCTCTGTGCCCATGTCCTCAAGGGTCTTCCCCAGTCTCTTTTCTATTAGTTTCAGTGTGTCTGGTTTTATGTGGAGGTCCTTGATCCACTTGGACTTGAGCTTAGTACGAGGAGATAAGAATGGATCAATTTGCATTCTTCAGCATGATGACCTCCAGTTGAACCAGCACCATTTGTTGAAAAGGCTATCTTTTTTTCGACTGGATGTTTTCAGCTCCTTTGTCAAAGATCAAGTGACCATAGGTGTGTGGGTTCATTTCTGGGTCCTCAATTCTATTCCATTGATCTACCTCCCTGTCACTGTACTAGTACTATGCAGTTTTTAACAGTATTTGTAGTATTGCTTGAGGTCCGGGATACTGATTCCCCCAGAAGTTCTTTTACTGTTGAGAATAGTTTTAGCTATCCTGAGTTTTTTGTGATTCTTTATCACAAACTATACATAGATGTTATTGCTTAATGCTTCCTTTCACAACACCATCTGTAAGGAGCATGTGTTGTGATGTTTAATTCTGTGGCCTAAAGTGTGAGGATTACTACTTAATTATCATTTAACTTTGATTGCATTATTACATTAAATGTGAATTTAGTTGGTGAAGGATCTGGTTATTAAGTACTTTATGAAGTCATTTTTAGTGTATTGACCAGAAATTTCACTTTATATTGACTCAATTTTCAAACTTGAATATTATTTCATAATAATCTGTATTCTGACTTTCTATGTGTTTTTGTGATATTATCATAATTTCCATTTTCTATTTTAAAGTATGTAATGAAACTTTTATTCTACTACTTTCCAATTAGTAAGAGTTGCTTAATATTTTAACTATTTAAAGATTAACTCTGTATTTTAATAATACTAAATATTTTATTCACAAGGTATGTTTTCATTTTTCCCAGTAAATTATAGATATAACACAGCAATAAAATCATAAATATCTTTCAAATGATTAATTTTTATGTATAATCTCTGACTATATAACATCAGTAATTATTCTCAGATCTTAGTATCTTAGACTCTATATTCTGTAATATAGAATTATGTGTGTGTGAAGCTTGTGTACATGTAATACTAAATATAGAGGCATTATGTATGAACAAACCACCCATGTTTACATATGTGTAAAGTGGTTCATATACAGTCAAGTGAAGTGTCCACACTATCTCTGTGATGGTCTGTGCTCTTGAGTTTTCTAGGCTAGAATTGGACTCAGAGCCCACATTGCCCTTCTTCACCTCGGTGTTCTGTAGTGTGCACATGCATTGAATGGCTTGCATTGGCTTACATGCCTCAGGCTGAGAGGCAGAAAGAAACACTAATCTTCACGGGCAAACAATCCATGTGTAATTTCCTTTCCCTATGAGACACTCGTCTAAAGCAGAATTTGCAAGTCACACTCTTATGAAGCACTTGCTTAGTCACCATTCTCATACCCATTCTGCATGTAATAAATGACATGGAGGAAGTTGGTTATAATAAATGTTTAAGTTTACATGAAATTTCAGTCTCAACAGGAATTATAGAATTATAGTTTTCTAGTAAAGAGCCTTGATATTTCTCCTTAGAATAAAACTGTAATCTACTGCATCAGACATCTATGAAAATGAGAAAACACCAATAATAGTTATAACACTTAAAATGATACTAATTAGAGATAATTGCTGTGGATTTCTTGATATTTTTATCATACTATGCATATCACACATGGCAGATAGATTTAATTTTGCAGTTATCCAGCTTTTGTATTTGAATCCTTAATTTAAAGTGCTTGTTTTAGACCACTCTATGTGAAAACCTGGATGTTTCTCAAAACATTAAACATAAATCTACTTTATTATCCAGGAACTTAATTTGTATGTATTTATCCAAAGTGTATGAAAATATTTGCCTACAAAAAATACACAAAAAATGTTCATTATAGCATTATTCATAATAATAGATCATTAAAGTAACCTACATTCACAAAAAACATGTAAAAATATGTGCTCTATTTAAAATGAAGTACTGCTCAACCTTAGATGTATGAACTGTGAATGGCTTTATACAACAAAGAAAAGGCATAAACACATTTATTGAATGAAGATAGACAGAATAGTGTTTACTCTGTGATTCCACTCCCATGAAATTTACCAAGTAATACTAAGGAAGAATAAGGTGAAGAGCCAAGTAAAAGGTCATCTCTGCAGAGAGAAGGGAGAAGACAGAGAGGGACAAGTGGGTTGCAAGGAATTTGGGAATGTGTGTTTCTCCTTTGTAGACTAGATTTTCTCTGGTTTGTATTTATCACAACTCATTGCATCCCAAACATTTTGAGCTGAACTCCATTCTTTACAAATTTCAAATGCTGAGGTCACAGCTCCATGTACTTTAGGAATATGGCTTTTTTTTTTTTTTAAGAAAGAAAGATGACTAAGGTACAGTGATTTCAATATGTGATGCTAATTCAAATAAGCAATCTCTTAAAAGATTAAGAACACAAACAGGTCTTAGAATTCCAAAGGTCAAGACAGCCCATGTCCATGATTCCAGCTTCAGAGGAACTCTCTTAACTGCCTACATTGGGTTTAAACCTCTAGACTCTCTCTAAGGTGGATTTCTCCTCCTTAAAACACATAGCTTATGACAGTCATTAGCAAAGAGACAAAGACAATTTATAGAAATATAAAACTATCTGGCACCCAACAAGATAAAATCATAATGTTCATCATCTGAACAAAACTTGTCAAGCATGCCAGGAAGAAGTAGTTGACTGGGTGATGTTGAAATTATTCTTAACTATAGTGGACATATTACAGAGCTAGAAGTTGTAGAGAATGCTCTGAAAATGCAGGTACTACAACATTTCAATTGTCCTAGATCTTAAAGATTAAACATGTTAAATGTAGACATGAAAAATATAAAAATAATACTTATTATTCAGAGATGAAACCTATAATGTCTGAGTTTTAAAATGTCAATGTTTTCCTTTGCATTTGTATTATTCATGCATGAATATGGGATATACTCATAAAAAGTATCTCATAATTTCTTTCTGGTTTTAATTACATATCAAAGTAAATGTGTTCTGCAATGTGAGTTCTGTACTCATTTAATTGTGTGGTATTTAACAACATTCAGAAAACTGTTTTATAGCTTATCAATATTTTATAGCTCTTGTCAATATTAAGAACCAATTTCTTAAAATGAGTTTGAGTTTGTTTGTATAAATGTTTCAAGGAAAAACATGGTGATTGGGAATGTAGATCCACTTTGGACTCTGACATTCAACAAGCTCTTTCATAGGACTGGACTCCAAATTATTCTTGTACACAATGTGGATAACTGTACATATCTCATATCATTGCTTTAAAAAGTGAGTTAAGTGGTATCTTGTCAGAATCATAATAAATGAGTTTTTTTTCAGTTAAAAATCTATTTGGAACATTATAGAACATGATAGAAGTTGGAACATGATAGAAGTAGAAAAAAATCTCTTATGAAGTCCTCTATGAAAGGAAATTGTAACAGGTTCCTTCCTGATTAGACAGAAACTGTTCCATCTCCCAGCGAGAATATACAGTGTGGCTTCATAGAATGAATTGAGTAGTGTTCCTTCTGTTTCTATTTTGTGCAGTAGTTTGAAGAGTATTGGTATTAGGCCTTCTTTGAAGATCTGGTAGCATTCTGCCCTAAAACCATCTGATCCTGGGCATTTTTGGTGGGGAAACTTTTAATAACTGCTTCTAATTCTTTAGGAGTTATGGGATTGTTTATATGGATCATCTGATACTTATTTAACTTTGGTATTTGGTATCTGTCTAGAAAATTGTCCATTTCATCCAGATTTTTCAGTTTTGTTAGATATAGGCTTTTGTAGTAGGATCTGATGATTATTTGAATTTCATCAGTTTCTGTTGCTATATCTCTCTTTTCATTTCTGATTTTGTTAATCTGGATACTGTCTCTGTGCCCTCTGGTTAGTGTGGCTAAGGGTTCTTCTATCTTGTGGATTTTCTCAAAGAACCAGCTATTGTTCTATTCTTTGTATAGTTCTTTTTGTTTCTACTTGGTTGTTTTCAGCCCTAAGTTTGATTATTTCCTGCCATCCACTCCTCTTGGATGTTGTTGATTCTTTGTATAGTTCTTTTTGTTTCTACTTGGTTGATTTCAGCCCTGAGTTTGATTATTTCCTGCCATCCACTCCTCTTGAATGTATTTGCTTCTTTTTGTTCTAGAGCTTTCAGTTATGCTGTTAAGCTGCTAGTGTATGCTTTCTTCAGTTTCTTTTTGGAGGCACTCAGAACTATGAGTTTTTCTCTTAGCACTACTTTCATTGTGTCCCATAAGTTTGGGTATGTTGTGCCTTATTTTCATTAAATTCTAAAAAGTCTTTGATTTCTTTCTTTATTTCTTCCTTTGCCAAGGTATCATTGAGTAGGGCATTGTTCAGCTTCCATCTGTATGTGGGCTTTCTGTGGTTTTTGTTGTTATTGAAGACCAGCATTTGTCTGTGAAGATCTTATAGGATGCATGGAATTATGTCAATCTTCTTATATCTGTTGAGTCCTGTTTGTGAACGATCATATGGTCAATATTGTAGAAGGATCCATGAGGTGCTAAGAGGGTATATTCTTTTGTTTTAGGATGAAATGTTCTATAGATATCTTTTAAATCCATTTGGTCCATAATGTCTATTAGTTTCAGTGTGTCTCTGTTTTAGTTTATGTTTCCATGATCTGTCCATTGATGAGAGTGGGGTGGTGAAGTCTCCCACTATTATTGTGTAAGGTATGATGTATGCTTTGAGCTTCAGTAAAGTTCCTTTTATGAATGTGGGTATCCTTGCATTCAGAGCATAGATGTCCAGACTGGAGTCTTCTTGATAGATTTTTCCTTTGAGGAGTATGAAGTGTCCTTCCTTATTGTACTTGATAACTTTTGGTTGAGAGTTGATATTATTTGATATTAGAATGACTACTCCAGCTTGTTTCATGGGACCATTTGCTTGAAAAATTGTTTTCTAGACCTTTACTCTGAGGTAGTGTGTGTCTTTGACACAGAGCTACCTTTCCTGTATGCAGCAAAATACTGGGTCCTGTTTACATATCCAGTGGGTTAATCTATATCTTTTTATTGAGGAATCGAGTCCAATGATGTTAGGAGATATTAAGGAATAGTTATTGTTTCTTCCTGTTATTTTTATGTTATTTTTTATGTTTGTATGTTTATCTTCTTTTGTGTTTGTTGAAAGAAGATTACTTTCTTGCTTTTTCTAGGGTATAGTTTCCCTCCCTATTTGGCATTTTTCATCTACGTTCCTTTGCAGGGTTGGATTTGTGGAAAGATATTAGGTAAATTAGGTTTTGTCATGGAATATCTTGGTTTCTCCCTTTATGGTAATTTAGAGTTTTGCTGGGTATAGTAGCCTGGGCTGACATTTATGTTCTCTTAAGATCTGTATGAGATCTGCCCAGGCTCTTCTAGTTTTTATAGTCTCTAGTGAGAAGTCTGGTATACTTCTGATAGGTCTGCCTATATAAGTTTCTTGACCTTTTCCCCTTACTGCTTTTAATATTCTTTATTTGTTTAGTACATTTTGTGTTTTAACTATGATGTGATAGGAGGAATTTCTTTTCTGGTCCAAGCTATTTGGAGTTCTGTAAGCCTCTTGAATGTATATGAGCATCTCTTTCTTTAGGTTAGGGAAGTTTTCTTCTATAATTTTGTTGAAGAGATTTAAGTTGACGATCTTTACTTTCTTCAATACATATTATCCTTAGGCTTGGTCTTCTCATTGCGTCCTGGATTTCCCTTAGATCAGTTTAAAATTTGCTCAGTTATTGGATACCCAAAGATGCTCAGAGACAAAGCTGTAGAATTTGGCTTTCTGTAGGCTCCTTGCAGAAACCTTTTTCCACACTCAGGTGTTTTCTTTTATGTTTTTTCTTCTCTTTCTTTCTGAAAGAAAGTAAAGAAAGCTCCATGGCAAAGTTATCAAGATATTTTTCTCTACCTTAACTTCAGGTACTCTAGTTTGAATTCTAGATGTTTATTTTCCTTTTTTGCTTGGTCAGTTCTTCAGTGTCATAGTCTCTTCTTGCATCCAGTGCAGAATCTGTTGGTATCAGAAATGTTAAGTAGCCAGTGGTCCTGATGCTGCGTTGACTGTACTTGTTTGTATCTTATAAGAGATGCTCCTTGGATTGGCAGGATCAATATAGTAAAAATGACCATTTTGCCAAAAGCAATCTACAGATTCAATGCAATCCCCATCAAAATCCCAAATCAATTTTTCATAGATCTAGAAAGAGCAATTCTCAAATTCATATGGAGTAACAAAAAAAAAAAAACCAACAAAAAAAAAAAACAAAAAACAAAACAAAAAAAACCAGGATAGCTAAAACTATTCTCAACAATAAAAGGACTTCTGGGGGAATCAATATCCCTGACCTCAAGCAGTACTACAGAGCAATTGTGTTAAAAACTGCATGGTATTGGTACAGCGACAGGCAAGTAGATCAATGGAATAGAATTGAAGACCCAGAAATGAACCCAAAGACTTATGGTCACTTGATCTTTGATAAAGGAGCTACAACCATCCAGTAGAAAAAAAGATAGCCTTTTTAACAAATGGTGCTGGTTCAACTGGAGGTCAACATGCAGAAGAATGCAAATTGACCCACTCTTATCTCCTTGCACTAAGATCAACTCCAAGTGGATCAAGGACCTCCACATAAAACCAGACACATTGAAACTAATAGAAAAGAAACTGGGGCAGACCCTGGAGGACATGGGCACAGGGGGAAAGTTCCTGAACAGAATACCAATAGCTTATGCTCTAAGATCAAGAATTGACAAATGGGACCTCATAAAATTACAAAGTTAGGACACTGTCAGAAGGACAAAACAGCAACCAACAAATTGGAAAAAGATCTTCACCAACCCCACATCTGACAGAGGTCTAATATCCAATATATACAAATAGCTCAAGAAGTTAGACCCCAAAGAACCAAATAACCCTATCAAAAAATGGGGTACAGAGCTAAACAAAGAATTTTCTTCAGAAGAAATTCGGATGGCTGAGAAGCACCTTAAGAGATGTTTAACATCATTAGTCATCAGGGAAATGCAAATCAAAACACCCCTGAGATTCCACCTCACACCAGTCAGAATGGCTAAGATTAAAAACTCAAGGGACAACAGGTGCTGGCGAGGATGTGGAGAAAAAGGAACACCCCTACACTGTTGGTGGGATTGCAAGATGGTACAACCGCTCTGGAAATCAGTCTGGTGGTTCCTCAGAAAATTGGGCATGACACTTCCAGAGGACTCTGTCATACCACTCTTGGGCATATACCCAGCGGAATCCCCTGCATACAATAAAGACACATGCTCCACTATTTTCATAGTAGCCTTATTTATAAAAGCCAGAAGTTGGAAGGCGCCCAGATGTCCCTCAAAGTAGGAATTGTGGTATATTTACACCATGGAATACTACTCAGCAATTAAAAATAATGAATTCATGCAGTTTGTAGGCAAATGGTTGGATATGGAAAATATCATCCTAAGTGAGTTAACCCAATCACAAAGGAATACACATGAATGCAATCACTGATAAGTGGATATTAATGAGCCCAAAAGCTCTGAATACTCAAGACACAATTAGCAAATCAAAAGATTTCCAAGAAGACGGAAGGAAAGGACCCTGGTCCTGAAAAGACTTCATATAGATTTGTAGGAGAGTATCAGAACAGAGAAATGGGGGTGGGGGGTCATTGGGGAATGGGTGGAGGGAAGAGGACTTATGGGACATATGGTGAGGGGAACTGGGAAAGGGGAAAGCCTTTGGAATGTAAACATAGAATATAGAAAATAAAGAAAAAAAAAAGAAATGCTCCTTGGTCTTGCATCTGCTTGATAGCAGGACTTCACCAGCTCAGTATTGATTACTAAAGTGCATTATTTGTTCAGAAGTGTCAGTGGGCTTATTATATACTTGAAATCTCTCTTCCTATTTGTCTCCTGTTTTTCTTTTTTGATTTTTTCAATACTGGACTAGAGTTAGAATCATTGGAAAGATGGTATCTTACTTGATTTTTGGCAAAGAAGCAAAAAGTATGCAATGGAGAAAAGAAAGCTTTAACAAATGGTGCTGGTCTAAGTGGATATCCACATGTAGAATAATGCAAATAGATCCATGTCTACCACCCTATGCAAAACTCAAGACCAAGTGGATCAAACACCTCACCAGAAAACCAGATACACTAAGTCTGATATAACGGAAAGTGGGTAATAGTTATGAATACATTGGCCAGGAGACAATTTCCTGAACAGAATACTTACTACTCAGGCACTAAGATAAACAATAAATGGGACCCCATAAAACTGAGAGTCTTCTGTAAGACAACAGACACTATCAAATGGATGGAGCAGCAGCCTGCAGAATGGGAAATGATTTTTTCCAGTCCTACATTCAACAGAGGGCTGATATCTAAAATACATAAAGAACTCAAGAAATTAAGCATCAACAAATAACTCAATTAAAAAATGTGGTACAGATATAAACAGAGAAATTTCCACAGAGGAAAATTTAATGTCCGAGAAGCACTTAAATAAATAAATGGTCAACCTCCTTTGTTATCAGGGAAATGCAAATCAAAACGATTTTGAGATTCCATCTTACATCCATCCATGGTTAAGTTCAAAACCTCAAGTGACAGCTCATACTGTTGAGGATGTGTATTAAGGGGAATATTCCTTCATTGCTAATGGGTGTGCAAATGTGTACAACAACTTTGGAAATCAATTTGGCAGTTTCTCAGAAAATTACAAATAGATCTATCTCAAGAACCAGCTATACCACTCCTGTGCATATATTCAAAAGTTGTACCACCATATCACAAGGACACTTGCTCAACTATGTTCACAGCATCTTAATTTGTAAAGCTCAAAAAGTGGCAACATCGTAGGTATGCCTTACTGGAGAATGGATAAATAAATGTGGCACATTTACATATGAAATATTAATAAGCTATTAAAATCAATGCAATTATGAAATTTACAGGCAAATGGATGGAACCATGAAAGATCATTCTTAGTGAGGTAATCCAGACCCAGAAAGACATGCATGGTTTGTACTCACTTATAAGTGGATATTAGCCTTAATGTACAGGATAAGCCTTCTACAATCCACAGACTCAAAGAGGCTAAGGAGGGCTCAAAGGGGGATGTTTGAATCTCAATGAGAAGGGGAAATAGAATGGAAACCAGGTGTTGGGGTGGATAGAGGGAGGGATCTGGGCAGGAGAGTGAGAGGAAGTTGTAAGAGGGATAGAGGGATCAATTATCTGAAAGACAGAGGGAAAGACAAGTGGGTGGGGCAACTGGAATTGGTGAGGGGTCATTTCTGGGACAAGCTAGAAATCTAAGACAATGGAAACTCACAGAAATCTCTGAAGGTGACCCTAGCCAGTACTTCTAACAATGGGGATATGAATTCTGAAAAGGCCATTGCCTGTTACCTTTTAAGATTTCCAATGGAGGGATAAAAACACCAACCCAGCTACAAAACCTTAGACACAATTGGCCCAACCTACAAGGTGTGCAAGGGATAATGATAGAGCAGAAACTGATGGAATGGCCAACCTGTAACTGTCCCAGCATGAAATCTATGTCATTAGAGGGAGCCCACCCCTGGCACTATTAATAATATTCTGTTATACTTGAAAGACAGAAGCCTAGCATAACTGTCATCTGAGAGGCTTCACCTATCAACTGATGGAAACTGGTGCAGAGACTCACGGCCAAACATTAGTGGAGCATTGTGAATTATGCCGAAATGTGTAGGAAGGATTGAGGGAGCTAGAGAGGTCAAGGATACCACAAGGAAACCTACAGAATGAAATAACCTGGGCCCATGGTGGCCCCCAGAGACTGAACCACCAACCATAGGCCATGCATTAGATGGACTTAGGGTCTTTGCACTTATATAACAGACGTGCAGCTTCGTCTTCATGTGAGACTCCTAACGGCAGGAGAGGGGGCTGTCTCTGACTCTGTTGCCTGCCTTTGGATCCATTTCCCCTAATATGGTGCCTTGTTTAGCTTCAATAGGAGAAGATGCACCTAGGACAACTTGGCTGGATGATATCCATGGGTGGCCTCAAGTTTTCTCAGGAGAAAGGGGGCATGAGAGGAGAGGAGGGAAGCTCCAATCTAAACGAAAAGTAGATAAATTAATTAATGAAAAATGCTGCCTTTGGTTTATGGAAATGTTATATATAAATCAGTAATAATCATAACATTTAAGCAATGCATTTCTAACTTATGAAAGGGAATGTCTTCCAATAGTAGATTTCTCAGAAATTTATGGTTTATGATGATTCCAGTGTCTTTCTTTAATATTCTCCCTACTGCCTAGCATAAAATTCCTTGAAATGCTTGGATGATATCTTCCGCATGTCACAGTAACTCATAGTCTTCCCTTTCCAAATACTGCCTTTCATTGCAGACATGGAAATGGTGTTAGACATGTGAATTTAACTTGTGACCTCACATAAAGTTTGTACATACACACACAGAGACAGAGACAGAGAGTCAGAGAGACAGAGAGAGACAGAGACAGAGAGACACAGACAGAGACACAGAGAGACAGACAGACAGACACATAGGATACTAGGATAACATTTAATGAAAGTCTTTCTGTGCCCAAAGACTTTCTATGGGCAGCTATGGTTATATTATAAAAGAAAACTAAAATGGTTATTTGTAACAACCCTACTTGTAATACAAAGAAAACTTGCAAATTTATAGCTTACACTGAGAAAGTCCATCACTATGCAGTCATGGTTGGTCGTCACTGACTGAAGAATTATATTAATAAGTAATGTTTTCAAATGAAAGAATTAACATCAAAGAATTTTATTTTATTTTATTACCATACATTTTTCCTAGTTTAGTTTTCCTTCACTGACTAATGTAGTTCTTCAAACCTTTTCATTAAAATAATACAATATATTATTTAGCATTCATAGTGTCATAGTCATTTTGTTATAACAATCATCTACCAGTATGACAGTCAACCATTTAACCATTACACAGTTAAAAGCCATCATTAATGTTTAAGAAAAATTAATTTTCCTAGCTTTTTAGATACTATGCACATGATAATTACTTTCACAGATATAAACACAGTTTAACTGTGCTATAGTCTGTAAGACTGCTTTCATTTTGATCTTACAAGTATGCATATGTGCTGCCTGTCTTCTCAGAGCACAGATGAACTTGTGAGGAGCTGCCTTCTGGTGTCTTTACTGCTTGCTTTGCCAGTGTTCCTTGTTAACTGTGTGGGGAGGATCCAGAGTGTGCTGAAGGGGACAGGAGCATAGTTCAGATGGTAGAGAGTTTACGCAGTAGGAAGGAACCTTTGTTCCGTCCGTCCCTGGCACTACTGAAGTCCAGCATGGTGGCGCTCTCCTGTGCTAGTATCACCCAGGACACTGAGGCAAGAGGAAGAGAAGTTTATGGCCATGCTCAACTGCAGGAGAGTTAGAGGCCACTGTGATTGCCTGAGAGCTGATGCAGAGCAGGGTGAGACTGTGCTCTGAGGACCTGCTTTCTGGAAGCAGGATTTCCCCTCTTAGAATCCTTTGGGCGATGATCCAGGGGCAGTGGGCACTGTCCTTGGCAGCCACTCTGCCGCCTCTACTGTCATTCTACCTGAAATCACAGCATGTGTTTGCTTAGCACAGAGACTAAATGAAGGCAAGTGCCAAGGAAAGAACCGAGCTGGGACAAAGAACGTGAAAATGCTCTCCTCCTGACAAACAGTCCCTTTGCACGACCGTGCCTAGATGCACTTGAAAAAAACCCTAGCATGTAGAAAAATGTCTTTGGACCCGAAGGGCATTTTTAAACTATGTAAATGTGGTAGACAATTACAATTTTTCTTTTTACTAAGAAGGCATGGTTGAGCAACTTCTTGCTACAAAAATAGTTCAGTGTTTCACTGAGTTGTAACCTGTCAAAACATATGTGTTATAGTCACCTTGCTAATCAGTGGAAGTTTAAAACATCTTAAGTTTGCAAAAAGTTTGAGTTAAAAAAAGTTATTCTTCCAGTGACAGTTGTTTAAAATTATTATTGATATTACAATTTTTCCCAAACCAGAAAGTAAAATACTAAATTCAATCCTGCAAGGTTTTTATTTTTATCTTTTCATATAAGGTTTAGTATACTGGTAGATTTTTGCATGTTACATTTTGTCCTGAAACAAATTTATATATGTGTGTGTGTATACCTACATTATATTATATAGATATGTTATATTTTATTACATATATATAAAATAAACAGGATACAGGATACATAAGATAATAAGCATTTCATAGTACCTTAAATTTAGTTTTCTGTTGTTTCTTTACAACTTTAACATGGGTCTTTCAGCCTTGAATTAATTGCTTTGTTAATTATTTCTCAGTAAAACAATGAAATGAGAATTTAATATTTAAAGTAATATTTCCATATTGTTATAAAATATGTTTTCTTTTTAACATGTTTTCTTTACAGTTCTTTACTGTTTAGAATTCACTGAACTAGCATATAATTATACAGTTTAATGAGATTAGCCGCTGCTGTGACTTAAGCTGAATGTATCTTGGCTTTTAGATTTCAAGATCATGAAAGTGTCAGGGAATGGAAAATGCTTGGCAAGTTGAACACTCTGTGAACACGAAGAGACTATGAAATATTTAGGCAAAACACTTACTGAGAGGCTGTTCATGTGTGTCCACATGGAGTAGGAAAAAAATGTGCTTCAAGAGGACATAAAATGCAAATATCAGCTCAGAGAATTGTGCTGTTCTCAGCAATGTTTGTGCCTTCATCTGCAAAACTGGTTCTTCCTTGTGTGCTAAAGGCATTGTTGTAAAGTTATTGGATGGTGTGGAGAAGCTTGGTGAAGGCTGGGAACATGCCTTCAGAGACAAATGAAAATTTAAGAAACTATAATGTGACAAAATACTGAAATGAGAAAATGGGTTGAACTTGCTCTGTAAAAATTCTAGACAATTAGCATACTATTGTGTTTAGAGGTAGGGATGACATGATGGCCCAGGCATGCTAGCACTGGGGAGTGGACAGAGGCAGCGTCTCTGTCACTCCCTCACTAGTGTCAGTTGTCAACTGCCTCCAGCATTCATGGTCAACACAGCTGAACTAATCTGTTCTTGAGCTTTTAAAATTTAATGAGAATTTCCTTATTGAAATACAGAATGGACATAATAAGCAAAAACATTTTAAATGATTGTTTAGATTTATGTGGATAGAAAATTTTAAAAGTTTTTAGTGGCATATTTTAGACAGCATATGGCATAATAAATCATCAAGGATGGTCGTAGTGATTTATTTTTCAAGTTTTTTCTAATATAGATATTAAATAAACTAAATAAGGTTTAGGTACCTTTATGAACCTTTACATTCTTTCACACTTTCTTATTCTTTAAGATCAAAACATTATGGTGCTGGACAGATGGTTCAATGGTTAAGAACACTCATGGCTCTTGCAGAAGAGTGTTTTGATTATCGGCACCCTCATCAGATGATTCATAATTACATGTAACTCCAACCCTAGGGGAGTAAATGCTCTCTTCTTACCTCTGTGGTCATGTGTGTGGTCATGTATGTATCCACATGTGTGGACATAAACGCACATGCACATACACACAATATAGACATGAATAAAATGTTTGCAATTTTTATGTGTTAAATATTTTATGTGTAAAAATGGACATTAAAATTAAATACACATAAAATATATATACATAAATAACAATAAGTTAACTTTTTTTGAGTTCATTTTTTTTATTGTATATATTCTATATTTACAATTCATTTCCCTTTTTCTGGTTCCCCACCCCCAAAGGTCCCACATGTCCTTTTCCCTCCCCCTGCTCCCTCATCCACCCCCTCCCACCTTACTGTTCTTGTACTCTCCCACAATGATGTTTTGGTCCATTCTAGCACCAGTGTCCACTCCTTTCTTCTTGTGAGACATCACTTGATATGTGATTTGTGTCTTTGGTGTTCCAAGCTTCTAGGCTAATATCCACTTATCAGTGACTGTATACCATGGGTATTCTTTTGAGACTGGGTCACCTCACTTAGTATGACGTTCTCCAGCTCCATCCATTTCTCTACGAATTTCATGAATTCATTGTTTCTAATGGCTGAATAGTACTCCATTGTGTATAATTACCACATTTTTGTATCCATTCCTCTGTTGAGGGACATCTGGGTTCTTTCCAGCTTCTGGCTATTATATATAAGGCTGCTATGAACATAGTGGAACATGTACCCTTATTGCATGCTGGTGAATCTTCTGGGTATATTCCCAGGAGTGGTATGGCTGGGTCCTCCGGAAGTATCACGTCCAGTTTTCTGAGGAACCGCCAAACTGATTTCCAGAGTCGTTGTACCAGCTTGCATTCCCACCAGCAGTGGAGGAGTGTTCCTCTTTCTCCACATCCTCGCCAACATCTGATGTCTTCTGAGTTTTTAATCTTAGCCATTCTGACTGGTGTGAGGTGAAATCTCAGGGTTGTTTTAATTTGCATTTCCCTAATGACTAGTGATGTTGAACATTTTTTAAGGTGTTTCTCAGCCATCCGAATTTCTTCAGGTGAAAAGTCTCTGTTTAGCTCTGTACCCCATTTTTGGATAGGGTTATTTGGTTTTCTGGGGTCTAACCTCTTGAGTTCTTTGTATACATTGGAGATTAGCCCTCTGTCGGATGTGGGGTTGGTGAAGATTTTTTCCCAATTTGTTGGTTGCCGATTTATCCTTTTGACAGTGTCTTTTGCCTTACAGAAACTTTGTAGTTTTATGAGGTCCCATTTGTCTATTCTTGTTCTTAGAGTATAAGCAATTGGTGTTCTGTTCAGGAATTTTTCCCCTGAGCTGATGTCTTCAAGGGTCTTCCCCAGTTTCTTTTCTATTAGTTTTAGTGTGTCTGGTTTTATGTGGAGGTCCTTGATCCACTTGGAGTTGAGTTTAGTGCAAGGAGATAAGAGTGGATCAATTCTCATTCTTCTGCATGTTGACCTCCAGTTGAGCCAGCACCATCTGTTGAAAAGGCTATCTTTTTTCCAGTGGATGTTTTCAGCTCCTTTGTCGAAGATCAATTGGCCATAGATGTGTGGGTTCAATTCTGGGTTTTCGATCCTATTCCATTGATCCGCTTCCCTGTCACTGAACCAATACCATGCAGTTTTTAATACCACTGCTCTGTAATATTGCTTGAGGTCCGGGATATTGATTCCCCCAGAAGTTCTTTTGCTGTTGATGATAGTTTTAGCTATCCTGGGTTTTTTGTTATTCCAGATGAATTTGAGAATTGCTCTTTCTAGCTCTATGAAGAACTGAGTTGGGATTTTGATGGGGATTGCATTGAATCTGTATATTGCTTTGGGCAAGATTGCCATTTTGACTATATTAGTCCTGCCAACCCACGAGCATGGAAGATTTTCCCATTTTCTGATGTCTTCTTCAATTTCCCTCTTCAGAGACCTGAAGTTTTTGTCGTATAAATCTTTCACATGTTTGGTTAGCATCACTCCAAGATACTTTATATCATTTGTGGCTATTGTGAAGGGTGTCATTTCCCTAATTTCTTTCTCGGCTGGCCTGCTTATCCTTCGCGTATAGGAAGGCTACTGATTTACTTGAGTTGATTTTATAGCCAGCCACTTTGCTGAAGTTGTTTATCAGTTGCAGTTGTTCTCTGGTGAAGGTTTTTGGGTCACTTAAGTATACTATCATATCATCTGCAAATAGTGATAGTTTGACTTCTTCCTTTCCAATTTGTATCCCTTTGACTTCCCTCTGTTGTCGAATTGCTCTAGCTAGTACCTCAAGTACTATATTGAAGAGATATGGCGAGAGGGGACAGCCTTGTCTAGTCCCTGATTTTAGAGGGATTGCTTCAAGTTTTTCTCCATTTACCTTGATGTTGGCTACTGGTCTGCTGTATATTGCTTTTACTATGTTTAGATATGGGCCTTGAATTCCTGTTCTTTCTAAGACCTTTAGCATGAAAGGATGCTGAATTTTGTCAAATGCTTTTTCAGCATCCAATGAGATGACCATGTGGTTTTTTTCTTTAAGTTTGTTTATGTAGTGGATTATGTTGATGGATTTCCGTATATTGAACCGTCCCTGCATCCCTGGGATGAAGCCAACTTGATCATGGTGAATGATCGTTTTGATGTGTTCTTGGATTCGGTTGGCAAGTATTTTGTTTAGTATTTTTGCATCGATATTCATAAGAGAAATTGGCCTGTAGTTCTCTTTCTTAGTTGGATCTTTGTGTGGTTTTAGTATCAGGGTAATTGTGGCTTCATAGAATGAGTTGGGTAGTGTTCCTTCTGTTTCTATTTTGTGGAATAATTTGAAGAGTATCGGTATCAGGACTTCTTTGAAGGTCTGATAGAATTCTGTACTAAAACCGTCTGGTCCTGTGCTCTTTTTGGTTGGAAGACTGTCTATGACCCCTTCTATTTCTTTGGGGGTTATGGGTCTGTTTAGATGATCTATTTGATCCTGGTTTAATTTTGGTATTTGGTAACTGTCTAGGAAATTGTCCATTTCCTCCAGATTCTCCAGTTGTGTTGAGTATAGGTTTTTGTAGTAGGATCTGATGATTTTTTAAATTTCCTCAGTTTCTCTTGTTATATCTCCCTTTTCGTTTCTAATTTTGTTAATTTGAATACTGTCTCTGTGCCTTTTAGTAAGTCTGGCTAGGGGTTTATCTATCTTGTTGATCTTCTCAAAGAACCAGCTCCTGGTTTTGTTGATTCTTTGTATGGTTCTCTTTGTTTCAACTTGATTGATTTCAGCCCTGAGTTTGATGATTTCCTGTCTTCTACTCCTCCTGGGTGAAATTGCTTCTTTTTGTTCCAGAGCTTTCAAGTGCGCCATTAAGTTGCTAGTATATGCTCTCTACTGTTTCTTTTTGGAGACACTCAGGGCTTTGAGTTTTCCTCTAAGCACTGCTTTCATTGTGTCCCATAGATTTGGGTATGTTGTGCCTTCATTTTCATTAAGTTCTAAGAATTCTTTGATTTCTTTATTTTCCTGGACTAAGGTATCATTGAGTAGAATATTGTTCAGCCTCCACGCGTATGGGGATTTTCTGTTGTTTTTGTTGCTATTGAAGAACACTCTTACTCCATGGTGGTCTGATAAGAGGCATGGGATTAGTTCGATCTTTTTATATTTGTTGAGATCTGTCTTGTGTCCAATTATATGGTCGATTTTGGAGAAGGTACCATGAGGGGCTGAGAAAAAGGTATAGTCTTTTGCTTTAGGGTGAAATGTTCTATATATATCTGTTAAATCCAATTGCTCCAAAGTTTCGATGAGTTTTCTCTGTGTCTCTGTTTAGTTTCTGTTTTCCTGGTCAGTCCACTGTGGATAGTGGAGTATTGAGGTCCCCCACAATCATTGTGTTAGTTGCAATGTGTGCTTTGAGCTTTAGTAAGGTTTCTTTTACAAATGAGGGTGCCCTTACATTTGGAGCGTAGATGTTTAGAATTGTGAGTTCTTCTTGGTGGATTCTTCCTTTGACTAGCAGGAAGTGACCTTCTGAGTCTCTTTTGATGACTTTGGGTTGAAAGTCAATTTTATCTGATATTAAAATGGCTACTCCAGCTTGCTTACTGTGACCATTTGCTTGCAAAATTGTCTTCCATCCTTTTACTCTAAGGTAGTGTTTGTCTTTGACTCTGAGGTGTGTTTCCTGTAAGCAGCAAAATGTAGGGTCCTGTTTCCGTATCCAGTCTGTTAGTCTATGTCTTTTTATTGGGGATTTGAGTCCATTGATGTTAAGAGATATTAAGGAATAGAGATTATTACTTCCTGACATTTTTGATGTTATTTTTGTTTTTGAGTAGTTATCTTCCTTTGAGTTTGATGGAAGAAGTTTACTGTCTTGCTTTTTCTTGGGTGCCATTCCCTTCCTTGTGTTGGAGTTTTCCTCCTATTATCCTTTGTAGAGCTGGGTTAGTGGAAAGATATTGTGTAAATTTGGTCCTGTCATGGAATATTTTGATTTCTCGATCTATGTTGATTGAGAGTTTTGCTGGGTATAGTAGTCTTGGCTGACATTTGTTTTCTCTTAGGGTCTGCATGAGGTCTGCCCAGGATCTTCTAGCTTTCATGGTTTCTGGAGAGAAGTCTGGTGTGATTCTGATAGGTCTTCCTTTATATGTTACTTGGCCCTTTTCTCTTACTGCCTTTAATATTCTTTCTTTGTTTAGTACATTTGGGGTTTTGATTATTATGTGACGGGAGGTGTTTCTGTTCTGGTCCAGTCTGTTTGGAGTTCTGTAGGCTTCTTGTATATTCATGGGCATCTCTCTCTTTAGGTTGGGGAAATTTTCTTCCATAATTTTGTAGAAGATATTTGCTGGCCCTTTAAGTTGTAGATCTTCACTCTCATCTATCCCTATAATCCTTAGGTTTGGTCTTCTCATTATGTCCTGGATTTCCTGGATGTTTTGGGTTACAAGCCTTTTGGATTTTGCGTTTTCTTTGACTGTGGAGTCAATGGTTACTATGTTATCTTCAGCATCTGAGATTCTTATTTCTATCTCTTGTATTCTATTGTTTATGTTTGCATCTATGACCCCTGATTTCTTCCCAAGGTTTTCTATCTCCAAAGTTGCCTCCTTTTGTGATTTCTTAGTTGTTTCTACCTCTGTGTTCAGATCTTGGATGGTTTTGCTCAGTTCCATCATTTGTTTGTTTGTGTTTTCATGTAATTCTTTAATATATTTTTGTGCTCCCTCTTTCATGACTTCTGCCTGTTGTTTCAAGTTCTCCTGCATTTCTTTAACTGATTTTCTCATTTCCTCTTTATTGGTTTCTGTCTGATGGCCCATATTCTCCTGGAGTTCTTTAAGTGTTTTTTTTTTTGTGTGTGTGTGTTTGGATTGTAAGAGCTTCTACCCTATTGATGTTCCCCTGCATTTCTTTAAGAGATTTGTTTATGTCTTTTTTGTGTTCCTCTAGGAGCATCATGACCTGTGCTTTTATATCTAACTCTTGTTTTTCTGGTGTGCTGGGGTATCCCGGACTTGCTGTGGTTGGCGAATTGGGTTCAGTTGGTGCCATATTGCCTTGATTTCTGTTAATAACGTTCCTACGTTTGCTTTTTGCCATCTCTTTATCTCTGGCGTTAGTTGGTCTTATTGTAGATGGCGCCCTGCTGAAAGCACAGCATGCCTGTCCCCAGGAGACAGATCCCTTCTGTCAGCGTTGTCTGTGCTGGACTATGCTCGCTCTGAGTCCAGGCCCCTGACTCCAGCTGCTAGAGTTCCGAGCTGTGCCCCGAGGTGGCAAGGTGGCCCCTCGCTGCTAGTCCGCTCAGAGAACTGGTCCCGGCCGCGGTAGTCTGCACCCTCAGCTGAGCTTTCTGTGCCTGGATCTCCTGCAGAGCTAAGCTAAGCTATATCTCTGGCCACACACCTGATTCCAGCCGCTCACTGCGTCCAGTGTGCCTGCTGTTTGCGCGCGGGGGTCTCAAGTTAACTTTTAATAGAAGAAGAAAACATTACCCTCCTGTTATAACCCTATAGGGTTATAGGATAGGACACCATCTAAGCAAAATTTAAATAAAGGTAACATAAAACAGAATGTGATTACTGTTACTAGTTAAGTTTTTTTTTACTTTGTTTCCCTGTAAACCACTCCCAGTTAGCCATTGCATTAGCTTAGCTGCTTATATAAACTTCCCTTGTTTAAGCATCCTGAAGATATTAACAATAACAACAACAACAATAACCCAAGAAAATATAAATGACACATATCAAATAGGGCCTTTCTTAATGAAAACACAGCCCATTCCTATTATAGGATACAAATGTAGTCAGGAAGAGTGAGGGGATGCGCTCTTAGGTCTCTGACCATCATCCCAGCACCAATGACTGCCTTTCTTAAATCATCACTCTTTATTTATTCATTGCCATGTGTTTTCTGGTTTTCCTTGAATAATGTAAATGCTTATGTCTGAGAAAAATGACAAATTAATCTCAAGGTAAGCATAAGGAAATGAGCAATGAATCAAAAAAAAAAAACCAACAACATAAAAAACAAATAACAGTCAGCAAGGAAAGGGGTAACTTGTTACGATGAAAGATCAGTAAATGTGATTGATGCTTAAGCAGAGTGCTTGGGAAATCACCAGGGCTCAAATTACCAATATTTGGAATAAGCATGGGTCTTTGGCTAAAAGTCTGCATTGAAAGACTTATCACAGAGCATGAAGAACAATTTTATCGCAAGTAACTTTATAATTTAGATGAAGTGAGTGAATGATGTGACAGGCATGAAGCACCTGAACCCCCTCCATCTGGAGGAGGTGGGATGGTGGGATGGCTCAGTGCAGCAGTGCTTGCCACTCAAGATGGAGGCCCTGTCACCAGGCCCCAGAACTACCTCTGTGAAGGTAGAGGAGAGGTGTGACTCTACCAAGGGTCTTCTGATCTCTGTTTGCACCTCATAACCCATGCACCCCTACATAATGCTAAGTAAAATGTAAATAAGAAGGAAGTTCAAAATGACCTGAAGGTCTGTAAGAAAGTGAAGAGCATATCACACTTTTACTTTTATTCTTATCTTTTGCTCATTTTTTGTTAGCTGTTAGTGTTTCTGCTCTTTTATTTATTTTACCTTATTGTGTACAATGATTGCCCCTCACTTTTAGGCATTGCAAAAAATAAATTTCTTTTGGTTTCATATCTAGTATCCTTTATTGAATGAATGAAAATACTAATATTTTTCAGATTTTCCCTTTCTGGATTTTGCACTTTGAAGGACTATTTAAGTCTCTCTGCACCCTTAGGTAAAAAAGTACTCTCATGTTTTTCTAGTTACTCAAATTGTGTTGCCTTTTTGGTATGGATATTAGATCTACTTTAGTGGGCTTGATGCTGTAATTTTTAATTTTCCATTGACCAGTGTTTTCTTGACCAAATACCCATTCTTCTTTCTCTAACATCTACCAGATATGGATCGTTTATTTTCCTTCTTTGCTATTGTGCTTAGGCTTAGTGCTAGGAATTTGGAACAATACAATATACTGACTTCTATTATCTGCTTTCATTAGTCCATTTGCTGCTTACATTTTCATAGCTTAGCAGATCATTCCTTTCTAGGGCTGAAAAAGTATTCCATTATCTAGACAAACGACACTTTACCCATTCATTGTCCTACTGAGGGCAATTCGTTTGTTCCTTATTTTGACCATACACATGCATGTATAAGTTTAAAAATGGTAAGTTTTTAGTTCCTTTGGGTAAATGTAAAGGAGTGTTGATTGCTGTGTTGATGGTACAATCATTTAATTTTATAAAAGAAGTCATCAAAACCCTTTAAAAGTAGTGTTCCTATTTTGCGTTCAGACCAGCTATGGCTGAGCCGAAGGAGCAGTTCTTTCCTCATGTCTGCCAACATTTGATACTCTTTATGTTAAAAACATTGGCCATTGTACCAGACACAGAGATTTTTTGGGTTTAGGTCTTTCTAATAGCAGTTGGACAGTGATAGCTCATTTTGAGCTCATCTGTGTGCTGAGGTTTTGTCTAGCTTGAGATCACACAAGTCTTGTGCCTGCTTTCACAACTGCTGGGAGTTCATGTATAACTGCCCTGTTGTGTTCAGGAAACACTGATTCCCTGTAGTCATCTACCACCTGTGGGTCACAATTGTTTCTCGTCCTGTTCTTCAAAGATGCTTGAGACTTGGGAGTGGAACATATGATACGGATTTTCAATTTAAGGTTGGACACTCTTCAGTTTCCTATTCTCTGCACTTTGGATGATTGTGGGAATGGTTAATCATTATCTACTGTATAAATGAGCTCCTCTGGGAGGGCTTGCTAGATGCACTAATATGTGGACTAAGGTTAAGTCATTAGGTGCTGTTTTAGTACTATCCCTGTTTAGCAGGGCAATAGTTTAGGTTTTCTCCTAGGGCTTATGCTCACTCTAGTCATAGGCTTTGTTCCCAATAATCAGGAGTTCTATCTTGTGGAGCTGGCCTTAAACCAAGTAGAAAGTCATTGGTCACTCCTATGACTTCTCCATATCCTCTGCTCTGCCCTATCTTCCATTCTCCATCCTGCTTAACTCTTCCTATTCTCATGTCTCCCATCCCCTTCCTTTTTGTCTTTGTAGGTCTGCATTATTTGACCCAGAATGATTGTTTCAAGCCCTGTCCATTTACCTTGGAAGTCAATGCATTTCCCTTTTTATTAACAGCTAAATAAGTATTGAACTGGATAGATATATGCATGTTTTCAACATCTAGTCATCTATGGTAGACACTTAGGATTACTAATTACAATTTTCTTAGTTCTTTTTACACATAGATGCGATGCACAGTAACCGTTCCTACTCTCTCATTCCATCTCATCAACCTTTCTTTCCTATAAATCTTTCTGTGTCATGTTCATATCATTCAATTTATTTGTGGTCCACTGAGATTAACCAGAGGTGTTTCTATGACTATGGGTTTGAAGTTATCCACTGGTTCTGGTGGGCTCAGTAGTGAGTATAAAATAAAAAAACCTAATGATTCCTTGTCTGAGAATCTGTCAGTAAACAATAGTTTATAAATAAAGAGTAGGGCTCCATGAACCCTCCCACCTTTGGTCTAGTACAAATTGTTACAGCTGTTGTGAGTTAATGGCTGCAGTGATTGCATCCAGTTTACAGAGTGGATTCTCACAGCCCTTTGCCTCGTCCTCTGACTCTTACATACTTTTTGCTATATCTTCCACAACGTCCCTGAACCTTGGAAGATGTGGTGTAAATAAATACATTGCGTTATGCCCGGGCAGACACTATCACTTGCTTGTCACATCCTGAGATGACATAAGTTCCTGAATTCACTGCCATTCGTGATCACCAAAGTCTCCAAACTTGTGTATATGTTAGAATATAGTTAGATATACACTTTGCAAATAGTTTCTCTCAGTCTATATTCCTTTTCCTGTATCTTACACAGAGCACAATGTTTATTTTAAATGAAATGCAGAATACGACTTTCTTTCCCGGATCATGGCTATTGGTGTTCTTCCTAAAGCATCATCCTCAAATCCTAGACCATCAAGACTTTGTCCCATAGAAAGCAGCTCATTTTATATCTTTACTTTGATCTATGACTATGAGGTTTTTGAATTTCACAGGTGTTTACTCTGAGTTGCCTTTTATTTTCTCATTTGTTTTTGTACCTGTGCTTTATGCACAAAGTTTGTTTTCTTTGTTTGATAGCTACTGGCTCATTATTTGTTTAAGAACAAGACATTCATGCCTGGCTTTGTTTAACCTCGTAGAAAGCAAACATCCTTTAAGTTGAGGCATTCCCAAATGATAGGACTTCTAGGTCCTCCTTCAGTGAATAAGCTTACTCCTGGAACTTCTGGATGCAGAACCTAACTTCTGGTCCAAGAGTTGATACAAAGGGTTTTTGGGTAAGAAGAGCTCTTCAGTTTACAGAGCATCTCTGTCTCATGGTGTCTTTTGTCAGAACCAAGACTTGTTTTCCTGTTAAATGAGGTTTCTGAGTATAGAATCAAGACTCCTTTTTTTTTTCCTGTGAAATGAGGTCTCTGAGCAGAGTCTCTAGTTCTCAGAGTTCAATTTATTCAGAAGACATCCCATGCAACTTTTCTGTGAAAAAGGAAATGAGAGACAGGACTCTCAAACCTAATCGCTTCCCACCCCCCTCATTGGCCTTTACCCAATTGGGTTGTTTACGTCTCTTCTTAGCATTCCTCTGTCACCAACACCCCATGTTCTGCTCTCTGTTTCTGTTCGTCCTGTTTCAGATGAGAAGTGCAGATGTCTCCTCTTTGATCAGCTGTAGAAACAGATCATGGCTCTTTCCGCTTTGGCACCTTTACCTCTCCGTGATAAAATTAGAACTCAGAGAAGTATTTTATTCATTTTGCATATATTCCAAGTGTTGAAATAAGAATGGAAAAATCCCATGTTAATTTTAGACTGAGTATCTACTACGATGTATGTGGACACAAAGAAAAATAGTTGGATCAAACTAATATGCTACAAATCTTCATCACTGAACTCCATTCTTATGGGAAGAAACAATAAGTTAAACCCATAACAATGAAAGTTGCTGGTTAATACTATAAAGAAACAACAGATAAGAGAGAGAAATAAGGTGAATGGACTTTTAAAATAGATTGTCCAAGGAGATATCTTCTTTGAATTTCTGCATTTAATATTTTCTTAACATGGAAGCAGATGAATTACTGAAAACAAAAACCCACTCAGGAACAAGAAGAGAACATGAACTGGTGAACGGGAGTCATAATTACCCCACCAGCCATCTCTCTCTTCCTATCTTCCTGCCTTTAGAGAACTGAAGAAATAAAGTTGTTTAATGAATCTGAGGTTTAAATACCCTTTGGAAATTTAAATTGCTATTGAAAATCATGTGTAATGCAGTTACATTTCTTTGCTTATGGAGTAGGAGGAGAGAGGGAAAGGAACCTGAGGCTAATGGAAACAGATTACACCTCACCTACGGAACATAGATTAAAATAATGTATTTTATTGTGACACTCCCTACAGAATTCAAGCTAAATTTCATTTACTTTTTCTATTTAAGTAATAACCTCAGGGCTCTTTTTAAAAATCATTATCAGAAGATAACCCACTATATCATTGATGTAGTTTCTACCTATGACAGTATCATTGCCAACATTGCATGTAGCTATATCACCCTTTGATAGTCTCAAAAATGATAAAACATAAAAGGGTTCCAAAATACATTTCCTCATAAAAATAGTCAGGATAGATTTTTTGTTGTTGTTTTCATGCTTTGTTTTATTGAAAGAAAAACAATATCAAATACATACAAGCACATTGCTTTGAAAATGAATGTATAGTTACTCTACTCAAGGTCATAATGTTTTTTTTAACATTTTACAGTTATTTTTTTGTAAAAGTAGTTTCATTTAAAGCAGCTGTCCAATGTCAGGACTTTCATTGAACATAAACATTTGAAATGTAACTATTGGAAACTTTGAGGAATATTGTAAAAGACTTCTAAATCATATTTTTCATATTGAAGAAGATTGCTTTTATTTTTCCAACATAATATATTTATTGATTCCTTGGGAATTTCTCATCATGTACCCAGTTACCCTCACTTCCCAATCCTTCCATGTCATCCCCACTTAATTTCCTCCAAAATTAAAAAAATTAAAATTAAAATAAAATTTAAAATAACAATATATAAGTCCAATTTATGTGATTTGTATATTCACTGAAACAATGTATTCCATATATATAATATCACTGGTCAAACTTTCAGTGGCCTACCCCTTAAATAGAAATGTGGACTTCCCCTCCTGCACCTCAGCCAGAAGTCATTAATTGTGAAGAGCTACACTTCAGTATCCTTTTCATACTTTTAAAGAGATTTCTTCAATGGCTTCCTGTTTAGGCTGTTCCTCTAGTTTGGGGTGGAGGATGGGAGTAGGTGTTGTCATAATTCATGTCCATCTTTTGTAACTGGCTACCTGCAGTCATTGATATTACTGCACATGTACCTTCCTTAGAAGTGTGCTTTTAAACTAAGGAAAAGTTTTAATTTGAAGATTAAGTTATAACAAGATAGGATTGTGCAATTGTACATATAAAGTTGGGTATACAATACAACCACCCCTTTCCCTTCATTCTTACTCAACCTGGTTTTTATGTTCTACATGGAAGTAGCCATTAGTATACCTTGTATAGCTATCCACAGATTTATCCATCAAGGAGCAGGAATGTGTGCATGCCTGCCCTCATACCAAATGTTTAGCAATTCTTCAGGTATTTATAGCTCTTGTTGTTATGGCATCTGTGTCTTTATTATTAGTATATAAGTGATTTTCTCAGAAACCTATCATTAAATTTCAGCTAATATAATATACAATATACCAAAATTCACTTAATCTATCTCCAGTTAGTACATATCACCTAAATTGACTTTAATGTTTTTTTTTAACCATCATATATACCAACATATAGTATTTATTTGTTGTGACCATATAAATTTTAGGGGAAAGAACTGCATATAAAAATACTGAGATTAATGATAATATTGATAGATAATATCTTAGCCACTGTTCTGTTACTGTGAAAAGACACCGCAACTGAGGCAATTCTCATGAAAGAAAGTCCTTCACTGTGGCTTCCTTACAGCGTCTGAGGCTTAGTGCTTTATAGTCCATGAGGACCATGGCAGCACGCAGACAGGTGCTGAAGCAGTAGATGAAGAGTTCTGCATCCGGACCCATGGCAGAGAAAGACTGTGCCTGGCGTGGGCTTTTGAAACATCAAAACCCATCTTCAGATACATACTTCCTCCAACAAGACCATGCCTCCTAAATCATATAATCCTTTCAAATTGTGCCATTCATGGCTGAATAAGCATTCAGTTATAAGAATATTCAGATATATGGAGGAGGCATTCTTGTTCAAACCTCCACAGATAATAATACTGGAATATCCTCATTTTATGATTTGTATTAATTTTGTTTCCACATTAAATCTATTTCTTTGTATTTGTACCAACCTGATATGTTATTGGCATTTAGGACTTTGATTTGGGGATGACAATTCCTATAAAAACCATTTCTGTGTGTTTGATGTTTAGACATTTTGTCCATTTGAAGACCTTCTATTAGATTCTTTTCATGAGAGAATTTACTTTTACTATGATTTCACTGCAAATATATTTCTGTCTGTCATTATACTCTGAATTTTCTTGTACTCTTCAATTTTTACATTTGTACTTAAAAGTTATCAAAAAACCTTTTTGCCTCTTTTTCTCCGTGTGTGTGTGTGTGTGTGTGTGTGTGTGTGTGTATGTGTGTGTGTTTAATGTCTTCAGAGACTACACCTGTACCATAATATTTAGACAGGAAATTTATAATGGCTATTTGAACCATCTATCAGTAGTTTTCTTCTATCCTTTGTTGTAAAATTTTAAATTATTTTGTTCATATCCAAAATTGTCTTTTTCCAATACCAAATATTATAGGACTTTTCTTCCTTGTTTTTTTTCTAATGATTTTATAGTTTCTCCTCTTCTATGTAAGTCTGTGTTCCCTATCGAATTGACTTTTTTCTGCACTGTGGGCTTAGGATGGGACCTTATGTGCTGGACAAGCATTAACTGCTTAGATACATGGCCTCCAAACTTCTGTTTTACTTTCCAGATGATATGGAAATCAAGTTACACAGTTTGGTTTAACAGAACTCTACAAAGTTATTGTAACCAAGATGCCATCCATAAGAGTAGATGCAGAGAACATGTAATCCAAAGGTTTTTAGCAAAAATGTAAAGAACAGATAAGAGGAAAATGTATCCAACAAGTAATGGGCAAACTGTAGGACCATCCATGAGAGAATAAAGTTAGATAATAATCTATTTATAAACATTAATATCTACACAGTATTTAGTTATATGTGTTCATATCATATTTTCTTTATTATATTGGTATCTGCCTGATTTGTTTCCTTCCCATGTTGATTTTTGCGCAGAAGCTTTTTAGTTTAATGTAATCCTGTTTCTCTCCTTTTGCTTAGATAAAAGTTGGAGGCAAGTATATAAAATTGAAATGTAATTATGAATTTAAATACACAAATGAGGTACAGAAAGTTGAATCGTATTCTGGGTAGATATAAAGTGTTTTTGTTTCTATGCCCAGTTTATTTCTTTTAGCATAGTGTCTTTCAGGTTTGTTCTTGTTTCTCCCAAGTGTAAAAGAAATAGATTTAAATATAAGCAAGATATGGAATTTTAAAGACACAAATTTCAGTTTAGAGTTTCAATTCTTAACAACTTTAATATATACCTTGACTTACAACAAATTATTTTTTCTTACTTATTTCAAGCTTACCAATTTTCTTCTTTTTCTAACCTTCATTATAACTTATATTGGAATACTATACCTAAGGTAAGACTATTAATATTTCTCTAGTGTTTGATAATTTATTCTCTATAATCAATAGAGTTTCATTCAAATCTGTGTGACTATGCACCTGATTTTGTTACGTGACTGTTTTTCCTTGCTACATTGTTGCTCCACCCTCTTCACTGAGATCAACCTCTTCATCATAGCACACATGTCCTTATTTTGTCATCACATGCTACACAGCACAGTCACAAGCCCACACTATACTATTCTTGCTTTCATTCTCTACCTCTATACACATTTATCTCCTGGGTTGCCAGAACAGTACAGGTCATGTTATCATTATATCAGAATTCAAAAAATATTACTCTGAAGTAAAATGTTTGAGAATGAACACACTTCCTGGAATGAAGTTCATATTTCTTAAAATATGAGACTGTTGTGCACCTTCTGAGGTTCCCCTTCACAATCTGGTTCTGCTGATTCCTGTGTGATGAACAGGGTTCTCGCTCTCATTAAATCTTCCCTGGACCACTGCCTGTGACATTGTAACTTTCAATGAGTATCTTTTCTTCAGCTTGTTTTGTTATTTATTTTTTATTTTTATTTTATTTTATTTATGTTTCTGGATGTGCACTACATGTGTACCCTCCACTCTAATGTTAGTAAATTTATTTTAGGGAAGTTTGAAAAAAACTGGAAAATTATAAACCATTCAAGTATTCTGTATTTTTCCTCTTTTGGGGGCAAGTGAATACAATAATATGCTTATTATAAGTGTTTTATATATTTCACTTTCTGAAGGATATGTGGATTTTCCAAGTAAATTATAAGAAATTTTCTTTTCAAACAGCATTTTGAATGCATTACATTTGATCATGTTAATTAATAGTCACGTCATAATTTCATTAATTTCTTACACAGATGCTTGTGGTTGATCATAAAACTGCACATTGAAAACTGGAAAAGTACTGAAAATTCAGTTCCGTTGCCAGAGTCTCCATTTCCTCCCTCAAAGTATTACATTAGCAAATTCTAGAAATTAAAAATGTACAGCAGATGAGCTCATATTCAAGAACAGCTGTTCTCTCAAAACCACTGATTGGTGAGAAAAAAAATGTTTTTATGACAAAAAATGGAAGCTTTTGTGACATAGGTAGCATCAAATGCTAATTTTTAGATGTTTGTCATCTGCAGCTATTTAATTTATCACTGTTTACATGGTAGTTGTGTGTGAAGAGCCACAGAGATGAAAAGTCTTCCTGAGTTCAGTTTTGTAGTGAGGCTTAATTTATGAAAAAGTAAAGTCTATAAAGAAATCTTCTTCATTTGTGAGGTCCATAATATAATAAGCTCAAGAAACTTTAGAATGCATTATACTTTTGTGTTGGAAATAAAAGTCAGAAGGTATAATATGTTTGTTCTATTTTGGCAACATTAGGGATTTTGTTCCTTTTTATTTGTTTGTTTTCTTATAGAAAATCCCAAAGACCCACTAAACACACTTCTCTGAACCATTACTCCAAGCCAAAGCATTGGCTTTACACTATTTATTCTTTTCTCATCTGCAAGTTGATAAAATCGTGAGTACAACTCCCAGAGATGCTTTACTATTCTTCACTGCTGTGAAACTGCAAAGAATTTCAGATTTCCCATCTAGAATCTCAATCAGATATTCAACAAATTAAGCTATCAGTTTTATTCTCAACAAAACAATAAGATGAATAAAAGTGCTCATTCTAAGTCTGTCCTTTTTTCATGAAATAACAGTTGTTATCCTGAATTTCATTTTTCTGTATCTGCCTTTAAATAAAAAACAATAAGAAGAAAAAGAAGCAGGAAGAAGGAAGGAGAAAGAAGAGGAAGAGAAGCAGAAGAAGCAGATGGAGAAGCAGAAGGAGAAGAAGCAGCAGAAGAGGAAGAAGGAAGATGGGGATGAGGAAGAAGAAGGAAGATGAGGAGGAGGAGGAGGAGGAGGAGGAGAAGGAAGAAGAAGGAGAAAGGGAAGGAGAAGGAGAAGAAGGAGAAGGAGAAGGAGAAGGAGAGAGAAGGAGAAGGAGAAGGAGAAGGAAAAGGAGAAGAAGGAAGAAGGGAGAAGAAGAAGAAAAGTCATTTTCTGCCTGAGTTGCATGTGAATCATACAGTTTTCAGATGCAATGTTAGTATTTCTTCTCCTTTCTGCAAATATATGAACCTTTAGCCTTTGGACGATAATATGGCATGCAGGCTTCCAGAGAAGGAGTGAATTTGTTATCAGTTCCATCAGTTCTCCCTCGGGTAACTGTAAATAATTTAAAAGAGAAACAAGGGAAACATTTTGACTTAAGAATAAAAAAAGGTATAATGTTAGAGATTCCATTTGCTTGTCTGACTTCTCATAGATTTCATCTATACCACAAAGTTGGTTTTAGCTTTCACTGCTTATATTTAAATAAGTCCTCACAAAAGAGAGGTTTAACAAGTATAACATGGCTAAAAATAACTCAAATCTTGTACATTTCCATTGGCTTTTTAAGTGTAAAGATGTAATTTCCCAGTAGGGCATTAGATTAAAGATTCAGAGAGATGATGTTTTTCTAATTACAGATACATAAATATATACTGCTGTTACTTCAAGACCAAAATTTCCATTTTCAACAAGGGAGAACTTAACATAATTAGTCTTACATTAGTTTTGTGAGTGAAAATTAGTATTTTAACCACAGTATTATGCTAATATGTTTATAATTTACATTTATATTTTGTGGTGTTAGCCATAAATACCACTTTTATAAAAATAGTTGCAAAAGTCAATGGAGATTCACTGGTAAACAGGCAGGCAGTTTCCTACCCCTCCTCATCCTGAGGCAATTTCAGTAAGTGTAATTTTAATGTTAATATTGCTAACTGCCACTGTCTATGCATTATGATTGTGTTCAAGCAAAGCTACACATAGTTTTTCACCTGGAATGAGATTTTGCTGGCTCAGGAAGATTATGAATTAATGAAGAGTGAGCGGATTCTCTCTCCATAGACGCTGTCCGGGGTTATAATCACACCATGTTTTTATTTGCTTCATCTTAGGCATTTTGGATCTTGTTACCACTTTTGAAGAATTCACAGGGCTTAGTTTTGGACCCTCACAGGGCACATGTGGCCCTCCTGTCGCATAACTACATGCCTTCCTCTTATCACAGGTGTCTTGGATGGGCTCAAGTCTACTGACCTCCTGCTGGAGCCGCTGACCAGCTGTCAGTATGAATTTTCTCTTTGTTAGCACCCTATCTTTGATCAAACTTCAACCCCTCTTTTTTGAATTCCATTTTTGTTTGAGTAAAAATGTCTTTCTTGATGCTAGAGTAATGGCCGAAGTGTTAAGAGCAGTGGCTGCTCTTCCTGGATTCATTCCTGAGCCTCCACAGTACAGTTTACAACCATCCCTAACTGCAGATCTGGGATGGGGGGATCTGATGCCCTCTTTTGGGCACACACATGGTTCACAGGTGTATGCAAAGGCAAGAGCACCCAAACACATAAAACAAAAATAAGTATATGATTTTAAATGTTTTCCTAGATAGTTAAAGAAAAATCACAAAATGTATATTTTCTAAATTCCAACATAGCTGAGATGCCCTAACTTTGATATTTTTCATTTTCTTTTCCTTTGTTTTAATTATTTTCTTTATTTACTTTCAAATGTTATCCTCTTTCCTGGTTTCCCATCGGAAACCACTCTATCCCATCCACCCTCCCAGTGCTCACCAACCCACCCACTACTGCTTGTTTGCCTTGGCATTCCCCTACATGGGGCATCGAGCCTTCTTATTTTGAATTTATATTTCATTGATATGCCCTTTGCCAGAAAAGTCAGCATTCAACATCATATTTTGGAATAGTTGAGGATGATCTCTCTCACTTTAGAGCTGCTAACAAGGAATCAAAGGCTAACAGACTTTTACTATAGGTTGAGGATGGGCCATCTATACCTTAAGATGATTTTTGTTAGCCCATTTTGTTCTGAAATAAAGTGAGATGTAGTTTGGTGTGAGCATTTGATTTTTGTCTTTATTTTTTTCGATTTATTTTCTATATTCTTTGTTTACATTTCAAATGATTTCCCCTTTACCATTTTCCCCTCCCCATAAGTCCCATAAACCCTCTTTCCTCTGTCCATTCCCCAATCAGCCCCCTCCCACTTCTCTGTCCTGGTAATCTCCTACAATTCTGCATCAAGCCGTTCCAGGACCAGAGCCCTCTCCTTACTTCTTGGGAATGATATGGTATGTGAATTGTGTCTTGGATATTCAGAACTTCTGAGCTAATCTCCACTTATCAGTGACTCCATTCCATGTGTGTTCTTTTGTGAATGGTTACCTCACTTAGGATGATATTTTCCAGTTCCAACCATTTGCCTAAGAATTTCATGAATTCATTGTTTTTAATTGCTGAGCAGTATTCCATCGTGTAAATATACCACATTTTCTGTATCCATTCCTCCATTGAGAGACATCTGGGTTCTTTGCAGCTTCTGACTGTTATAAATAAGGCTGCTACGAACATAGTAGAGCATGTGTCCTTATAGCATCGCGGGGAATCCTCTGGGTATATACCCAGGAGTGGTATGGCAGGGTCCTCCAGATGTGTCATGGCCAGTTTTCTGATGAACTGCCAGACTGATTTTCAGAGTTCTTGCAATCCCACCAGCAGTGGAGGAGTGTTCCTCTTTCTCCACATCCTCCCAACACCTGCTGTCTCCTGAGTTTTTAATCTTAACGTTCTGACTGGTGTAAAGTGAAATCTCAGGGTTGTTTTGATTTGCATTTCCCTAATGACTAATGATGTTGAACATCTCTTAAGGTGCTTCTCAGCCATCCAATGTTCTTCAGGTGAAAATTCTTTGCTTAACTCTGTACCCCATTTTTAATAAGGATATTTGGTTTTCTGGGGTCTAACTTCTTGAGTTCTTTGTATATATTAGATATTAACCCTCTGTCGGATGTAGGGTTGGTGAAGATCATTTCCCAATTTGTTGGTTGCCGTTTTGTCCACTTGACATTGTCCTTTGCCTTACAGAAACTTTGTAATTTTATAAGGTCTCATTTGTCAATTCTTGATCTTAGAGCATAAGCTATGGGTGTTCTGTTCAGGAAAATTTCCCCTGTGCCCATGTGCTCAATGCTCTTCTCGTTTCTTTTCTATTAGTTTCAGTGTGTCTGGTTTTATGTGGAAGTCCTTGATCCACTTGGAGTTGACCTTAGTACAAGGAGGTAAGAATGGATCAATTTGCATTCTTCTGCATGCTGACCTCCAGTTGAAACAGCACCATTTGTTGAAAAACCTATCTTTTTTTCCATTGGATGGTTTTAGTTCCTTTGTTGAAGATCAAGTGACAATAGGTGTGTGGGTTCATTTCTGGGTATTCAATTCTATTCCATTGATCTACCCGCCTGACACTGTACCAATACCATGCAGTTTTTAACACTATTGCTCTGTAGTACTGTTTGAGGTCCTGGATACTGATTCCCCATAAGTTCTTTTACTGTTGAGAATAGTTTTAGATATCCTGTTTTCTTTCTTTCTTTCTTCTTCTTCTTCTTTTTTTTTTTTTTGTTATTCCAGATGAATTTGAGAATTGCTCTTTCTAACTCTATGAAGAACTGAGTTGGGATTTTTATGGGGATTGCATTAAATCTGTATATTGCTTTTGGCAAGATGGCCATTTTTACTATATTAATCCTGCCAGTCCCTGAGCATGGAATATTTTTCACTGAAAAGCATACACTTAGACTAAGCCTTTTAGTCCTAAACTACTTATGGCTTCCCTGGATTGAGACAATCCACTCTTTTACTTCAATTCTTTCATTGTATTCTTACAGAAGCAGACAATTTTCTCTTGCTTGTCTATCAGGACCACTCACAGATAGGAAGGAGAATGTATCTGTATCTAGTTGGTCATGCAGAAACATTTGAAAATCTCTTGAGAGTTTTATTAATTCTTCTTATTATATAAACCTGAAACAAATTAATACAAACTTGTAGTATTTTGAATGGAATTGCTTATAGGTTATTCTGGTTAAGCCTTTCAGCACACAAACACTTAAAGCAAAAAAATCAAACCAAACTAAAAAAACACAAAACAAGCAAAAACAAAACAAAACCAGGCTTCTTATCATTCACAGAATGTATATCATATATTAGGAAGTATTTTCAGAACTTTTAGAACCTAAGAATCCTATAATATTTATAACACATTTCACTCAATTATTTTAGGAAATTGAACCTATGACTTGTTTCAGTTGAAACAGCTACCAAACTACCAAACTAAGACACAGCCTGCAGTTTTCTTTTGAGTCCACAATTTAGTCACACCAATGCCATTGGACATATATTTGTAAGAAAACATAGTTGAAACTTAAAATTTCTGTTGCTTAATGATCACTAATATCCAAATAGCAGAACAAATTTATTAGTATGTTTGAAAAGGGCTAAATAGAATGGAATACAATTTAGGAGCAATGACCAGTGAGTTCCCAGTTCATACTTCAGAGTGGCAGATAATACTTCAATCAGGCAAGACTCTAAATTGTTTGTCCCAATTTTCCCAGTTAAGTATAGAATCAGAAGAAAACATTTTAATGTTGTGAAGTAAATAGAGGACTTGGTGGAACTGTCTTTAGCAAAAGATGCAATAAGGAGAAGGCAAATTCTGGTCATATTCAGACCACCATATGAATTAAATGATTGCAAGAAGGCTCATAAATCTCTAGGAAGCATGGAAGCTTAGGCAGTGGAGGATGTCTTTAAATTGGAAATTATGTTGATGAGGTGTACTTAAATCGTGTAAAAGCTGAGGGAGGGAGACTTCCATACTATGTTACTGTGCATGACTGGAGAGAAGGTCATTAACAAGAAGTAATGATGTCACTAAGAACCTGGAGGGATTGTGCACATTTGTTGTAAAAGCATCTTGGCAGATTTAAAATTGAGAAGCAAAATATCAGAAGCATCAGAAAACTTAATTAGTTTATGTTAAGGAAGTTTTAATTGATATTCATAAAGAAGATAATTATCATCATGAACTTATTTTTCTCCTCCCCATTCAGTTATTTGATCCTTGACTCTTTAATGTAAAATAATATAATCCAGGGTTAGGACCTTTACAATATTTGAAAATTTCAAGTGTGTTGACAGGTAAAGCATTTGCCTCATAGCTATTATTTTATCAAGATTGTAAGTAAGTTAATATTCTTTCCAGGATTTTTCGACAATGGGATAATAACCCAAGCTCACTTTGGAACATCTGGTATACCCTCTGCCAATGAAAACTCAATTAGAATTTTAAATTATTTTTGTGCAACATCTGTACAGCTGTCTGATTCTAAGCCAAGTGAACTGACCTACATGACAATGTTGCAGAATGCCATGGCAGTAGTATGAGAAGCTACCCTTGCTCAGGGAATAGGGTCAACCTGGGTGGTCATTCCTGATTCATTATGAGATTGACTTCTAGTTACCAGTGCACAGTGCCTCTTAAAGATCATCAGGTCCAATTCCAAAATCGCTTAATTTTCTTTCTGGCATTTCTTTTAACACCAGCACTTTGTTTCTTTATAAGCTGTTTTCTATAGTTAGCAGTTTCAAATAATCTGCAAATAATCAATTGCTGATGATGTGTATTTCATTCTGGCTCACCCTTGGCCAGCATGGGCGCTCTGGTGATCATATGATTAGGAGAGTCATAAGCATACAGAAACATAATAGCCTGACCAAAAACTTCGGAGACATAGTTGGATGCTTGTTCCTAATCAACATAGATTCTAATCAACTCAGATTTCAGTTTTTAATCCATGACTAATTATAATTATATATAACAAGGATTTTTATTTCTGTGCTAAATTTAGAGAACCCTCTGTTCAATAGCATGTAATTATTTAAAAAGAAAATGAAAATAAAACTCACCCAAATTGATATTAGCCTGTGGGTGGTTGATACTTGTTATTAATTTTCATTTATTTTATATAAACCTAATTATATTTTAGTAAACAATAGCCACTCCCAATACTAAAAACTCAGTCATAAATTTCTGAACTTGTATACAATTTACTGCATATATGTATATATTATATATGCACATATATGTGTACATTGTTCTAAATGCTTTAAAAATCATTTTCAACTCTGCCTTATAGATAATATTTCTGTGTTCTTTGATTTCTTTTAGTGGTTCTGAATTCCCTTACCTCTGTTCTATTTGTAGAAATATGTCCTGATGACTTCCTAAATAGTTTCAGTGTCTTTGAATAAGTAGTTAATTTAATGGCATAATAAAGATATTAATATAATACACAAGAATATAAGGTTTCGGGTAATCCAAAGAAGTGCATATCAACATTTAATGTGAAAATTTCTCATAATGGAAAACTTTTTAAAAAGTAAAATTCATGTTGAGTGGGCAAGAGAGCAAGGCCCGAGAGTTTGATGCTATTTATGCATTTTTAACAAAATGTTGAGTGCTACTACCTCCACTCCTGGTTCCCAGACCACCATTTAAAAACAAAGTATATTTTTTCATATGAACATGAGACTTGGTCTTTCAAGTTCTGAAAAAAATTGTGTTGGAATTTTGATTGAGATTGCATTGAATCTGTAGATTGCTTTTGTAAGATGTTCATTTTCACTGTGTTAGTCCTGCCAACCCATGAACTTGGGAGACTTTTCCATCTTCTGATATCAGCTTCAATTTCTTCCTTGGGGGACTTGAAGTTCTTGTCATACAGATATTTCACTTGATTGGATGGAGTTACACCAAGATATTTTATAACAGATACAGATAGCCAGAGCCAAAAATTGGATGGAAGTCAGGGACTCTTATGGAAGAGTAAGGTTTTGAAGGCCCTAAAGGGGATGGGAATCCTACAAGAAGACCAACAGTCAACTAACCTGGCTCACTGGGAACTATCAGAGACTGAGTCATCAACCAAAGAATGAGGCCCTGGCACATATGTAGCAGATGTGCAGCTCAGTGTTCATGTGACAACACTCCTAACTCCTCCCTTCTGCAATACCAGGTGCAGAGGCTCTCCCTAAAGCTGCAGCCAGACACTGATAAGTCCTTCCCCAACAGGGCTCCTCCCTTGTCTGGCCTCACTGGAAGAGGATATAACTAATATGGCAGAGACTTGATGTGACAGAGTGAGCGAGATTCACAGCCCCTATCCCAGATTCTTTCAGAAGAGAAGGGGGTGGAAGATGGCAGGACTGGGATGGGGCAGCATTTGGGACATAAATACATACACAAATAAAAATAAACAGGAAACAAAGTATAAATAACAGTGTTTTTATTTTTTTTTGTTTTTTTGAGACAGGGTTTCTCTGTGTAGTACTAGCTGTCCTGGAACTCACTCTGTAGACCAGCCTGGCTTCGAACTCAGAAATCCTCCTGCCTCTGCCTCCCAAGTGCTAGATCACAGGCGTGCACCACCACGCCCGGCTAACAGTGTTTTTCATTAAGAAAAACTGAAGTTTAGCTAGATTATTTTCTTCAGTTACATACAGTTAATCACTATAGATCTATTCTTTCACCATGCATGAAAAATAAACCTGTGGAATCTCTTATTCAGGCCAATATTAAACATGAAAAGACCATGTGACAATCAAATTGTTACTCTGCTATTTCCCCGCTTTCCCTGTTGTTCTTTGCCTAATTTCCAAACTGAGGATATTTGTGGTTTCTGCATGTATAAGATTAAGAGAGTAGAGGTCAACACCCTCATTTTTGAAGAAAGGGTAGCATTCTACTGTGGAGTAATCTTGATAAGAAAATTCTGTGTTGCTACACTGGATGGTATTTAAGGAACAACGCCTGGTGTTTGGGAAGGGCAGAAACTGCTTACAAAAAGGATGTTTTTGCTCTGCTAGATAATGCTTAAGACATGGAGCTGGGTTCATGTTGATCCCAATCCTTTCTGCAGCTGTCACCTTAGGACTGGTAGTCATACCTATAATGAGGAATTACCCACTTGGTGGTCCATTTAATTGTCCTTTCCAACAGTTAGGGACTATGGCATGAACTATGGCTTGCAGTATCAGACTGTCCATAGGCAGGTGTCCTTTTGCAGACATCTTCCTTGTTAATTCTGAAATTCTTTTGGATTTAGAAGTGCTAAGTGTGCCAACACTTTCCTTGCTTTTTAAATAAACTCAGATTCCATCAATGATCATCTATCATTTCCATGTTATTAGCTTTCTAAAAGTGTTGTTTATCTGCACAGTGACTGGCAAGAGAGTGGCTGAAGATTTAAAAGTTAATCACTCTTCAGAAAATCAATAAATAGCAGTGCCCAAAATTCACCACAATAGTTTAAATATCACAAGGTTACCTATAAACTAGCTCCTTAAAACAATCATGGTAACATTCGATATTTTTTATCAAATTTTACTTAGATTTGTCAGAATTATACAAATTGCTGAGGAACAGTAAATTTCATAGTCTGCTGCTTAAGTAAACTAAACAGTGCATTTATTGTTTTTGTGACATTGTTTTATCTAATAGAGATCTTATTATATCATTTCAAATAAATTTTAAGCTCTATATTAGAAATTATAGGTTTGGTATTCACAAGCACTTATTTATAATGGATTTAGGAAGAAATTTTTTAGCCAGTACCTTTCGCTCACCTATAAACTATTTTTTCCCAGATTCAAGGTTTTATTTCATCCCATATTCTTGTTCATTCAGTTGTCTGTTGACTTATTTAGCAATTGATGTCAACATTATGACCCCTTCACATTATCCACCGCAGCATGAGAGATGTACTTCAATTTTGCAGAGGCAATAACTTATTTCCTATGCTGTTTAAGTAGTATGCCCAGAGAAGTGTCCCGTGTGTCATGTGTTAGGACCTGGCCAGTCTCCAATCACTGTTGCTTGTCCCCAAGAGTTATCTGCATTATTAAATGCAATTTCTTGTGAGAAACATGTTCTAAGGGACCGTGAAATGACTTAATTGATGTATGATTTTATACTGTTTTTTAATTTCCTTTTACTTCTATTAAAATATTTGTTATAAAGACAAACTTAATATCCTACTTTTCCTTCCTCTCATTTAATCATAAACACAGAATCCATACATTTTATAAAGATATAAAATATGTTCCTTTTAGTAAAATGTTGTTAATTATTAAAAACATGCATATAAATAAAAATTTCACATATCAAAATTAATCACATAGAAAGTCTATACAACTTAATGAATTTCTATACAATTAGAATTGACATTTAATACAGTATCTGTGAGGCTTCACATTAAATTTCACACTTTTGTTATCACATCTATATATGAACCATCTACCCTAGCAAACAAACAAGCAAACAAGGCAATGCATGACAGAATTAGCACAGGAAAGGATTAGTTTTATATCCTCTTTTATATCTTGTGCCCATAATCTATATTAAGTTCTTATTTTCCCCCTATTTTTCTCTTTTCTCCATGGTTTACTGTAACCACAAGTGCATTGTTTAAATACACACATATATTATTGGCTAGATTCCACAGATGAAAAGATCATGTGATATTGCCTGAGATTGTGTGACCTTGTTTAATTAAACACTAAGTCTTTCCATGTTCCTGCAAATGTTTCAGACTTACTTTGTTTAGAACCATGTAGTATTCCATTTAATATATATTTCAAAATGTCACTATCTATTCATCTGTGATGTACATAAGGTTGATCCTAGTTATTTGTGATAGTGAATAAAGCAGTAATAAACATGGGAATATAAATATCTCCATGGTTGGACCTTGAGTTCTCTAGATATATACCTAGGAGTGAAGTAGCTAGTCAAATGGTTGCTCTATTTTTAATGTTTTGAGAAATCTCTAAACAGATTTCTTCAATTGCTATATTAATTTGTACACCACTAACAGTGAATAGAGGCTATTCTGTGGGCTGTTAACCCTGCTGCTGATTATGTCCTTTGCTGTATAGAAACTTTTTATTTTCATGTACTTTTATCTGTTGGTGTTTGGGACTAGTTCCCATGTTGGTGGTAATAGTATCTATTGGCCATCTCCATACTGGTAGAGTTTAAAAGTTCTTCCCTATTCCAATATCTTGAGGTATAGGCCCTGTGTTTTCTTTTAAAATTTCAGTGTTTGAGATTTTATACTGAGATTTCTGATCTGTTTTCTAATTGAGTTTTTTACAAGGAGAAAGGTGTAAATCAATTTAACTCTTCTGCCAGTTGAGAGCCAGCCTTGACTGCACCATTTGTAAACTACAGTATCATATTTGCCTCCTTATCAAGAATTGTGTGGGCAAAATTACACTTTACTCTTTCATATCCCAATGTTCTTCCTGTATTTATTACTGTAGCTTTATACTATAGTTACCATGAGGTGTTGTAATACCTCTAGCAGCATTGCTCCTACTCATTGGAATTGCTTTAGCTGTTTGTGTTCATCATTGAAGAATTGGGAAATTTTAAACTTAAAATCCTCCCTGTGGCAGTATAAGTTCAGATACCCAGAAGCACATCACTGGTCATATAGTGCTACCCAGCTTGATCCTTACATGCTATTATTCTGTGGAGTCTTTTTCTTAGATTCCATATTTCAGAAAGGACTTGGTGTGATGGATGCTGATATGACTCATGCCACAGGTATTAGTCTCTTTTGGAATCTGTGCAATGTTTACTGGTTACCAGTTACCAGATCTTGCTTCAGGAAACTTTGTGGTCAGATACATCAGCTCCATTTTATTGTCAATGTCTCCTCACTCCTCTATGTCTTCTCTCATGAGTCTGTTTCCACTGTGTACTTCAGTTCAAACACTGAATTGCCAGTACCCAGGTCTGCACTAAGATGGCCAATAGATACTGATGGAGGAACCTTTCAGAAGGTTCCGGTCTTGACACATAAGAGACCTGCAGTACTGTCAGGGCTTGTATATTTTTCCCTTATAATTTTATGTTGTTTGAAACCAAATAACTACTCAAATCACCCCAGTGATGGCAGTGTATTCTTCACTACACAACCCAAAATTCTGGGTTCCTGAATGATAAACACATACATGCAACCTTATATTTTAATGTGCTTTAAACAGATCGATGGTTGGGCCACCTCTGAACTTCCACATGGCTAACACACTCCCTGCCAATATTCCTGAGTTATTACTTACTAAAATATATATTCCATCTTTGCTGCCCTGGATTCAGACCTGCAACCCACCTGAGTCATAATTCCTGACTCTTACATGGTAGCTGTGCTCTCTGTTCTGCACCTCTAGTGCCTGGTGTATCCTTCTTCCTCCTTGGCATGGTGGCTGCCTCCTTTCCTCCTCTCGTGGTCTCTTGCCCAGGAATCCTCAAAGTCCAGCCTCTGTCTGCCCAGCCATTGGCTACTGGTGACTTTATTTACCAATCAAAATCAATTGGGGGCAGGGACCCTCAGTGTCTAACATGCAGACTGCAGATTCTTGTGCAGTTTGGGGGATCCAATTAATGTAATACAAACACACAGCACATTTTAACCATGTTCACTTTATTCATGGATCATTGGTTCTAATGAGCAGGAAACCCTCAGAGTATCTCAGTGCTGTAGATCTCAAGTCCATGTATGCTCAAACAGATGTGGAGACTTTTGTCACTATCCAAGACTGGAATGGAGACTAGCTGTCTCCTTGGAGTGAGCAGTCTCTGCTGTGTTTCTTCTTCTGAGACTAGATTGTCAGCTCTGTAGTAACTGTGGCTGTGTGGGGCTCCACTGTCCTGGAGAGCAGTGTGGTCAGACAGCTTTTTCTGCTCCACCAACCAAGGCAGGAAAAAGAAAAGATGGGTAAAAGCTTACATCAGATACTTTTGGACCCCTCATGTCCACTCTGATATGACATCTTGAGCCACTAATATCTTAAGAATATAGTTATTCACAATTTATGTTTTCTTTATGGAAAATAACCTAGATGTTTTTTCAGAATTTTAGTAATTGATTTTTGGTGATTTGACCTTTAGAAATGATGGCCAGTGTCTGTTCAAGGCATGTGACATGTTTAAGTGGGAGAAAACAAAGAAGCTGCTAGGCCGTTTGTATTTAACACCTGAAACCATATCAGCTGTATGAAAGTGGACATTTTTATTAATGACATTGTCACATTTCTCTTTCATCTTCTGTATTACTTGTTTCAATGTCATGCAAACAACTAATTGATGCAGTTTATTGTGAAACATGTATATGGAATCATAAATGGAATCAATGGATGAAGGCTGTCATAGTGGAACTGCTATTTTAATGAAGACAATGGTGTGGAAGTAAAGATAGTCAAGAATATATGAGCTCTCAAGCTACTGCTGGGAAGCTAACACCAATGTGATGATTCTTCAGTGAAGGGTTGAGTTTGTTATGTTTTAAAGCAAGGTCATAAACATTAACTTCTCTGTTTCTTTAAATTTGTTCATTTTCATAGATAGCCCAAGACACATACCATTCTTCAATATATGCTCCTAATATAACTTAGGGAGAATTACAGGTAACTTCTTTAATGCTTTATTACAAAACCCAATTTAAGTCTTTCTCAGCATTGTTTTCAGATAATAAAATAATTGAATCAGTGTTCTCTTGTACAGATTTTAGAAAACCCTCTTTTTGGGTTTTAATATTTGTCTTATATTATCTATTCACTGTGTTAATTTTTTCCTTTGGAAAGCTCTCTCTGGATTATTACAATTTTTAACACCCTGTATTGCACATACTCATGTTGTCACCTTTGGAACATAAAAAAAAATGAAGTTTTTGGTTTTAGAGGAAACTTGGACATTTGTGAGCTGGCCAGTTCTGAAATGGATGTTTTACAGATGTATCCACAGAATGCCAGGTTCATAGGAGAGGCACAGCATTATGGGGGCTCAGAGGCTTGATAATAGGATATTTTGTATCCTATCTTAGAAAACTAGTGAAGCCATTTTTCTATGTGTCCTCTTCTATCCTGTCCATACACTGTAAAGAATTATAGGAGACATTTGCTAGCCATGGCATGTGAATAGAAAGAAAATGTCACACTTTGTTCCAATATAAGCTCCTTTTTGAGTTGCTTTTATATAAATTACACATTTAATGTACTTTATAATAGCCTTACCTTTTGCATTCAAAAGGCTTATACAGTGAAAATGATGGCAATATAGAATTTGTACCATGTATTTTTGTTACTATAAAGAACTTTTTAAAGAAAATTTTATACTTTAGATATGAATTTATTTTTTCCCTAAGGGACTTAAGATCTTGTTTTTAAATCCTAATTTGAAGTTTAATTTTTTTTTTTATTTTTAATTTTTTTTATTTTCCATATTCGTTGTTTATGTTCCAAATGATTTTCCCTTTCCTGATTCCCCCTCCCCGTGAGTCCCATAAGCTCTCTTCCCTCTGTCCATTCCCCAATCAGCCCCCTCCTTCTTCTCTGTCTTGGTAATCTCCTACAATGCTGCATCAAGCCTTTCCAGGACCAGGGCCCTCTCCTTCCTTCTTCTTGGGAATCATTTGATATGTGGGTTGTGTCATGGGTATTCAGAACTTCTGGGCTAATATCTACTTATCAGTGACTGCATTCCATGTGTGTTCTTTTGTGAATGAGTTACCTCACTTAGGATGATATTTTCCAGTTCTAACCATTTGCCTAAGAATTTCATGAATTCATTGTTTTTAATTGCTGAGTAGTATTTTATTGTGTAAATATACCACATTTTCTGTATCTATTCCTCCATTGAGGGACATGTGGGTTCTTTCCAGCTTCTGGCTATTATAAATAAGACCGCTATGAACATAGTGGAACATGTGTCCTTATTGCATGCCAGGGAATCCTCTGGGTATATGCCCAGGAGTGGTATAGCAGGGTCCTGCCCAGTTTTCTGAGGAACTGCCAGACTGGTTTCCAGAGTGGTTGTACCATCTTGCAATTCCACCAGCAGTGGAGGAGTGTTTCTCTTTCTCCACATCCTCACCAACACCTGCTGTGTCCTGAGTTTTTAATCTTAGCCATTCTGACTGGTGTGAGGTGAAATCTCAGGGTTGTTTTGATTTGTGTTTCCCTAATGACTAATGATGCTGAACATTTCTTAAGGTGCTTCTCAGCCATCCGAAGTTCTTCAGGTGAAAAGTCTTTGTTTAACTCTGGACTCCATTTTTTGATAAGGTTATTTGGTTTTCTGGGGTCTAACTTCTTGAGTTCTTTGTATACATTGGATATTAGCCCTCTGTCAGATGTAGGGTTGGTGAAGATCTTTTCCCAATTTGTTGACTGCCGTTTTGTCCTTTTGATGGTGTCCTTTTCCTTACAGAAACTTTGTAATTTTATGAGGTCCCATTTGTCACTTAAATCCTATATTGTATTATTAATGAAGTATTTTCACCACTGCCATATATAGATAAGTTTATTTATTTTCATGACACCACGTTTATAATGGCAAGTATGATGAAGAGAAAAAATTAAACAACTCATCTCAGATACATTCTTAAAAAATAGCATTCTGTAGTTGTTGGCAGGAACCTGAAATTCATCACTTGCAGAAAGAGTCTATGAGGTCATGGGCTGAAAGAGAAAATGGAACTGTGTTATATCAAATGGCGGGGGCATGTGAATGGGAAGGCATTGAGACAGAGAGTTGTAACGAGAGCAGTTTTTGATATTTAGTTTAAATCATTCCTTAGTGATACAGAGATATGTAGAGAAAGTTCTCAGAGTTTATAAGATGGCTCTTGTTTGATGTACTGAAGCAATTTCAGCCCCTACAGGTCATAGGGATTGTTGACAGTTGCTGAATATTAGTTTCCTAGTGGAAGGGAAGAACTTGTTTTTCTTACTCTGTACAGAGTGCTTGTGTTTCAGTAGAGGAAGTTCTACGGTTGTATTTTATTGCTGAATATTAAACATAGTGACTTGCCTATGGTGAACATCCTATTCTGTGCCCACTAGAATGTTCACTTTTGTGTAGATGTCCTTCTATGCAGTAGGGAACAAATATATAAATATCATTTTTTTCTGAAATGCATATAAGGCCACTTGAAAAAAAAAGGATAAGGTACAATACAAATGAGAAAGTACATTTGTATTATTGTTATTTTGTTTCTTATTTATTGGGAAACTAATAGCAATACCATTTTAGTAAATTGTTCTGCTGTCTGTATGTATTTCCTTTTGCTTCAAGTATAAGTAATTTTCTAGTCTACATAGAGCATATTTTAAAAGAAAAACTAACTATCCGATATTGGTATATAAGTCAATAGACTGCTATATTCTAGATGTTTTGTCATTATTTGTTTCCTTCAGAAATAAAAGAGTCAATTTTGTAAAAAACAAATGAAACACACATTAGTATGAAATGCAAGAATGGAGATATTTGCTCTGAAAGGAAGCTATCTGTGAATCCCAGGCAGAAGTCCATGACAGTCATTTACCATTTTCTCTATTTTATTTCTGATTGCAATTTTTTTCTGTTTTTGATGTCACTACATTTGAAACTAAATAATTGGTGCCATAATATGTTTCCAAATTCTACTACCTATTTGGAACATCTTTGGAAGCAAGAGAAGGTAGAAAGCCATCTTGCTTTTCCTCTGGGTTCCTGATTGATGCATTCCTAAATCTCTATGGAATTTTGGATGTGTGGAGATTATCAGGAGCAAATAACAAGCAGGCCTTTCTTGAGGTAATCAGAGTAAGATGATGTCACCTTCCTTGAGGTTTCAGTAAGTCAATTCTGAAATGTCTTTCAAAGCCTAAGAAAAAAGGTGTTGTTTCTATCTACAAGGTTTCTCCCAAAAAGTTGAATTTTATTGTGGAATATTGGTTTAAAAATATCACTCTATGCAAACAAAGAAGAAAATTTTCTTTGGTAAAACTTATATTTGTATTCTTTGAAACAAATCTTGAGATAGTTTATACTAAATATATATGCTTCCTTTCATCATTTGGCTAATTTTTTAAAAGTACCCAATATCCATATATTGTATAAAGTTTTAGAGTAAGCTAACTGCCAAAACTGATGTTTAATAAAATTATGACATCTTTGAAGGTAGATATTATATGGCAACCCCATTCTGATGCCTTGACTGTCCCACCAAATCTGTCACCTCATTGAATCCTGATGATCCTCATTGGACATTTTTAAAGTTTGGCTTCTAGAAAATGCACTTGGGAGACATATAACTGACTCTGCTAACAGTAACAATGCATTCTGGGGATTTAATAAAAAGAGGAAAAACAGTGGTGCTGTCCCAAGAAAAGTTAAGATTGGGCTTTAGCTTTGCCTGGGGCTTCTTCTGCCATCAAGAAAAGTGATGATAAAAAAATATCCAGGATCTAAAACTGGAAATGGAATCAATAAATAAGTTGCAAAGTGAGACATCTCTGAAGATAGAAAACCTTGGAAAGAATTCAGGAGTCATAGATGCAAGTATCAAAAACAGAATACAAGAGACAGAAGAAAGAATCTCAGATGCTGAAGATTCCATAGAAAACATTGACTCAACAGACAAAAAAATGCAAAATTCAAAAAGCTTGAAACAAAACATTCAGGACACAATGAGAAGAGCAAACCTAAGGATTATAGGTATAGAAGAAAGCTAAGATTTACATCTTAAAGGCCCAATAATATCTTCAACAAAATTATAGATGAAAACTTCCCTAACCTAAAGAAAGAGATGCCCATGAACATACAAGAAGCCTACAGAACACCAAACAGATTGGACCAGAACAGAAATTCCTCCCATCACAAAATAATCAAAACACCGAATGCACTAAACAAAGAAAGAATATTAAAAGCAATGAGAGAAAAATATCAAGTAACATATAAAAGCAGATCTATCAGAATTACACCAAACTTCTCAATCAATGAAAAGTTTTTTTGGCTAGTAGGATTTTCTGTAATGATTACCAAATGATTTTTTTTCAGTTATTTTCTTCAGAAACAACATCTCCTGAGTTTTGTTTTGCTTATCTTTTAAGGAAAACTGAGTTTCTCAAGGGGAAACAAGTTTCTGCTATACTTTTTGTCATACCACAGACTGTTTCAGAATGAGATGTTATCATGTGCCTGAAGACTAAAATAATCAATTATGAATTTAATAAATGAAACGTTTAGTTTAAAAACAGTGATGATGCCAGAAAAGGGAAATACAACACTATTTCATAGTCATTATTTGGTCAGCCTAGTACTGACTTGTCCCAGTGAGTTAGACACTGGATTGCACACACACACACACACACACACACACACACACACACACACACAATATATATATATATATATATATATATATATATATATATATATATATGTTGTGGAGAAATAGGAACACTCCTCCACTGCTGGTGGGATTGCAAGCTGGTACAACCACTCTGGAAATTAGTCTGGCAGTTCCTCAGAAAACTGGGCATAACACTTCCAGAGGACCCTGATATACCACTCCTGGGCATACACCCATAGGATTTCCTAGCATGTAATAAGGATACATGCGCCACTATGTTCATAACAGCCCTATTTATAATAGCCAGAAGCTGGAAAGAACCCAGTTGTCCCTCAATGGAGGAATGGATAAAAAATGTGGTATATATACACAATGGAGTACTATTCAGCCATTGGAAACAATAAATTCATGAAATTCTTAGACAAATGGATGGAGCTGGAGAACATCATCCTAAATGAGGTAACCCAATCTCAAAAGAACACTCATGGCTATGATTAAAAACTCAAGAGACAACAGGTGCTGGTGAGGATGTGGAGAAAGAGGAACACTCCTCCACTGTTGATGGGATTGCAAAATGGTAAAACTGCTCTGGAAATCAGTTTGGTGGTTCCTCAGAAAGTTGGGCATGACACTTCCAGAGGACCCTGGCAAACCATCACAGAAAATCTTATTGAGCAATGTCAGTAGAACCATGGAAAAAGATCGCCCTCTGTACTTTGTAGACACACTGGTGTGAGATTAGAGCCTAATGAGACACAAGCACATGATTCAGGGAGAGGGCTGCTGTAGAGGTGGGCACCATGACAGTGGCACTAGCACAGAGCTACCATTGTGGAAGCACTTTCCGGGAGTCATGGTGAAGAGGCTATCACCTCAAAGGCAAAGCTTGAATTCAAAAGTCATTTTCAAGTATTAGTGTTTTCAGTTCCTTCCCGTTTTTCTATCTTGGAAAGCCCAACACATTGCCCCTCCTCTTCACAGAGTCACCCCTGTTTCCCTACCCACTTAAGTTTATAGAATTTAAATTTTCATCTTGTTGTTATGTTTTCTGTGTATGAGTGTTTAGTCTGCATCTAAGGTTTGGTCAGGCATGACCTTACATGAATTTTGTGCATGCTATCCCAGCCATTGTGACTTCAAATGTACAGTTGCCTTAAGGTCTTTTTGACCTTCAGGGCTGGGCATTCTGTATTCTCTTAGTCTCTGCGCCTTGGTTAGGTATAGGTCACTGTGTTAATCAGGATCTACTACAAATAGATCTTTTCAGATTCAGATTGAAAGGTGCATTTATCTATGAGCATGGTGATAACTTTTATTAAGAATGAGTAATGTTATATCCATTTAGCAGCATAATCATTGTAGATTCTACTGTAGGAACTCTCGCTGATCTAGCCTTAGAGTCATGCATGACCTGATAATAGTACTAGGTATGGGTTTCATTTTGTGGAGTAAGCCTAAAGTCCAAACAGAAAATAAAACTGTTGGATACTCAGAGTGTTTGTTGCCATAACAGTCATTACTGTAGTTCACAGAGTTCATAGTGCCCCCTAATGTATACCAGAAAAGAACAAGCAGTTACTGCATGATTCAAATTTAAATTATGCTAATGTACAAACATACCCACACATCCAGAAATGCTTAAGAAGGTGAATCTTGAAGGTGATATTCCAATGGAAGTGACTCATTATAAGTCCTGTAGTTCTTAAAGTTCATTTGAATTAATAATCAACACAGATGCTATTTGTGCTTAGAAAACTGCAGCCACATGCATAAGTCAGTTTTCCAATTAGAACTGTGGAAGTTAGTGTGGTTATAATGCTGTTAACTCCAATGATTTCGTGTTTCCAGTCTGAAATATATATGGAGATGTGACAATATTTAGGTTCTAATTATATTTTTTACTTAATATTTAAGTAACTCCTAAAAACATTCATTAAAGTATTTTATGCTTAAGTCCTAATCTACCTTTCAGGTGTTTTGAGATCAAAGAGTTTTGACATTTAGCATGTAGTGTGGCAATCCAACACATTTAGAAATCTAAACATTATAAACTCAGTGCAAAACACAGGCAAAGCATTCCTATGTTGGCCTTAGTTTACACTCATTCAGAGAATGCATTGTGGTGAGGATGGCTGAATGTGATTTTATAGCTTAGTCCACAATTTGGGTGGGTTGCGTAATGGAAAGAAAATGAGTGGAAGGCTGTTGAAAGATGAGAGGCATGTTTCAGAAATATCTAGAAATGTGCAGAAGTATAAGTGATAGGACTGTGAAGCAAGAAAGAAAGAGAGAAAGTCAGAGATAGACAGAGACAGAGAAGGAGGTGGAGAAGAAGGAGGAGGAGGAGAAGGAGGAGAAGGAGGAGGAGGAGGAAGGAGGAGGAGGAGGAGGAGGAGGAGGAGGAGGAAGAAGAAGAAGAAGAAGAAGAAGAAGAAGAAGAAGAAGAAGAAGAAGAAGAAGAAGAAGAAGAAGAAGAAGAAGAAGAAAACACAGAAGACACCAAACCAAACCAAAACCCTTACAGATTGAATAGAGTTGATATAAAGTGTAAGCATTAAGGATAAGAATAAGGCACTGTGTAAGGACCCCGAAGAAGTGCAACTCATGCTGTATGCTGACCACTAGAAGTGGAATCCTGGACTCTAGGCAAATTAAAGTTGATGGCATAGAAATGAAGTGATGTTATGCACTTTAGAGAAGATGGTGACTTAGAGATTATTAGTGGTAGAAGCCAGGAAATCGAGAGTTTGGCTTCTAATCAGAAGTCAAGAGAGCCTACACTCGTGTAACAGCTTTATGGTGTAAAGGCCAGAGCATATTTTGAAATCAGAATCTGCTTGAATTCTTGAAGTCTTAGTATCTGTCTTGGGTCACTGAGTAAATGAAAGAAGTACTCATTAAAATAAAAATGCATGCAGAAGACTTCATGAGGGGCAGGAGAGGGAGAGATACTGAGGGGAATACATCCATTAGTAAAAACACTAGTGGGAAATTGAACATATTCAAAGAACAGGGGAAATGTTTGAGCTTTGAAGATACAAATTTGAGAGCCGTCCTGTGTTCCCATGTTTATTCTCTGTATTTGTAGTATTAGAGACAGAAAATTATTTTCCTGTGGGTTTTAAGAATATAACCTGAGTAACACCTGCAAATGCCTTTTTCAAACTTTGTTTAAGCAATATATTAAACATCAAAGGCCCATGAATAATTTAAAATAGTTCTAGTTCATTTCCTCCTTTTTATCTTTTTAATAGAATATTTATATGTTGCCCATTACTTATCTCTCAAGAAGAATGCATTCCCATATCCTTATATTAACAGGAAATTGAATACAGGCCATTACAATGAAGGCCTATAGTAATTTACTATGACAATGACTTAGGAGGAGAGCTTTAAAATTATTTCTAAGCAAAAAATGTGTAGTCACCTCATATACTTGTGATTTTTTTTGCATGAATCCTCAAAGGTATAACAAAATGACATTGTATTAAAAATTTTTATTCACCTTAAAAATATTACAGTTGAACAGCAAAGTATCTGCAAGGAAATCTAGCTTATAAACTAAGGCCCTTATGATTCCTAGTTGGAAAGTATGCTTCTGATTTAAATAGTAATATAATCACTTGTTTCTTGGAAAGCAAAGGCATGTTGGTTATGTTTTTAAAAGTATCCTATTCTAGTAAACTGGTATTTACTATGTCTCAGGAAGAATAAAATGTAAATCATAGCTAGAAAGCTGACTCAGGAATTATGAATGCAGGCTACTCTTCCAGAGGACTCGGGTTTAATTCCTGGAACCTCAAAACAACATTCCCTTCAATCCCAGAACGTCCAACAATTTCTTCCAGCCTTAATGAGTACATGTACACATGTGGTTTATGCATAACCATGCAGCAAAACACTCATGCCCATTAAAACCAGAACAACAATAAACAATTCAAATCATTAGACTTCTCGGTACTCTTATATATATGAATTATAATAAAAGGATAATAGAGACTATTTACTTGGCTTTGCTGATGTATTCCTTGCTCAGTTCTAGTGGACTAATGTAGAGGACCAAAACTCTCAAAAGCAGATAATCTCATAGTATAGATGAGAAAAGAGAGATACTTTTGACTTCTGCATTTATAAACATGTCCTCGTAAAGTATTTTGTGTTTACTTTCCTATCTATGAACAAATGGAAAGTGACTATTGTTACAGTCAGTTATGAGTTTTCTAACTTTGGCTGATGGCCAGAGTAGATTAGGTTTGCAGTACTAGTGAGACTGCCCCCAGCTGTGACTGATAGTCCCAGTTCTCTAGACCTCTTCTGTAACAGGGAAGGACCCACTCCCAGTCTCTCTGTTCATACACCTCTTCCCTGCTTTACTTTACTTTCAGAATGTCTACCCTTAAACACTGGAGGTGGTAAGGGCCCTGCTCAATTTATACATTTTCTAACTATACCTCATGAGTAATATTTCTGATTCACAGAATGGCACATCTTTGGCAATGTTTTAATAATAGAAGCCTAATCCTAAACAAGCTTGATGATTAAAATGGAGTCATTAGCCTACAATGTCAAAGTGTGTTCTATGAAAATTATGATAGAAAATGGCTAGTATCCTATGAAAACTCTAGTAGCAAAATTCCCACAGTCTTTTAGTGTATGTTCATAGCTTCGATTGGTGGTAGCAGGAGGTACCATGCCCTGGTAGAGTCTAGATTGTGTTTTAATGTAAACCTGTTATCTGCATGGGAAAAGCCATCCACTAACCCCTGAAAAGACCAGTCTTGAAAGTTTATATAACATTCTTTAACGTGTATAAGATATTTCAGGCCTCAGCTTCTATGCTCCTTGACATCATGAGTTCCAATAAAAGTGACATCATTTTTAAAGAACATTCCCACAGGAAGAAATGTTTCTAATGGAGGAAGACCATATAGCTAAATTTACAGGTGAAGTACATGCATATTATAAAATAACAACGGATAAATAATACATTGTGGTAAGTTTTTCTATTAGGCTATTTAAGATATTGCCATCACTAATGAAAAATTATTCAATGAGACTCGTTAAAAGAATGATGATATACACTTTATGTAGGATTATCTTGATTAGTAGAAACCAAGGCATATATAGATACTTGGGGGATGGGCAAGGGAGAATAATTGAATCAACTGGAATATAATAAGGACAAGTATGAATGTAAATCCAAGAAGCAAGACAGAATTAGTGAATTAAAAAAAAAATCCTAAGAAGACACATTAGAACTGAAAGGTTTTCTGGCTTGGGGCTCTTGCTAAAGGCAGGCCAGCGAGACTGATACTTAATGTGGTGGTGAGACATGAATAAGCTGATTAAATATTGAGGAGGCGAGATACCAGGTACAGGATCCAAGTTACATGGGCCTCACTAAATTCATGCTTATGGACAATCAGAGTGAACAGGAAAGCTCAAACTTAGGGCCTACATGAGAAGAGAATTCAGGGGAGCCTGGGGGCTTTTGTCTAAGGAGAAGATTATATTACTATACTTAAAATTCCTCGTGTCACTTATCTTGTGAGTTTGACATTTTAGTTATATTAAAACAGTTATGCAGACAAAGTTCTGACTATAGCTGGCTTAGGATTTATGACAAGTTTGACAGAAGGTGGAGGAAGGCATTCTAGTCCCAGCAAAGGCATGGAAGACTATGTTTTACTTTGAATTCTGGGCTAAAAAAATCTACATTTAGTCCCAAGCACACACCTATGAAATTATAAAGGAAACCCTGACTGAATCAGCATAGCCTTTAACTCTCTTTGATCAATTGTATTTTAGATTGTATCTAAGTAAAGGTTTTGTAACTTTTTACTCTGAAGTACTTGCTTAAATTTTTTAAATTTTCCTAGGCTTCATAATTAAAAGTCAAACAACTAGCTGAAATAATGCAAATACATCTAACAAATAAAGTGCATATAGTCACAATACCATCCTTTTTCCTGATGTTCCATATCTGAAAAGCATGTGGCAGTTGTGACTTTGGGAATAATAGTCTAGATGACTCTTTGGGCCTTTTAGCCACGAAGTTCTTTGGAGAACTGTGGGAAGTCTCTCTTCACAGGCAGGGTATTCATCTGAGGGTACAGGCTGTCTGTTCCCCAGGAAAAAAGGAAGTTCAGCATTTGAATGGTGCTAATGAAGTTCCTTGCTGTGCATCACAGAGCATGAAATTTGAGGTTGTTGGCATGAATCAGTCTCTAAATGGAATAGCCACTTTGTCAGCAGGAAATACATTGCTTCGATAGCAGATGGCACTTACAGGGGTTGCTCCATTCCTATTCCATGTGAGGACCACTCTCCAAACTTATCAGTATAATATAAATTATAGTGCAGATTAATGTTTTAAAAATTATGGAAGATTTTTTTCCTTTAATAAATGATACACTGCAACCCCATCATGGTGGACAGAGATTTCTGTTCCAATCTATTTACCCCTTCATTTAGAGAGAGTCCTAATTTACCCATTTCTCATTCAAACATAAGTCAGTGGCTTTCCATTGAATCTGCTTTGGCATTGGCATAGCCTCCTTTTGTGGTGCATTGTGGTTCTGTTTCAATACTGCTGCTTCTTCATGATCCTAAGCCTTTCAGATGTAATGGCATTTGCCTATGAGTGCATGTCTTTCCCTAGAAAGTGGCAGGATCTTGCAAGGTAACATTTTATTGGGATTTTTGGTTGAATTTATAGAATAGTCATCACAGCTTTGATTATCTAGAAATCCTTTTCTCTCTCCTTTATCCCCACCTACCACTTCTGTCATCTATGCTCATGAGCCCTCAGCTAGCAATATATGATTTTAGATGTTTATCGTAAGGCTGTAGATATTATGCTTTCAAAATCCACATCGTCAAATAATGTGGTAAATGTTTATATTTGAAAATCCCTTGAAGATATCTTCAATGTTCTGGTAAGTACTGTTGCCAATATGATTGATGGCATTTAAACCCTTGATTGTTTAGTTTTAAAGACAATGGTGTGTTTGGGGGTTTGGAACTTGCTTAATAAATCAGGTTAGACTTGATTACCTATGGTTATCCTATTTCCTCAGACTCCTAAGGTATGGAATTAGAGGTAAGTACCACCACCATGCCTAGTTAATTTTCTCTTCTAGTTCTGTTTCTTCATGTGTGTTTTATCCTCATCCATTGCCATATCTATCTGAAGAATCAAACTAGACTTTGCCTCACACCCATACTTCATCAATACTACTTCTGTCCTATGACTTCATGAGCACAGTCGAATGTGTAATGTGTTTTTATTTCTCCTGCTGTTGCTGTAAATCGTGTGCTTTGCTCATGCCTACTTGTTCGGGGCCTTTCATCTCTCTGCTTTTATTATTCCCCCTTCTTCTTTAATCCTATATCTGCTTTTTGTTCCATGTAGATTTCTCCCTATTATTTCTGCAATCTATAAGTTCAGTTTCTCAGCACTCCTGGTGGAACACTGTATGATCTTCAGAAGTGTTGTAAAAGTTTCTCTGAAGACTGAAACGTGGTTCGGTGTTTGGAGCACTCACTGCTCTTGAAAAATACTTGGGTTTGATCCTAGGCCCACTGGGAACTCCTAAAGGACAGTCTGTATGTAAACCCAGTTCCAGGGAATCCAATATCATTGTCTGACTTGTGGACATTAGACACACATGCGGTCTGCATACATGAAAGTAGAACACTCATGTGCATGAAACTTAAATCAGTAAGACACAATGTAATAAAATCTTTGTATATTTTCTATGTCACTGAATGTGCCGGTGCTTTATTATTCATTACTAGAAAAATGCTTGGAGTTTTCCCTGTGGCCTTGTTAGTTTTTGCTTCTTACACTTCTCTGCATTGGTGGTCTCTCCTCCTTTTTATTTAATTTTGCAGTTCTAGGAATAAAAACCATGGTCTCACATGTTAGGCTACTGCACCATCACTGACCTGCATCTCCAGGCCATTTCCCATCTCTCTGTGTTTTGCTAGTCCTTACTCATTTTGTAAGTTTCAAATACCATCGTTTAAAAAAAGGCTTCTCCCAGGAGTGGTATGGCTGGGTCCTCCGGAAGTATCACGCCCAGTTTTCTGAGGAACCGCCATACTGATTTCCAGAGTGGTTGTACCAGCTTGCATTCCCACCAGCAGTGGAGGAGTGTTCCTCTTTCTCCACATTCTCACCAACACCTGATGTCTTCTGAGTTTTTAATCTTAGCCATTCTGACTGGTGTGAGGTGAAATCTCAGGGTTGTTTTAATTTGCATTTCCCTAATGACTAGTGATGTGGAACATTTTTTTAAGGTGTTTCTCAGCCATCCGAATTTCTTCAGGTGAAAAGTCTCTGTTTAGCTCTGTACCCCATTTTTGGATAGGGTTATTTGGTTTTCTGGGGTCTAACCTCTTGAGTTCTTTGTATACATTGGAGATTAGCCCTCTGTCGGATGTGGGGTTGGTGAAGATTTTTTCCCAATTTGTTGGTTGCCGATTTATCCTTTTGACAGTGTCTTTTGCCTTACAGAAACTTTGTAGTTTTATGAGGTCCCATTTGTCTATTCTTGCTCTTACTATTCAGCCATTAGAAACAATGAATTCATGAAATTCTTAGAGAAATGGATGGAGCTGGAGAATGTCATACTAAGTGAGGTGACCCAGTCTCAAAAGAATACCCATGGTATACAGTCACTGATAAGTGGATATTAGCCTAGAAGCTTGGAACACCAAAGACACAAATCACATATCAAGTGATGTCTCACAAGAAGAAAGGAGTGGACACTGGTGCTAGAATGGACCAAAACATCATTGTGGGAGAGTACAAGAACAGTAAAGTGGGAGGGGGTGGATGCGGGAGCAGGGGGAGGGAAAAGGACATGTGGGACCTTTGGCGGTGGGGAACCAGAAAAAGGGAAATGAATTGTAAATATAGAATATATACAATAAAAAAAATTAAAAAAAGGCTTCTCATTTTCTCTTTTATGTGTGTGTGTATGTGCATATGTGTGTATATGTGTTCATATGTGTACATATACTTTTGGAGGCAGAGGTCAATGTATTGTGTCTTCCGTCATTGATCTCTACCACATCTAGTGGCTCACAGAGTCGAGTGCACTGATTTGGCAGTGCTTGCTGGCCAGGTAGCTCCAGGGATCTCTTCACCTGTGCTAGGATTTCAGGCATATGCCATAGCATCTGTGAGTGCCAGAGAACTGAACTCAGGTCTTTACTACTGAGCAATCTCCCACTTACCTTCATTCTATCCTACTTAAGTCATCTTTCCTCTTGACTCTTAGCAAATATTATTGTAGTTTAACCATTTTATGTTCGGATGGCTTTCTTTCTTTTTTTTAAGGGACGATTACACAATCTCAAAAAATAAAAGAAATAATTTGAAATAAAATAGTCTGTTCTCTTTCTGCCATGTGGGGACTCAGTTTCTCAGGCTGGGTGTCATGAGCCATTTCACAAGTGTGTGTGTGTGTGTGTGTGTGTGTGTGTGTGTGTGTGGTGTGTGTGTGTGTGTGTGTGTGTGTGTGTTTGTGGGTGTGTATAAGCCAGACAATCTATTGATGTTTGTTTAATTTAGCCTACCTTCCATTTTATTAAAACCTTGATTCTATAATGTGGGACTTTAACTTTATTCCCTGGTACTTGGGCTCTTGGAAACACTTGCTGTTGTAATATCTGTCCCCAGGTCTAGCTGTCTGATTACCCCCTTACTTATCTACTAAATGATCTGTAGGTTTTAGAAACATTTTAGAGGATTTCTTGGTTGACAATCAGTGTGTGATGCGTTATAGATGCTGCTGTACCATGAGTGTCCTGAGGGAGGGAAATTCATATACCAAAATTAGATAATAAGCTAGAAGCATGGCATAGCTCAGCTTTAGAAATATGCAAATCGTAGACTGCTACCCCATCACACATAAGAAGAGTAGCTCTATGTTTTCTAATCTCTGAGCTTCTCCTGTTTACACTCAGCTGATTACAATAGATATTGTGCTGAAAAGTTTATCATCATGTGCTTAGTTTTATTAATAATAACAATGTAGGGTTTTGGGGGAGGGTTCACTTTAGTAATTATTGAGTTTATGCAGCTGCAAAACTTTGAGACAAAGAGACCTAGACATATAATTCTATTGTCAGTCAGCCTAGGAAGATAGCAGCTGTTCTTTCTTAACATTCACCAAGTGACAGAGTTACTGTTAAATGCTTTATGTGATAATTATATGACACTTGGATGCTTCCAATGTTTAGGAAAATTCAGAGCTAGATTAAGACTCCTCTTAATATAGCACACAGATAGTTTTATACAAAGTATGAGGTCATAAGTATACAAGAGCTAACATATTTATTGAAATTGAACTAGTTAATTGTTTTCCTTAAATAATATAGTAGACATTTAATTGCAAGTAGGTTAAAATAATAGGAAAATAGTAGTTTAATATTCAGAGTGTTATTTTTTTAATATCTTAGTAAACTGACATAAATGCTAACATCCAATGTTGTGTGAATCAGATGACATTGTTTATTAAAATGGAATAAGTTTATTTTCCAACTTATTATCTCATAATGTATTAGAGCATCCCCTGGTCACTACTGTATGCTTCAGTACTGTGCTTCTGTGTCATTAGCTAGGAGATGACTGAAAGCTAATATGCCTCTGTGCTAGTCTCCTCTGGACAGATCAGTTTACTATCTAATGCCAGATCACAAATAGTTATAAATTACGAGGAATGTGTTCCTTTTTTTTCTTACAGCAAAGTCAAAGATCAAACTGATAATACATTTGATAAATAGAATCCCACAGTAAATTTAAGATGCAAAGAACAAATCAAAATTAAACAAAGAACCAGACACATGACTTTGTGGTGATCATACTGAATTGATTGAAAGCAGACTTTTTTGTAATGGTGCAGAACTCTTCAATGTTGATTTAAATCTTGAATAAATACATACGATATTTGTATTTCTCATGAAATCTTACTTATTTTACATTTTTGGTTTATTTAGGTGCACTTAAGGGTAAAATTTTAATAAATTAGCATTCAGGCCCCTACTTACACAGAATCTGCATTGTTCATACTTAGTATTTTCATTAGATCAATGTTATTTCATGAAAATATGAGGTTAAAAATCACTGTAATACGAAGCTATTTTTTAGCTTAAGTTTTACATAATATTTGCTTAAGACCATCATTTAGAAAAATTATTATCCCGTTCTTAAATTAAGTCAACTGAATTTCAAAATCTCAATAGGTTCAGATATTACTTTTCTTAATGTTCCCATTAGGGAGGTTATGGTGAAATTAGATAAAAAAAAAATCCTAAGTGGGACTCAGTGTCAACCAGGGTAGCTGACACTGTGAGGATGTCACCTCATCGGAAAGTGGAGGAAAGGGGAGAGAGATGAAACGTGTGCTGGGATACATAGCCATTGGGGAACAGTGCAGCTGACTGTCACACACTGGAACCTGGAGTTTTCGCATTCTCCTCAATCTGATTTCATAGTCACAAACTTGAGATTATGTAGTCATGACTTGACTTTCCTTACAAAAAGAGACCTAACTGGTCGGACTCTGCCTGTACAGCAGCTCACCTGTCTTTACCTATGAACATCAAGTGATGAGAATGGATGCAACTTGCAGTCCACCTGCTGCATGTGTTGAGACAACGTCAGTACATATTCTAGTGATTTCTTCTCTTTTTAATTTACCTCAAAGACGTGTACTTACCAGTCTGTAAAAATCTGAGAGTAATTGTATTATTGCACAGGATTGTAAAAAGTGTACTGAATGACACACTCAAACATTTCTTTCTATAATTAAAAAGTGTAGTAAACATGTGCACCTTTATTAAAATTTGTACTATTGGTCTCTTATAATTTCCTTTTTGCATAAGTTTTTCTGATTCAGTACCATTTATGGGCAGTTGAATTCAGTTGAATTTGGCATGATAACCCATGTTTCTCTGAAATCTTGACTTTAAAAATAGTTTCTAAAGATCAGAGTCTTTGCTTTCTTACCAGTATACTGATAAACTTTAAGATGTTTTTAGATATCATATTAATTTCTATGAAAGTGTAGCAAGCACTATTGTATTGAGTGGAAGCCACACTATCAAAACCATATCCACTCTTTGTGAAATCCAGGATATCAAGCTTTGAGGATCATTGGGAAGAAATTGCAGGTGATTGACTACTATAAACCCAGTTGCATTTTGAGGATTAAGTGAAATATTATAAGACAATACTACATACTATTCACTCTCACTATGTCAATCATGAGCTCAAATGAAATGACACTGGTATTGCTTAGAGGAGGCAGTGCGAACATTTTATTGTCAAGAGTTCTAGACATGCAGCTTAACCATTTTGCAAGATTACGTCATGTCAGGTAAGCTTTGGTGAGTGAACACTCTTGACAATCTACTGACTCATGTCCTTCGACTGTGAAATATTTGACTGGGAGAACTGACCTTTAGAGATGATGAGCTGTATGTCATCCAGCTGGAGCAAATGCTTGTTAGGAAAGGTTCTGTCTCTCTGGTGTCTTTCTGTTAGGCTGCAATGCTGTGATGTGTTTATTTATTCTTTGAGAAGGAGCCATCTCAAGGAACCTTCTCAAGGGTTTCCCAGAATTTAAATACTTGATTTTTAAAAAAAACTGTCTTAAATCCCCATTTTCTGAGAAAAGTCCAGATATGTTGCTGATACTTTGGTTACAGAGTAAGGTGGTAGGTTCATTCTTTAGTTACATGTGGTGGGAGTACCCACGAGAAGTGGTGAACATGACCTACAGTTGTGAATCCTGGCTTCTAACTGCAGCACAGCCTTCATTCCCAGACCTCTTAAAACAATGCAGCTGGAGTCCTGACCAGGAGAGATTCATCAATTTCCCCACAGATGGCAGGGAAAGAGTTTTTCATTTTTCTCTGCAGAAATTTGTTAATTTATCAAGAGTGACTGTCTCTGATTTCAGGAAGTCGTTTATATTATTTACTATCAAGTCTAGCAGGAACCCTTCTTAGTTGTTTAATTTTGTGTGTTTCAGCCCTCAATTCATTTTTCATGTTTTTAAAATTATTAAGTTCTGACAAGTCACCATTACTAAGAAATCTGAGTGCACGGGTTCAAATCAATATGCATTGATTCTTTTCTGATCACCCCCACATTGTGTGTGTGTGTGTGTGTGTGTGTGTGTGTGTGTGTGTGTTCTAATTGCTCTCTGCTATAAGGAGCTACTAATATTTGTGGCTGGAGAGATGGCTCAGTGGTTAAGAACACTGACTCCTCTTGTGGAGAACCTGGTTTGATTCCCAGCACCCACACAGTGGCTCACAGCTGCCCGTTACTCCTGCTCTAGGAGGATCTGATACCCTCTTCTTACCTCCACAGGGCCAAGCCCGTATATGTTAAAAAAGTGGGGGTTGGGGAATGAAAAAAGGAAAAAATGCTATTATTTATTGTAGGGTTTCCCCTGATGACATGACCTTATTACCTTCTGAAAGTCCCATTCAGATGAAGCTCTTTCCCACCTAATACTTCACAACAGAGGTTAACAAAGTTCAGTATTCAAAGGTTTGGTGATTGCAACATGAACTATATCTAAAACAAAGCAAATATTAGATTTAGGTACATTTTTCTTACAGAAGTCAAGGACATTGATTATCTTGACAAACATCAATGTACAATATATTAATAGCATGTCTTAATTATATTATTTATATTAATTGATCAAAAGTAATATTTTTCTATTTGAAAAATAAATCTAATGTGTCCCATGTTAAAGCCATGAGAAAAACTTAAATATCTTGAAAAACTTCTTTACACATAGTTCAGGGGATTTTGTTCTGGCTTTGTTTGGCTCCAATGGAGTGTTTGGTTAATTTTACTTGGAATTGTACCCTCTGTCTTGTTCATGTTACAGACAGCTATCCCACCAACTGCAACATTTTTAGTAGATTTCCTATGTAATCTAGCAGTAAAATTCCTGAAGAAGTGCTGATTGTGTACTGGGAAACAGCTTTATTCAGCTACATATCCTATTATTTATTCCATCAGGCACTGGCATGACAGCAACACGAGGAACGAGGAGCCTTTATTTCAGAGCTGCAGGGAGACCTGCCTTGTAGGAATACTTAAAACTGAACTTTACTGACTTATTTTTTTCTTTTATATTTTTAAAAAATGTAGCATTTCCTTCATTTGGTTCACTACCATTAGAAAACCATCCATTCATCACTACTTTTAGAATGATCTCTAAAATAAATATTTGGTATGAAGATATAGAAACCAAGAATCATGGCTTAATAGTATAATAATGACTTACCCATAGACTTTCAGTACTTTTAGTAGTACTTAGTGATTAACATTTGTTCATTGACCAGCTTTTGTCTTTCTGTCCATGCCTTTTCTTCCTGTTGTATAAATCATACTTTGGGCCAGTTCACATACATTAGATATATGCAATAATAAAAACCTCAGGATTTCATACACTTGATTGTTTGCACATGTTAGTATATGTCTTTATTTTTTACTTTAGATTTAGATAATTTTATTTGGAATTTTTCTTAACAAATATCTATTAAGTAACTAAGCAGTATATTTAAATAAGGTTTAATAAAGGAAATTCCACTGTTAGACTATTTCACAAATAGGATAGGAACATCTGTCTCTTGGTGCTATCTCTAGAACTCAGACAATGGTAATGACATAAATACACACACACACACACACACACACACACACACACACCCCAAATTCCACTCCTTCAAGGCTATTGTAATTAGAAGCATTTTTGAGTGATTAAGTAATTCACACAAGATTAAATTAAGTTTACTAATTTGCAGACATGTATTGAACACCCAATGCAGCAGTTATTCTGATATGTTTCTCATGAGATTTTCAGGATTTTCCAGATGATAAATTCTACTAGTAGGAAAATCAAAATTGTTAGTAGAAGTGAATAATGTATTCAGTTCTTTGAGAATTTGTCCACTAGATCTATTTTTGTAAATATAAATGTCTTGGTCAGTGTAATGGTTCAGTAGGCAAAAAGCACTTACTTTGCATGTACAAGAACCTGAGTTTCATGTCTGTGACCCACATGGAAGCAGAAAGAGAAAATGGACTCCAGAGACTTGTTCTATGACAGCCACAGGAGAAGCATATCTCACGTTTACCGTGTGTACACACACACACACACACACACACATGCTCACACACGTGCACATGCACAGGGATACACATATAATACCACAATGATTAAAGGGACTTTGAAAAACTTCGTTTAAGTGTTAACATGATAATCTAATAACTGAAACAGCCTCGTTATTTTTGCTAAGTATATTGATATATTGCCATAGAATCCTAGGAAAATTCCACATAAATGACACTTCTCGGAGGAGATAGCAAACCAGCCCTTAGAAGTAGACAATAGCTTAAGTACTGCTGATCATTTTCAAGTCGATTGTTTCTTTGTGAGGAGATCACAGTGATCCATCGCATTCAGCTCAGTTTACCTCTGAGGAAGCTGGAAACCAACCTGGTAGCTTGGGTCCGCAGCTCCATACTGAGTAGGAGCTGAGCATCCAAATCCACATCTGCTGTTTGCCCGGACCTTTTCATGACAAGAGTCACGAGAGAGCTCACTTCCTGGTTCTCTGTAAGTGTAAAGAAATATCCTGCAGCAATTTTTTCTCATTTTCCTGCATAATTAAGCAAATCAAACTATAAATTAAGGCGTTGGCACAGTTAGCTGTTTCTTATTTACTTTTCTTTCCCTGGTGAGTGTGCCACTCTACGGGAGGCCGTTTAAACAGATACATCCCATTAGCTTCCTGAACACAGAGGTGGGAGCAGACTTAAGAACAGCTGCAATGGCCGCCTGCGGCATCCTGGCAGGGGGGCACCGGAACTAAGAGCTGCAAACCACAGGAGGAATGGCGGCTGGAGGGAGCTGGGAGAAGATCGAGCTTAGTTTTCTTCCTGCAACCCTTTGTTGGTAGCTTGCTGTGTGAGAAGCACAGACGAAAATATTTGTGATTTTACACAATGTCTGAACGTCATGAATCACAATAAAGTCATCATGTTTCCTTAACAGTAACTTGATTAATAGTTCATATTTCCTTGATAGCTAAGAAAAAAACAGGTTCTTCAATTCTAATTCTAATTATTAATATTAATCCTCACATCACACATTTGTTTTGGCTGTGTGTGTATATACACATGTATGCATGTATGCATGTATGTATGTATGCGTATGTATGTCTTATTGGTCTTTTGCTTATTTGTTTTGATTTTCATTTTTGTGGGATTTTTTGGTGTGTGTTTCTTGTCTTTTCATTTTCTTTTATTCTTTTGGTTGGGAGGGAAGTAAGGAAGATCTAGGACGAGTTGGGAGAAGAAAAAAAAGATCAAAACATATTACATGAATTTTTTTTTTCAATTAAAACGTGATTGTAGGCCCGTGAGATAAGCAATGATCTGGAGGCATTGCTTACAGTCAAGGTTGCCTTAGAAATAATCCTCAGCCCAGTGCCGGCTGGGAGGGGCCAATGCCAGGAAGGGTTCCAGAAGATAAGTAGAGGAAGGCAGGTCTAGAGGGGAGAATGGACTGGCAGCAAGCCTAGCATTCCATGTCATCACCGGGTCTTCTCCGAGCTGAAACCTCTGGAGCCGTCAGCATTCTCTGACTATGGGTCGCTTGAGGCACACATGCAGAGCAGTCAAAATGCCAGGTTAGGGGGGCCCAAGCCATATCAGTGTTTGATGCTCTCCTTATGGGTGAGGTCCAGGTGAGGGAGTTGTACCCTTCTGTTGGTGTGGCATGTCTGGTCCAGTGTTTGCTGGTTCAATGTTTGTGATATGATTTAGTATACTTACATTGTCCTACAATCCTAATATACACATATATGCATAAGTGGCACCCTTTCTATTTTTACAAATTAGTTATTAATCATTGTGTGACTTAGTGGTGTCAGACAGTATTCATGATGTGTTCAACAAGGTGCAGGTCCACCCTGCTTCTGCACTTCCATTTAAACGCAGGCAAATGCTTCTTGTAAAATGGAGTCTTTCAGTGCAAGTCCAGCTCCAAAAATCATCACTTCATACACTGCAGTGTAGTTTAGAGCGACCTCAAGCCTGATCTTGACAGCTGTAGGGTCCAGCGAAAGCTTACTGTTTGTGCAGATTCCTAGGTACCAGCTGAAATGATTGAACATGCTGAAAGAAAAAATATGGATCAGGACTCCCAGGACCGAGTTCTCACCCCATACGGACAGAGGGAAAGGAACAAGAGACAAAGACAGGAGATAGAGGACTACAGAGAAGAAGAGTGCAACAAAGGAGAGAGAAGAGGGGTATTTGCCCCTAGAGGACAAAGGACCACCTCTCGACAGAGAGGATACAGAGGTAGTATATGGGAAAGTGGCAGTTTATAAAGGTTTAACAGGAAACCATGCGTTAGGGTAAGGGATTTGATTTTTTTATGTTTTTTTCGTGCTGTTTTATATGACAAATTTATTTTTTATTAGATATATTCTTTTTTTACATTTCAAATGTTGTTTCCTTTCCTGGTCACCCCCTACCCCCAGAATATCCCATAAGCTATCTCCCCCTGTTCCCCAGTCAACTCTCTCCTACTTCCCTGTCCTGATATTCCTCTACACTGAGGCAATAGAGCCATTCCAGGGCCAAGGGCCTCTCCTCCCTTTGGTGTCTAACAAGACCATCCTCTGGTGCCTATGTGTCTGGAGCCATGGGTAACACCATGTGTACTCTTTGGTTGGTGGTTTAGTCCCTGGGAGCTCTGAGGGTGCTGTGTGGTTCATATTGTTGTTCCTCCTATGGCACTGCAAATACCTTCAGCTCCATGGATCCTTTCTTCAGCTCCTTCATTGAGGACCTTATGCTCAGTTCAATGGCTGGCTGAGAGTGTCCTCCTCTGTATTTGTCATGCACTAGCAGAGCCTCCCAGGTGACAGTTATATCCAGCTCCAGTCAGCAAGCTCTTGTGGGCATCCACAATAGCATCTGGGTTTTGTAATTGTATATGGGATGGATCCCTAGGTGGGGCAGTCTCTAGATGGTATTTCCCTCAGACTCTGCTCCACACTTTGTCTATGTATCTCTTCCTGTGGGTATTTTGTTCCGCCTTCTTAGAAGGACCAGAATACCCATACTTTGTTCTTCCTTCTTCTTGGGCATCATTTGATATGTGAATTGTGTCTTGGGTATTCCAAGCTTCTGGGCTAATATCAGTGATTGCATACCATGTATGTTTTTTTGTGATTGGGTTACCTCACTTAGGATGATATTCTCCAGTTCCACCCATTTGCCTAAGAATTTCATGAATTCTTGTTTTTAATAGTTGAGTAGTATTCCGTTGTTTAAATATTTCACATTTGCTATATCCATTCCTCATCTGGGTTCTTTCCAGCTTCTGACTATTATAAATAGGGTTGCTATGATATAGTTGAGCATATGTCCTTATTACATGCTGGGGAATGCTCTTGATATATGCCCAGATGTGGTATAACGGGGTCCTCCAGTAGTATCATCCCAGTTTTCTAAGGAACTGCCAGACTGATTTCCAGAGTGGTTGTATCAGCTTGCAGTCCCACCAGCAGGGGAGGAGTGTTCTTCTTTCTCCACATCCTTGCAAGCACTTGCTGTTTCCTGAGTTTTTGATCTTAGCCATTCTGACTGGTGTGAGGTGAAATCTCAGGGTTGTTGATTTTAATTGGGCGTGCTAATTAGGTGATTCAAAAGAGTCTTTTGATTGCTGGACTTCAATACTTTGATGGACCTTGGTAGTCAGTCTAAGGAGAAGGAAGTGGCCAAGTAAGGGGGTTGGCTCTGGTGGCTAGCTTTAGAATGTACTGCAAGAGACTTAGCAAGACACAGAGAATGTGGTAGAAGGGCAGGGCCTGCTGGAGCCATGCTTGCCATGTTCACCATCCACTAGCTAGCCAGAGCCCCTTCACCTGTATCTTAGTGCAAGCCTCAGTAGAGTGGGATGTCCAAAATCCCCCAGTGGATGGCATTCCTTTCGTTAAACACTCTTGTACACTAAATAATAGAGAACTCTAGTTCAATAGGCTTCAATTAAGGTACATTATATAGCATTATCTGGACAATATAAACCAACAGGGGTTTGGTATTTGGAACAGGGAGGAATGGAGTTACTTCTCAGAGTCTGGGAAGCAGGAGGAAATAACATACTATCTAGTCAGGGTATTGTAGAGTAGACTGGACAATTCTTAATAGTTTTTCCATAGCACAGATGTGTTAGCCTCTGGTCCAGTGAGTAGTTGGAATTCTGCAGACATGGTTGGAGTTAGTGGGGAAGGCTCGAGAAATAATGAAGCATTCTGATGGCCAGAAGAGAAATGAACTCTGGACACAAACGGCTGCACTTTTCACTGCACATATTCCTAAACCCTTCGTTTCCATTGGTTGAAGCTTAGTGTCACTATCCTTTAGCCAGCCCTTCTGCACACCTTGCCACGGGTGGGCCTTAGCTTTCTGAAAGCATGGCGCATTTTTGAGCATTTGGATGCAGAAACAAGTGCTAGATGTCCAGAAAGGTTCAGCTCAAGCTCCTCAGCCCTTTGGTTATTTTGTGTTAGCAAAGCTTTCCTTGTGCTGAGGACTCATGAACTTTTACACTGTAGTCAACTGTCTTGATTAGTGTGATTTTTGCTGGGATGCAAAGCAGGGGTTCACAGATTTTGGGTTTCTCCCATTCTTAGCTATTCACATACACATTCCAAAATAAACTGTAGGATGCTTGCCTTCTTCAGTAAGGTCTGACTAGAACTGCCATTTATTTTGGAGAGGATTCAACAACGAGCATGTGTTTTGTGGCTGCATAGTTTTTAAGTGCTATTGTGTTTAGTAGGAGAAGGGCCCTTCCTGTCTACTTTTTACCATGGACTGACTGGACTCTGCCTTAAGTTACCACACTTACTGCAGTTTGCTGAAAGTGCTGTTCCCTTTCATATTCATAAGGCTTTGCCCCAACCTGTGACTTCCCAGTATTCTCTTGCCCATCATTTCTTGCCCAGTCTCTTCTTTTAATATATTACAATTAATTAAATTTAATTTTTGCTTGCAAGAAATTCACTAATGTCAATATATTTCACATGGGAATGCTTGAGTCTTTCAAGAATATCTGTAAGTCTATTTGTAATTATTGAAAAAAAGACTCTATTGGTCTAATCATGAATTTGATTTGCCATTTAAAAATTAAACTCCATTTTAATTCATTTACATTATAAGTAAAATGGTAAACTTACTGAAATAACAAAAGTAAAGAGAAATTTGGTATTAAAACAAAAATTGGGTAGAAAAACATCCTTCAGATTTTTTTACTTTTATTTTTGAGATAGAGTCTCACCATGTTATCATGACTGGTTTAGAACTTGCTATGTAAACCAGGCACACCTGGAATTCATAAATATCTGATGTCCCCTGAGTTATCAGTACAGGGAGGGAAGAAATGTGTCACCAAGTTTGACTTCCATTGCTGATTATAAATAATAAAACTAATGATAAAATTAGATTGATCATCTTTGCTACAGTAGTTTAATATAAAATTAATGGAATATTATAATTTTATGCATTTATAGAATGTATAGTAGAGATCAAAAGCATAGCTTAACAATACCAATTACAGATTTTTTTAATTTACTGAATTAGTACTTAAAGTTATGTTAACAATTTGAAAATAGAGTCTCATCAAATCTTAATTATTATGTCTTCATGATAATTACTATTTTCCCAAGAGAATAATGCAAAATATATTACCATCAGTTTCCCATAGCTATAGATATTCTCCAGTGAAAGAGCTCATATAAGAATATATTAGTTCATATGTTTTAAATTCAGTATTTATGGTAGAGAACCTTCACATTCCCTAACATAAACAACTATATATATTTTAAGTGGAATGTAATTGTTATAATCAGTAACATAAAACAGGATATTATAAATTATACCTAGAAAACAATTCACTAGCATCATTTAAAGTATAAGCATTATATAATATAGTTATGGTCATATATATGCATGTAGTTGAGCTATAAAGCCTAAGTATTGATTATTATTGTTAATGCATTGTATGGAGTCTTATGAATATGAAAGATGTTGGAGTTACAGAAAGCTATAATCATTATAAATATAGTTACTAAATGGTATTCTATATATAACAGGGGTTACTCAAAAAAAAAAGAAATATATGCTAGAAACATGAATAAGTTAAAAAAATCTTGTAAATATCAATCTATTTTTAATAGAGGTATTATATATTTAGAAGAAGCTATGTTGGCTTATTAGTCTGAATGTATTCATGACAAAAGATGATTCTTCAGTAGACACAGAAAATTGATAGATGAAATATTCAAGAAACTCTTGACAGAGAAATTTAAGAAAGAAAAGAAAATGAAATGGTTCATAAGAAAGAGGATATGAGTGTGTCCGGAGAGGAGGATTAATTAGATGCAAAAAAGCAAAACAATCAACAAAACAAAACAACAAACATGGGATAGATATATTTGAAAATACTGAAATTATGAAAAGTTCAGTACCTGAATTGTGCCGTCTTTCTGTCAGGGCCATCCAAAAACATTTGAATCCTTGGAACATTTGACAGGAAGATTTGATGTGTTTGCCTGAAAGGATGGTGTGAAGACTGGTGTCCCAATAAAATTTAACTGGGCAGTTCTCAGACTACTTATGCAAAGTCCCAATATCCAAGGGTGTACAAGATCGAGGACTTAATGGTTTGGGCAAGATCTTGAATCATTCTTCCTTCCCAATAAATCCCAGAACTGCTAGAGTAGAGAACACAAGTGGTTTCTGAGTTTTGGCTGCTAGGACCCTGGAGTCAATCCCAAACCCGGCTAAAGGGTAAGCATCCAACAGGGGATATCTCAGCCCAATGCAGAGATGCACCAGAACAATTGAAGATCCTAAATAGAAATGAGGATAATAAAATTCAACCCCGTGTCTTTAAACTTTGCATTTATTTGTTTGTCTGTCTATCTATCTATCTATCTATCTATCTATCTATTGAGAGAGTACACCATGGTTAATGAATGGGGTCAGATTAAAAGACAGCGTGTAGGATTCAGTTCTCACCTGTTATTTGGTTTATGTCTCAATCTTATAATGTATTATAAGGGAAATATTGTCTTTAAAAAATTAAAAATAAAAAAAAGAACAAACTCGGGTAACAAGTGCCTCTATCAACTGAGGCAGCTCCCTGGCCCCATAATTTCTAACCCTTATCAACAAATTTCAGTCATTTGTATAATAAAGTCATGAGTATAGTCACAGGTGGAATGCAGGTGAAGAGAGTTTGAGTTTGTGTTTATGAATCTGTAAACATTTCTCTTTTCTGTACTGAAATGACGGGCCTTCCATTTGCAAGTTGTTGACATTTGAATTTGGAAATCTCTGCATCTTATTTATTAATGCATGTAAAGCTGTCATGGAAGTTGCATATGAAGTTAATTGAAGAATGAGTTTTCCTCATGAACCAACTATTCATATAAAATCATATTTTCTATGGCAGTAGGCATTTAAAATATAAAGTTACATCTTTTCTTTTTTATTAGATATATTCTTTATTTACACTTCAAATGATTTCCCTTTCCTGGTTCCCCCTTCCCATTAGTCCTCTCCCCTCCCCGTGTTCCCCAATCAACCGCCTCCTGCTTCCCTGTCCTGGTACTCTCCTACACTGCTGCATGGATCCTTTCCTTCCTTTTTCTTGGGCATCATTTGATATGTGAATTGTGTTTTAGGTATTCCTAGCTTCTGGGCTAATAACCAATTATCAGTGAGTACATACTATGTGTGTTCTTTTGTGATTTGGTTACCTCACTTAGGATGATATTTTCCAGTTCCACCTATTTGCCTAAGAATTTCTTAAATTAATTGTTTTTAATAGCTGAGTAGTATTCCGGACCCCATTATACCACTCCTGGGAATATACCCAGAGGATTCCCCAGCATGTAATAAGGACATATGCTTCACTATGTTCATAGCAGTCCTATTTATAATAGGCAGAAGCTGGAAAGAACCCAGATGTCCCTCAATGGAGGAATGGATACAGAAAATGTAGTATATTTACACTATGGAATTCATCTTTTCTTTCAAAGAATGAAACAATTATTGGTTTGACACATATGTGAAACTTCTCTTTCCAGAGGTTGTTGTCAACTAATTGGTAAATTTATAGTTTTGCCTGAACCATGAATTTTGTGCTACCCTTGCAGTAGATAAAATAGATGCAGTCTATTTTAGATGCAGAAAAGTCTAGAATATATTCACACAGAATCTGCCTTTAGGTTTTTGTCTAAAGCAGTCAGGGTTTTATTTTTAGTATCCCCCTTTTCAATGGTGTACCTGTTTGACATAATGTTCTTTTGGAAATAAAAAAAAGAGCAATAGCAACTAAATTAGCCTCTTTTTTTATGGGTTATTTCCCTATTGGGTTTAGTTTGATGAGTAACAATGGAAATGGGTCGAGGAGCGCATTGTGCCAGCGATAAGCATACAAACAGGCTCTCCAAACTGTTATGCTAATAACCATCATCGTTAATTAAAATTTTTGTTTATACACATTATAAATGAAGAGTTAATAATAATCCAAGGTACTGTAAACTGTCTCTATTTCTACTTTGTCTCAAAATACCCAAATGTTATAGCATTAAATATACTCTTCAACATGAATTTGAGAAATCTGTCAGTTTTTCTAATATGATGCCATGGTAGTAAGTCAACAAATAGCCTTAATCAGATTAATTTTACAATTTCTCTCTCTCTCTCTCTCTCTCTCTCTCTCTCTCTCTCTCTCTCTCTCTCTCAGTGTGTGTGTGTGTGTGTGTGTGTGTGTGTGTGTGAGAGAGAGAGAGAGAGAGAGAGAGAGAGAGTGAAAGAGAGAATTCCCTTGTCTTAAGTGTAGTAAGCAGAGGCTGACACAGAGATGTTTTCTTCTGTTGCTTTTCAGTCTTGCCTTGTGAGGATTGTCATCTCACTAAAAAGCTTGTCACTTTTGCCAGACTAACCAGGCTGCCTGTCTGTGATATCCACACATCTTCATGCTCCATTGCTAGGGTGGTTGAGGTATGCCATATTGACTTAATGCTTGGATCTCAACTCAGGTCCTCATACTTACACCATAGGCACTTTTACCCACTGCTCTTTCTGGGCCCCTTTGATTATTTTGCAAGACCAAAAAATTCTTGTAAATGTTTAACTCATGGAAAATATCTGCACTCAAAGTTTTGATTATCAGTATTCTATGTTACAAATGCTTATTTGTGAACAAATTATTTTATGCTAATTTTTTCTTTAAAGGGAGAATATCAGTGGTTGAGGAATAATTTAGGCTGTTTATCATCTTCTTTGAAAAGGGAAAATAACAATGTAGCCCATTTACAAGGCACATTAATCTCCCATGTGGCCCCAGAAGCAAACAGAATTTCAAAAAGAACCTCTGTAAATTATTTGAAATATACTTTTGTTCTCAAAGAAAATATTGTTAAAGTTCTTTAGAACTTAAAAAATATATTTCTTCATTGATAGTTCAATATATGTCTTGTTTACATCATTTCTCCTCCTCCTTCCCCCAGCTTCTCCCAGCCCATGCAGCCTCAGTACTTTTTAAATGTGTAACCTCATATTCACTACTTATTGGAAACACACACACACACACACACACACACACACACACCTGCTGAGTTCATTTACTTGTTCACACTTGCATGTTATTAGGGCTGACTATGGGATTGGATAATCTGTCAGTGGGCTCAGACTTATAGAAGACTAATGATTCTTTAGCAACCATTGCATGCATCCAAGACATGCTTCTTGTGAAATTTTCCCAACCCTTAGTGACATGTAACTTGGTATTTCCATTTTTTCAGGTATAGTTTAGGAAGCCATATTGTTGAGATTTCATGAATATAGCTTTCTCTGTTTTATATAGAAGACATCACCATGCAGAAAATGTTCTGATTCTCTGGTCATGAAACATTTCTGCCCCTTCTTCTGTGATGTAATCCAAGCCTTAATGATAAGGTTAGTCTGTAGATGAATCTGCGGATGCTATGTACTTCATAGTCAACTGTCCTTTGCATTTTGAACAGTTGTGGCTTTCTGTAGTGAGCCCCATTTGCTACAAAATAAAGCTCCTTTTGAGTAAGAGTGAGGACTTAACTTTGGTAATTAGAATACAGTTTGAAATTATACTGGTACAGAATAGAGGCAGTAGTAGATTCTCCTCTGAGATCCATGACATTCCCAGCCATAGGAAATGGGGTATGTTTACAGTTCCTGACATAAATTTCCTTTTACTGGGTGAAGCTTAAGTCCAATTAGATGACTGTTTGTTACTTCCAGGAGATAAGTACCACTATTGTGCCTTCCAGGCTACCAGTTTGTTATGACATTCTTGGGATTCAGAGGTTCTAGTTGGGTAAGACTTTGGTGACTGCTCTCTTCCCTTGGCAGCTTGCAGGTTACTATGAGAGCTAGTCTTCAAAGAGGATGTGTCCAGACCAGCTTTTGCTAGATTCCTCTAATTCTTCTTTCTCAAGTGGGTGGTGTCTTCAGCAATACTCATTTACACTAAGTCCTGGGATGCTAAGAACAAAAGCAGAGCCTATTCTTTCCAAGAGATTGTTTCAAACTTTTAAGAATGAGAGAAATAAATTTCATATGCTTCAGAAGGTGTCCAAGTAGGGAAGTTATAATGAAACTTGTAGTCCTGAACCCTTATGTACTGGCTGGTTTTGTATGTTTTGTATGTCAACTTGACACAGGCTAGTTATCACAGAGAAAGGAGCTTCAGTTGGGGAAGTGCCTCCATGAGATCCAGCTGTGGGGAGTTTTCTCAATTAGTGATCAAGGGGGAGGGCCTCTTGTGGTTGGTACCATCCCTGGGCTGGTAGTATTGGGTTCTATAAGAGAGCAGGCTGAGCAAGCCAGAGGAAGAGCAAGCCAGTAAGAAACATCCCTCCATGGCCCCTACATCAGCTCCTGCTTGAGTTCCAGTACTGACTTCCTTTAGTGATGAACAGCAACTTAGAAGTGTAAGCTCAGTAAACCCTCCCCCCCAACTTGTGTCTTGGTCATGATGTTTGTTCAGGAATAGAAACCCTAACTAAGACATCTTAGAAGGAAAAGTTGGAAATGTTTATTGGCTAATCGTCACTTAGAATAATGAAAAATAAATATCTCCCTCTTTCTTATGAAATTATACTAAAATACTGATTGGTGTGTGTCTCAGTTAGGATTTGAACCTGCATTTCTACTTAAAACTACCAAGGTTTTGACACCTTACCATAAATGATTAAGATACAGATTCAATGCAATCCCCATCAAAATCCCAACTCACTTCTTCATAGAGCTAGAAAGAGCAATTCTCAAATTCATCTGGAATAACAAAAAACCCAGGATAGCTAAAACTATTCTCAATAGTAAAAGAACTTCTAGGGGAATCAGTATCCTGGATCTCAAGCAATACTAGAGAGCAGTAGTGTTAAAAACTGCATGGTATTGGTACAGTGACAGGGAGGTGGATCAATGGAATAGGAGAAGATCCAGAATTGAACCCACACATCTATGGCCACTTGATCTTCAACAAAGGAGCTGAAAACATACAGTGGAAAAAAGGTAGCCTTTTCAAGAAATGGTGCTGGATCAACTGGAGGTCAGCATGCAGAAGAATGAGAATTGATCCACTCTTATCTCCTTGTGCTAAGCTCAACTCCAAGTGGATCAAGGACCTCCACATTAAACCAGACACACTGAAACTAATAGAAGAGAAATTGGGGAAGACCCTTGTGGACACTGGCTCAGGGGGAAAGTTCCTGAACAGAACACCAATAGCTTATGCTCTAAGATCAAGAATAGACAAATAGGACCTCATAAAATTACAAAGTTTCTGTAAGGCAAAAGACACTGTCAAAAGGACAAATCAGCAACAAACAAATTGGGAAAAGATTTTCACCAACCCTACATCTGACAGAGGCTAATATCCAGTGTATACAAAGAACTCAAGAAGTTAGTCCCCAGAAAACCAAATAACCCTATTAGAAATGGGATACAGAGCTAAACAAAGACTTTTCACCTGAAGAACTTCGAATGGCTGAGAAGCACCTTAAGAAATGTTCAACATTATTAGTCATTAGGGAAATGCAAATCAAAACAACCCTGAGATTTCACCTCTCACCAGTCAGAATGGCTAAGATTAAAAACTCAGGAAACAGCAGGTGTTGGCGAGGATGTGGAGAAATAGGAACACTCCTCCACTGCTGGTGGGATTGCAAGCTGGTACAACCACTCTGGAAATCAGTCTGGCGGTTCCTCAGAAAGCTGGACATAATACTTCCATAGGACCCTGCCATACCACTCCTGGGCATATACCGAGAAGATTCCCCAGCATGCAATAAGTATACATGCTCCACTATATTCATAGCAGCCTTATTTATAATAGCCAGAAGCTGGAAAGAACCCATATGTCCCTCAACAGAAGAATGGATTCAAAAAATGTGGTAAATATATACAATGGAGTACTATTCAGCCATTAGAAGCAATGAATTCATGAAATTCTTAGAGAAATGGATGGAGCTGGAGAACATCATACTAAGTGAGGTAACCCAGTCTCAAAAAAATACCCATGGTATGAACTCACTGATAAGTGGATATTAGCCTGGAATCTTGGGACACCAAAGACACAATCCACATACCAAATGATGTTCGAGAAGAAGGAAGGATATGCCTGGCCTTTCCTGGATCTGGAAAGGCCAATGCATCAGTGTAGGAGAATACCAGAACAGGGAAGTGGGAAGGAGAGGATGGGGGAACAGGGAGGGCATATGGGACCTTTGGGGGGCAGGGAACCAGGAAAAGGGAAATGAAATGTAAATAAAGAATATATCCAATAAAAAAAATGTGCTTATTGAGCCGGATTGCCTAGATTCAAATATTTACTCTGGATTTGTTAGTTGCATGTTCTTGGATATTAATATGAACCCTATGTCTCAGACTTTTAGTCTACAATAAAATAATACTCTTTTTCAGCATAATAATGAAGATAAATGCATTTTGGAATTTCAAACATTCCTAACAAATGAGCGAATATAGTAAGTACTCAAGTAATTGAGCTAGGGATGGTGCTTACAGAGAATATTAGATGACTGTCTGGTTCTTCACCATGTTCCAAATTGTGTGTCCTATGGAGCATTTTTTGTTTATTTATTTGAAATATCTAACAACCTAGATACAAGGTGAATCTTTTTTCATTTTACTTTTTTGTATGTTTTGTCACTTGAGTGATATAAGATATGAGATAGGCACTGGGTGCTCATTATGATTACTCCCTGCTTCTTACTGTCTCATCTAGCTGTGGAAAAATAATTTTAGAGGTCTCTGAGTTACCTGCAATTCATTTAATTCCTATGGATATTCTTGGCTATATTAATATATGGCATTCATCATTTTACAGTTCTTAAAATTCTACAGTGATCCATTGAACTGTTTCAAAATGGGCTCTCATTCACACAAATGACTGTTATAAGGAATATTGCCATGTTTATATACGTTAGATTCTACATTATTACATGTATAATGACTTACAATTATCTCAGAATGGCATATTTTTGGTTTAATTTACACAGCAGGTTTGTTTTATTTTCCTGTTTGTCTGTGAAAATGGAAACTACCTCAACTAGTTAACATGAGGAATTTAGTGCAGAGCTGTAGTCCTGTGGGTGATAGACCGATGAGATGCCAAATAAAGCCCCTGAAGGGTAAATGCAGAGTGGCTACCCCTCTTAGACTAAAGGGATAAAATGAAATTGCAGCATTTCTAAGTCCAGAGGTTCTGGGATTTCTGAGAGGCAAATTGTGGTTGAGCTCACATGCTGGCTTTGGGTCTGGGAAGGACCTGTGTGGGAAACTGAGAGGTTTGGAAAATATCCCTGATGTTCCTTTCAGGGACTCCTGAAGCTGATGAAGCACTCCTGTGCTGAGCTGATCTATGAGTCAGGAAATAGGGAACCCAGAGGAAAACAGTTCTCATGTGAGCCCTGGGAAGCAGGAAGAACAAAGGAGGAATGAAAAATTGAGCCGAAGGGGAAATAACTGAAGACTGGCATTTAGTTCATGAGGAAAGAGAAGTGAAGGCTGTACAGTTATGTTGGGAACTAGGTGTGAGTCTTCATACTGATTGATCTGCTTCTCTAGAACAGCATCTGAGCCATGCCACATATGATGATTATTTTCCTGTTGGGTTCTAAAGAATGGTTAATCATGTGGCTGTTTTTATATTGCACAAGATTCTTTGGGATATGCAAGAGAGTGTTGTGTCAACTTGACACAGGCTAAAGTCATCTAAAAGAAAGAACCTTCAATTAAGGAAACATTTCCATAAGATTGAGTTGTAGTCAGGCATATAAGGCATTTTCTTATTTAGTGATTGATGTGAGGGCCCAGTCCATTATAGGTGGTGCCATTCTTGTACTCATAGTCCTGGGTTCTATAAGAAAGTGTGCTGAGCAAGCCAGGGGGAACAAGCCAGTAAGAAGTAGCCCTCAATGTCCTCTGTATCAGTTCTGGCCTTCAGTTTCCTATTACTTTGAGTTCCTAATAGCCAGTGATATGTAAGTGTAAGTCAAATAAATCCTTTCCTCCCCAACTTGCATTTTGGTCATGGTGTTTCATTGTAGGAATAGAAATAGTAATTAAGACTCACTCTAATTCCAGATTAATTCTCTCTATATTATTGGCCACATGTATATGATATAGCAGATGGCACTGTGGCCTATTGCACACATAGTCTTTTGTTGTGGACCTACAGAAGGGTCTCTAATCTGGTGCTATCTTCCTAGTCAGTCTGCTGTTTTCCCCACAGAGAAGCCTGTTGATGGGAACAGATCTTTTGGTCTTCTGACTTAAAAGCTGTGCTCTCTCTCTCTCTCTCTCTCTCTCTCTCTCTCTCTCTCTCTCTCTCTCTCTCTCTCTCATGATGATACACAAGACACACAGATAGCTCTGTGCAGTGTGAGGTAATCAGGGCTTGGGGACTCAACTTTCCTCACCCAGTTTTCTAAACCTGACACATGCCTCTTTCTGTGTTTGAAATTCTTTTAATAAAGATCAGAAACATAGGAAATACTTTTTATACCTTTAAGTATAGAGGCACTAAAGAGGCCAAACTCTCAGTACTTAACACCTGTAAAGGACTAGCTGAGTATTTCTGTTCACAAAAGAGATGTAAGTAGGTGGAAATGCTTTGTGCTATAGTAGGCTCATGGGGAAGATGAGAGGCCCCATTGAGGTGTTGGTGCCTCGGAGAAAGTAGAGAATTGTGCATCCAGGAAAGTATTCAGAACTATAATGATCTCATAAGAAAAAACTGCACCAGGGTTAAGAAACCTCAGTCTCACAATGGAAAAGTTTCGTGGATGCTGACACATTTGTGAAAATGACATGGCAAGCTTTTGTTAAAGGCCCATGACTCACTCTCTCTGGCTTTTCCAGCAAAGAAAGTCTTGAGAATGTTGCATGAGCCACCATTAGATATTGAAGTGATGACCATGAGATTAGAGGACAGACAGGTACCACTTGGGACAGAGGGGACTGGGCAACCACAGGAAGGAACATTATCAGTGATTTTGTGAGGTTCTCATGATTTTTCTGTTTTTATTTAGAATGTTATATCATCTTTAGGTATAGTGTGCAAAATTTACAACTAAGTCATTTTAACCTCTTATTAATTCTAAAAGTTTTGTGAGGAATGACTCTCTAACAGGAACACAAATGTTTTCTTCTACTTTTTGTTTTTGTTTTGTTTTCTACTTAATACTTTCCTATTATACCTATTATACCTGGTACCAGAAATTAGTGAGATTTTGTTCATTTTTGTCATTGTGGACCTTGAAATTTGAGAAAATTATATCCAAGCTTAGGACTTTACACATCATTTCCATGTTCATAGCTGAGCTGAATATTTTGTTGCAATCCATGCCAATGGATTTTTTTAAACGACTCATTAAAGATTTTCTTGCAACATCAGTAAATACAGTTATTTACAGGTTACTTTTTGTGTTTTTAAACTATTGAACCTTCTTTCCCCATGAACTTCATCTCAGCACTGTTGCCATCTGCTTAAGGCAGTCCTCTGTATGTTTACACAGGACTGCTGATATGATTGTCAGCTATGATGGCCTTCCCTTTCTGAGCTGACCTGCTTCCAATGATGGTTTTTTACATTCTAAAAAAAAAATACATGTTTTGTGTTTGGCCTCTTTCTCAGTAATATTAAAAAATTGTTTTCCATATAAATAATGAGAGTAGATATGAAATTTGCCATCCTTTTGGAGAGAGCAACTCCAGTAGTCCATGGAATGAGATTTCATTGTCATAATTTGAGACTCCTACTTAACCTTTAAGTATATATATTGGAAAGCAAACATTTTTAAAGACATAAAATATACTAACTCTAACAGAAGATTGTAAGCTTGATTATATTGGAAATAACCATTTTATTTGTAAATATAATAACAAAAATATATATTACAGATAGGGAAAAATTGTATTCTCTAAATTTACCAAACTATTAAGTATCGAGGATATCTTAATAAATTCTGTAAATCAATATAAAATAATAGACAATTCAACATATAAATGGGTCTAAACCATGAATAATACTTTGCAGAAAAGCAGATAGATAGCCAATAAACATATGAAGAGATAATTTAGACTCAATAATGATCAAAGAATTACATATCATGCTATAATGAGCTCTATTTTACTTTCATTTGATTGGAAACATAAAATAAAAAGCTCATTATACCGAGTGATTAAGAGGAAGCGAGTCCTCAGGGTCTTTTATGAATTGTTTCTTTAAACAAAAATCAGTGCAAATGCTTTGGAAAGCATTGGTTATTGTTTTGTATAATTCTGCTTACTGTGTAGTAAAGTGATTTTATCTGTAGATCTGGGGAAAATGTTATTTGAGAAACCCTTTCTAGTGAAGCATCTGGTAGAACCCCTGTCCTGTCTCTGACTATGTTTTGTCTACCCACCTTTGTTAGGGAAGCTCTGTGTGGGCTGGGTGCTCTGCCATCACTGCCCTGCTCACCCTCTCTCTAGAAACTATTTCTAGTTCATGTCTCTTCCTCCTTTCCTAGGATCTTTGGCTAAAAGCATGCTATATCTTCTTTTACATACCTATTTATGACTTTCTATTACTAGGCTACCCTTTGCGGTAAGTAAAGAGAAGACAGTTAATTTTCAAATAGACAGATTTCTAAGGAGAGAGGACCTGGATGCGTGATCAGGCTGAAAACTGATTAGTTTCACTTTTTATGGAGGATGGCCTGCTTCTGAGGCCTTGTCTTTTGCCAGATTTATTCCTAGTCAGTGGCTTTTTTCTTTCTGGGAATTTCAAAATTCTTTACCCTTCTCTCATCCAAACAGATCCCTGTTGTCATTTAAAGTGACTCAACCCACAAAATATATCTTTCCTGGTTCAATTCAAGAAGGACAAATGGGACCTATCTCTATTCCATACTCTCTAAAAAAATATGTAAAAGCCCAGATGGGAAGAGCAAATGGTGCTCCAATTCAGGATGCCCTACCCCACCATGGGAGGGCCTTTAGGTGCTGTGTGTGTGTGTGTGTGTGTGTGTGTGTGTATACTGCTTTCATTCCAGTAAATTTAACTGTGCTGCTGACTGCAAACGTCTCACCTTGTAATTCTTTACCCAATGAAGAAACAGACCAAAGAATCATTGAAGGCTACTGTGGTGGGTGCTATGTTTGCTCTGTTCCTTTGGGCCTGTGATCCTGTGGTGGGGCAGACTGGAATTTCCTTAGAAAACCCTCAGGGGAATACATTACCACCCAACCATCAACCACTCTCTTTAGAGTTTCTGAGCCTCCATGTTGTCGAAAAATTAGAATCGTATTTTCCAGATCACATCGCTTAAAGAATCTCCAGGAACCTACTACCTCCTTTCAGGGCCTGCCTTGGTGTAATCTAGAACATGAGCGAGCACAGACATCTGCAGTGTCTACCCTGAGCAGTGAACGTTACCCCCAAATACGTTCATATGAAGGAAGGAAAACCTGAAAGTGTGAAAGCTCAAATATTTGTTTCTATACATTGCCTCTGTTCACTCTGTAGTGAGCTGTTGGGTGACAAGAGCCATGTTGACTTGCAAGTGAAGGATGGACCAGACTTGAAACATTGCTATTGCCTCCCTGAAAAGCTTCAGTTAACTGCTGCCTTCAATCTCACGGGATTATTGAGTCCGGTTTTTAGGTATAGTCAGTTGTATTTATTTTTAATCCAGTCCCATTTGTTAATCATTCACATACACTTTCAACAGCAAGATCTGAATATTTTTCATGTCTTTCTATGGAAAAAAATAGGGAGATGAAGCTCCAGGAATAGCATCCCCAATGTTAACATTTTCAGTTGGCAGAGCAGGTCTGAGAAGAACTGAACTTTGTGAATGACTACAAAGGGTGTTAATTAAGTAGCAGGTGTTTTATCACCCATGTCTACTTGAAAAAAGAATGTAGCACAGATGTAGAAAGCTTAACTACATCTATAGTTTGTATAACAGAATTCTATATTCATTGGGTTCCATCTGCTGCAATAACCTCGAACCACACTTAGTGCCAGCCAATTAGCACCTTGATTAAGCTATAGCCCACCTGCAGCTTCAGTGCTGGAATATATTCACTCACTTTAACATAAGTGCTTTGTGAAGCCCAGATTAAAGCAGCAGAGCAAAGGGGAGAAAAGATTCACAAGTTAGTTTTTTCATGCTTGTGCACACTCTCCTAATTACAAAGGTATCAATAATTTCATCACTGCTTTGCCCTTCAATTTTCTTTTTCATTTTCCTCAGACATAGGATTTGGCTGAAATTTTCCAGACTCTTAGACACAGAAGCTACAAAAAATAAACAAATCAAGACAACAACAACAACAACAACAACAACAACACACACACACACACAATTATTATATTTTGTTCTGTCAGCTCAAATTTGAAAGATCCCATGGAAAAGCTCCAATTTGCTTAACTCAGAGCATATGCAGATTCTGAATGAGATTAGATATCCTGTCTCAATCAACATCATTGATATTTGGTACCTACATTTTATAGCTATAATGATAGAATATGATGGGCAAACTTTTACATCACGCTCTCTGGGGAGATATGAACAAATACTTGTTTTCCCGACATAGTAGAACAAAGACAAAGCAAACAAGCACTTCCACTGAATTCTAGTCTCATGAACTAGTAAATCTACTGGAGTTACTTACAGGAGCATGACTAAGTGGGGCTTATAGAAGCAGGGGTGTCCAAAAAAGTCACTGGAAAATCCCCAGCAATATGGATGACAACTCTAAAGCTTCATCCTTGGAGCTCTGTGCACGACTTGAGGGCAGTTCAGCCAGTCAGTCAGAGTCCTTCCCACAAACAGTTGTCACTACAGTATAATCCTGCAGAGGAGCCTTGTGGATCTTGAAAGTTTCAAGAACTTCAAGTCTTATAAATTTCATTTGTTTTCTAGTCCCTGCATGCTTTACTTGGTCCTTGAATGTTAAGTGCCTCCCTCCCCCTCCCAGAAACTAATGCTTCAATTTGAAGGGAACAGTTTTGCAAGACAGATTCATAAGCAAGGTCAGAAATTAAGTGACCAAAAATGTATTCAGGTTGAAGGCAGCAAAAACCTGATGGAACAAAGTAAGAAAATTGACCCATGTATGTATTGTCAGCTGTAGGATATGAATCCTCTGCTTCAGTTTATGAATGGGGCAGAGGGAGAACTTTCCATTGTCTACAGTGACTTTTCTCTCATCAGAGAAAGCTATCAGTTTAAGTGTGTGTGTGTGTGTGTGTGTGTGTGTGTGTGTGTGTGTGTGTGTGAGAGAGAGAGAGAGAGAGAGAAAGTATCCCTTCAAGAGTGGACTGCCATGACAGCTTACCTACTAGTAGCTTATAGGACTGAATGGAGAGGGAAGTGGTGGAGAAAGTAAGACACAGGAGCAAGGGGCATCCTGAGTGAATATGTATTGTTGACATGGGTTTGGCCATGACAAGGACCCCAGTCCTTATGAGAGTGGCAAAGCCTCCCTGGAGTGAGGCTCAGATGGATGGCACAGCCTTCTGCTTTGAGAGAGAAATTGTCAGTGTGCTAAAATGCCCACTTTACCTTTCTCCCATCCCCAATATTTATGGTGAAGCCTGCAGTAACTATTTATCCTAAGACTGGCTAAACCAGCTTCCTTATTCTGTTTGTACATAGTAACTAGTAACCCTGTCTCTCTGACCAGTTGCATAGTGTAAACATTCTAGTTTCTGGGGTCTGTGGCTTCTTAATCAGAGAGCCAGCTCTACCAAATCCAAGCTTTGTCTGTCTCTTCCTCTCTGTCTCTCCCTCTCTGTATCTCTCAGTCTCCCTGTCTCTGTCTGTCTGTCTGTCTGTCTGTCTGTCTGTCTCTCTCTCTCTCTCTCTCTCTCTCTCTCTCTCTCTCTCTCTCTCTCTCTCTCGTGTGTGTGTGTGTGTGTGTGTGTGTGTGTGTGTGTGTGTGTGCATGTGTGTCCTTTCTTCATTTCCTCAGTGGATTTTTACCCATGTCTCTAGGAACCAATCCATGTAAGGACAGAGCATCAGGAGGCTGTTGTGATCACCCAAACAGGAAGTGCAGAAGGGAGCTAACTTAGCACAGAAGGCCTCTTGGGGACATAACAGCAAGGACACGCATGTGCTGGCCTCTGCTCCTGCTGCAGCATTGGCTACAGCACTAATGGATTGTTTTTCACCTCAGCACAGCCACACATGCTCCCTTGTTTCAAGCAGAATTCAGGAAATCTGGGAAGTAGAAAAATAGCAGCATGCACTGGGCTTCATTTTTAACATTTCATTTTAGATGCCCAGTGCACAACCACAAGAGATTAATCAGCTAGCCAGGGGCTGACATGAGCTTGCATTCTCAGGAGAAGGGCCTCGGGGCTATTAGGAGTAAGTGTTGTCATTCTGTACAAATCCTTTCATCAAAAGGCAAAAGTGCTTGGATTTTATTATATTCTCTCCAAGGCCAGAAGAATGGTTTCAGCTTGAATTATTAGATACTTTGTAAAACTAAATTTAGAAATAATTTACTCACCTTGAAACGAGACTTGGAATAGTGTAGAAAGATCAATAAATAGCCCCTGAAATGCAATGGAGAACATGGATCTGTAAAAGCCATTTTCCCAGATGCTATTTTGGGAGCTATTAAATATTCTATATGAAGTCCGTTGTCTTTTCATTTGTGCTAGAACTTGAACCTCTGGAGCACAGATAGAAGATGGATATAAAGTAGAGATAAGAAAAGAAAGGGGAACCTGGGAGCAAGTGGAAAGTTACAGAAGGCACTGCACCCCAACAGATCTCCTTCTCCAGCCTGACTTTGGAAATGCCTAGGAGAGAAGTTGGTGCTGCACCTGATAACTCAAAGCACCACTAGGAGTGCTGCTTTTGTACTTAAGAGTAATTTACTTGTGAATCCTTGCTAACACTTCATATAGCCCATATCTTCATTTGTTCTCTTCTACTAGGTGGTGATGGAATGATGTTGCAGTTCACATTCTTGTAACAGCTATTGATATTTTCAGGGTCTACTAAGGCCTTTTGTCTGCTTTGGCATTGTGTTTTGTTGTTTTACTTCAGAGTCTCTAGATGTCTCTATGTCACATGTATGGATTAGAAATCCACTGAAGTTCCCCTAATTCACAGATTGCCTTTGTTTCCAGTCTGTGTAGAAAAAAAAGATGTAAGGCCATTGAAGAAGCATTTATTATTTGCTTTCATGGATCATAATTTTGGTGGTCCAGGAAGTAATGGCCAAGCTCTTGGTTTTGAAGCTTATATTCGTATTCTTCTAGGAGTTTTACTAATTTTGGCTTTTACATGTAACTCTTAGTCAAATATGCTTTCTTTTCTCAACTCCTGCTCTAGGCCCATGCCCTCTGTCTGCTGTCTAGCTGGTCATAGCCTGCTACCATATTTCACAAGAAATACAGTGCCATTGCAGTAAGGTTAACATGTAAGGTTAACACAGTAGACATGTAGACACAGTAAGGGTAACATGTAGAGATCAATATTGCCAAGACTCTCCATTTCTGAATAGTTTTATGTAAATGAACTATTTATTATAAAAAAACTCTTAAAAAACTCTTGCACAAGATTTGCTTTACACTACAATTGTTTATAAGTAGTGACACAAATCTGTGTTCCTATCAGAGTAGACAATGACAGATTAAGCTATGCCTTCTGTAGTGTCCAGGCAAGGATCAAATATTGGATAGTTATCAGACAAATGGCTTCTTTGAAACACTCAGTTTTATAACCCTAATTAATGTTCCACAGAGCTCTAAGCTCCAATCCCATCTCTGTTCTCCCTTGATACAACTATATGAACTACTTAAAACTATAGTTTAACTCACAGGAAGTTTTACTTTTTCATCCTACTTATATAGATCAATGATTGGTTTTCATCAATTAAACCCTTAAGCAAATATTATGTCTGCTATGCATATTTTTGAGTAAAATCTACATTTCATTATTTGACATTTCCATAATATGTGTGTATTAAGGCTTCCCTGCCTTCCTACTATTTGAAACTTTCTTCCTAGAAAGACACAAACTACTTTGTAGTTTCCTGTCTCTATATGACATTAATGCACTCAGTGAGGGGTGGGGCCTAATGACCCCCTCTTCCTTGTATGGTGCAATGGTCATGAATCCAGTCTTGTGCCAGTCTGTGAGGTGATCACAGATGTAGTGAGTTAGTAGGAAGGCAGATTCCTAGCACTCCTCCCCAACTGCGCCATCCTTCTTCCTGACTCCTCGGATGACTTTCCCTGACCTTCTGAAAGGGAAATGCAGATAACTTTTTAAAGATAAGCACTCCACAGGTAATTATTTGCTGCACTTTCATCATTTTTTTTTCATTTTTGCTTCTGATTAACCTCTGCCGTATAAATCACATCTTTTACATTTTATTTTAGTTTTTTTTACATTTTATGTATATAATATATAATATGCTACATGTAGTAAATAATGTATGATGTGTTATATAAAACCTTATATATTATAAATGCTGTTCAGCTACAATTAAAGTTCATCTTTCATATAGTAATTGAAGCATATTTGATTATCAAAAGATACTGTTAATCCTGTTTGTCTTAAATTTAATGCTGCTCATTTTAAAGATATCATTGAGAATTTGAAATAGAATCTGAAAAACATAAAATATATCACTCTGTAAATGTAAAAGTGAATTGCTATACTCCAAAGTAAATTGAATGTTTGTATTTTAGATTAGAAAGTCTGCTACATTTTCGATAATCCCAGTAATAATTCATACTAAATCAGCAGTTTGATCCCTATTGACTTCTACAAAAGCTTTAATCTATATATTTATTTGTTCAGATATTGCTATCCATAACCTTAAAATACTGAGCATGTAACTGAAACTGGGTATTGTTAGTATAAAGGGCACATGTAAACAATATGTTTCAAAAACCCATCAAATATGACTCAAGAAAATTGCTCTTGGTATCTACAATTGCGGTGGCCATGTAAGCATATGGTTTGCTAATGTCAGCAAATTATAGGTTTCAGTGTAAAGCTGGAGAAGTCATAAAAATCAGAAATTCCTTTTAAACTATAATCCACCTCAATATTTAACATAAAATATGTCAATGGAGTGTGAATGAGAATATTATAAAAGTCAGTGAAAATAATTTAAGAATTTATGTAGTTGTAGGAAATTTATTTAAAGAATAACCAAGGATGCTTGGAGTCAGAGGACATAATAGATTACTGGTCATGAGGATAAGTTTGAGTCCTGGGAAAAGAAACAAGGAGAATGGCATTCTGACTGAGAGAGGGGAAAAGGAAGAAAGAAAAGAAAGGGGGCACGTATCAAGTTCAATTTATCTAGACCCATGTAGTACACAAGGCCTCGTAAACCTTTGACCTCCTCAGGTATGAGAAATGCATGCGAGGAGCATTCACAGGAAATCTCCACCCTATGTGCAGTTTTTTCTGTGATCCTAAAATAAAATACATTGTGTTTTAAAGAAAAGGTGTGCTAGTATCCTGAATCCTTGTTGTCTTCACATTTGAAATGAGGTTGCCCTCAACATATGCACTGAAATAAATTTTTATTGAGATTCTGTATGATAAACTCCTGCTAGCTGATTCACAATAACGACACTTAATGTTTAAAATTTAAGTGCTCCTGATTACTAATCCTTGTGAAAAGCCAGTAAGATTTCCTTGTATCTGGGCTGAGTTCTACTGTCATAAAGGAATTACCTTTAATTGTCTTAACTTTGTATAAAACCCCACAATTACATGGGCTCCTTATTGATCATCCTGGTTACTTATGTCAGATCTGTGTGTTGTTACTCCATCCTTTCTGTCAGCTGTTCATCTTCACTCAGTAACAGAGCATAAAGGTTGTGGCCCTTTCTCCTGAATATGGTAGGCTGGTGTTGGTATGCCAAGTGTCTTTAGGACCTGACCTTCATTTCCGTGTCACGCACGTACTGTTCTTCCATGCAGCCATTGGTTGTTTGGAATATCCCATTTAACTCTTGACTGCAAATCACTCCAGATTTCCTCTTTATTTTGCCCCAGTGATCATGGAAGGAGCTAGAATTGGTGAGGTTTGTATTCAGAGATGGTCATATATGCCATGATCCTTTTGTCTGCCCAGCAGAAAATGAAGGAAGCCTTCAGTCTGAGTAATAAAACACCCACAGGAATTACACAGTTCCTGACATAAGCTTGGATCATTTGCACCGTGTTGAGAAAGTTCTGCTGCCAGCAAAGAAAATGCTTCAATCTGAAGACAATCATTATTGCATATGCTTAATAATGCACAGCTTAATTTCAGAATCCACTCTTTCAGTGTGAAACAGAGAGAACCTACACAGTTCCCAGGGGATCGGGATTCATGAAGCACCTGTTTCTACCAAAATAAGGACAACTATACTTTGAAAACAAATTAAAATAAGGCATTTTTCCTGCTCATCTGTCCTTCACTTCAAATCCTGACATCACTGGAATGCAAACTTTCTCTGAGTTTACCACTTCATCATCTCTCCTACCAAGTAGTTGACATACTTCTTTTTTTTTTTCAAGTTTTTAAGTTTTGGGGAACTCTAGTGTTTCCTTTTTGCTCAGACTAAAACATACCTTGTTAGACATTAGTGTTCTGTTTTGTTTCGTGCTTCCTATTATTAATGACTATCCTATAAAGTGATAAGTGAGAGAGATTTACTATGTTATGTGAAAAGCTCAATCTGTGAATATACACTGATATCTGTCTTTCGAATAACATTGTAAATTCTAGGGATGCTGTATTGTTTTCAAAGATGGCATTTTTGTATTCCAGCATAGAGGATTCATGCATCAATTTAGACCCACAAGTGGTGATCTTTTTCTTACTGTAAAATAAGAGAATTTTAGTGTTCTTGGATGAGGCAAGGTGACATAATGTCAGATGCCATGCAGGAAGAGCTACAGTGGGAAAGTGTGCTTTCTGGAGACAGCCCACTGTCTTGCTCGGCTGTAATAGGTGCGCTCTGGTGAGACACAGCCCCAGAGTTAGGATTGCTTCTTGCTACTGATGTGCTTGATCATGGTTTTCATTGCCATACTCCTCATTGATTTTGCTTGGTGTGTGTGGACACCAGAGACACTCAGTACCTATAGCCTGGTGTAATCCTTCCTGGGTGATAGCTCACCCTATTGGGAAAATTTGCTGCAGATCAACATAAAGATGAACTTTCATGTATTGATGCTGTTTGGAGAAATTAATGACTTTATAGAATTCCAGATCCTATTCAAATAATTTTAGGAAGAAAGTTTAAGAAGATTGTTTTAGTTGTTTTGGCAGAAAAATGTAATAATGTTAGAATCAAAAATAGAATGTGCCTCCTTCTCCTAGAATATTACGTAAAGACTACATACTTAGGAATACAATGAGCTTTCATACATTGCGTCCCATTGCTTGGGACAAATTTATGATCAAGGAAAAACATTCATTCTAGGTTACATCCAAGAATGAGGCCACAGGTGTGCACTATGATAAAGCAAGGCCATGTAAAACTGTTGCTTTGAACTTATAATGAGCTTGTAGAATGAAACACTGCTCTGAACTTACTATTGACATCTTTCTGTAAGTCCTTTTTATGTACCATTGTAATTTTATAAAGAATTTTTGTATAAGAAGGTATAAAAATGCTAAGAGAAAAAAGTATGACTGTTGAGCTCTGCTGCGCGTGCGCGCACACACACACACACACACACACACACACCCCACACACACACACACACACACTTGTTTCTTTCTTGGTTGCTTGTTCTCTTTTCCTTTCTCTGTGAAATTATGAGAAGTTACCAGCTTTTATCCCCCGAAAGTTAAAGACCAGGGGCCATCAGCTTTTGACCTTCATCTGATGCTTTGTCCCACCTCAGTTCCTGACCCTTTGCCTATTGGAGCTGTTCCCCAGAAATGCAGTTCCTACAAACTAAATATAAACAAAGATAACTTAAAGAACATCTCGAAGTACTGTACAATGTGTGCCCTTCTAAGAAATATGGCTTAGAAAAGCTTTGGGTATGCTTAGCAACTTTCAATGATCTTTAAGCAGTACATTTAAATAGAGATTTATTTAATTTTTTGTTTAGTTTCATCATTTGTTTATTTATTCATTTTACAATCTTATACAATCACTTTGAAAATCAATTTGCTGGTTTTTCAGATAATGGAGAATTGTTCTACCCCAAGACACAGCTATGCTTCTCCTGGGTATAGGACCCAAAAATGTCCTACTATACCACAAGGACACTTGCACAACTATGTTCATAGAAGCTTTATTTATAATAGCCAGAAAGTGGAAACAACCTTGATATCTCTCAAATGAAGAATGGATAAATAAAATGTGGTACATCTACACAATGGAATACTATTCAGCTGTTTAAATCAAGAACATCATGAAATTTGTAGGCAAATAGACGGAACTAGAAAATATTGTCCTGAAAGAGGTAACCCAGACCCAGAAAGATGTGTATGGTATACACTCACTTTTAAGTGGATATTAGTCATAAAGTACAGGATAACCATGCTACAATTCATACACCCAAGGAAACTAAGTAATAAGGAAGGCTCAACGGAGGGTGCATGAATATCACTAAGAAGGAGAAAATAATCATTAGGCATTTATTTTTAAATGTGTTTGTAAGCATAAATGTATTTCTGTAAATGTATGCATACTAGGTGACCACAGATGCCAGGAGATGACAGTGAATCCTCTTGAATTATAGTTAGAGATGTTTTTGTGCCACACATGAATGCTTTGAAGTAAATCTCTGTTGTGGATGGGCCTGGTGCTGTTCTTGTGAACCAATCCCCTAATGAATAAAGGAGCCAATCACTGGTTGAGTAGGTGGGACTTCTGGGTTGCATGGAAGAAGAGAGGAAGCAGGAGAGAGTTACTTCCTTTTGGAACTTGGGACAACAGAAGGGTAGGAATGTAGCTGCTAGAGTTTCCTAGTATTGTGAGGATGAGATTTTGAGAAGGCTTACAAGATTAGGTTTAGTTGTTGCACCAAGAGATTGAGTTACCATTGATTCTGTACTAAGATTGTGTTGCATTTTCCTTCACAAGGTGACTCATCTGAGTTCAAGAGACAAAGGTATGGTGGCCAAGGGTGGGTTTGCCTGAGGTGCTACACAAAGGTCATGGGGGATTTGAAGCACAGGTTTGGTGTGGTAGTGACCTGCCACTGGGAACCTAATGAACTGGGTGGAGATGTTTCAAAAGCTCTGGGCTAGTGAATCTCCACAAATCTCCTGTGCATGGCTGGCCAGACTGCCATGGCAGAGAGTTAGATGCACACGTGCAGGAAAGTGTGGGTTCTACCTTTTAAATATTTCACTCAACAAACCTCTGCCAAAACAATGAATGTTTTAAACCACTGAGTCCCAGGAGCATGCTCCATTAAAGTTATTAGTTTCAAGGTCTTGGCATATATTTTTGGGAGAGTAATCATAGAAAAGAAGAGACATTGTTCCTAGCAAATCTATTGTTCTGCATATGTTCTTATGGTTACTTTCCTTCTTAATGTTTTACTGTCACAGTTTAATGTTCACATGGGAGAAAAGCCTTTTCATACATTTATTTTGCTTTCTCTGTAATGGTGTTTATGAAAATGCATTGTGGTGGCATTCCCCTGTGTCCTGTTATTCAGATTATGAGGGAAGCAGATCCAGGAATTCAATGTTATTTTTAACTAGATAGCAGTTTCAAGGCTGCTCTAGGCTATGTGAGACTCTCAGAAAGATAGCATGGAATGATAAGATGAATCAGCAAATAATGGTGCTTGCAACAAAGTCTGATGAGCTGACATTAATCTCTGGATCTATGTACAGCTAAAAAGAGTTAAGTTTGTCAAAGCTGCCCTATTATTCACACACATCCATCGTGGCAAGGAGAACAATTGCCACCTGCACCTTAATAATAAATAAAGTTTTCTTTAAAAAAAAAGACAACACCCACATATAAAAAAGAAATTTCTTCTGGTGAAAATTCTTTGTTTACTTCTATACCCCATTTTCTGATAGGGTTCTTTGGTTCTTTGGGGTCTAACTTCTTGAGCTCTTTGTATATATTGGATATTAGCCCTCTGTCAGATGTGGGGTTGGTGAAGATCTTTTCCCAATTTGTTGGTTGCTGTTTTGTCCTTCTGACAGTGTCCTTTGCCTTACAGAAACTTTGTAATTTTATGAGGTCCCATTTGTCTATTCTTGATCTTAGAGCATAAGCTATTGGTGTCCTGTTCAGGAACTTTCCCCTTGTGCCCGTGTCCTCCAGTGTCTTCCCCAGTTTCTTTTCTATTAGTTTCAGTGTGTCTGGTTTTATGTGGAGGTCCTTGATCCACTTGGAGTTGATCTTAGTACAAGAAGATAAGAGTGGGTCAATTCACATTCTTCTGCATGTTGACCTCCAGTTGAGCCAGCACCATTTGTTGAAAAGGCTATCTTTTTATCACTGGATGGTTGTAGCGCCTTTATCAAAGATTAAGTGACCATAAGTCTTTGGGTTTATTTCTGGGTCTTCAATTCTAGAAGAAATTCAGATGGCTGAGAAGCACCTTAAGAGATGTTCAACATCATTAGTCATCAGGGAAATGCAAATCAAAACAACTCTGAGATTCCACCTCACACCAGTCAGAATCGCTAAGATTAAAAACTCAAGGGACAACAGGTGCTGGCGAGGATGTGGAGAAAAAGGAACATTCCTACACTGTTGGTGGGATTGCAAGATGGTACAACCGCTCTGGAAATCAGTCTGGCGGTTCCTCAGAAAATTGGGCATGACACTTCCAGAGGACCCTGTCATATCACTCCTGGGCATATACCCAGCGGAATCCCCTGCATACAATAAAGACACATGCTCCACTATGTTCATAGCAGCCTTATTTATAATAGCCAGAAGTTGGAAGGAGCCCAGATGTCCCTCAAAGGAGGAATGGATACAGAAAATGTGGTATATTTATACAATGGAATACTACTCAGCAATTAAAAATAATGAATTCATGCAATTTGTAGGCAAATGGTTGGATCTGGAAAATATCATCCTAAGTGAGTTAACCCAATCACAAAAGAATACACATGAAATGCAATTACTGATAAGTGGATATTAATGAGCCCAAAAGCTCTGAATACTCAAGGCACAATTAGCAAATCAAAAGATTCCCAAGAAGAAGGAAGGAAAGGACCCTGGTCCTGAAAAGACTGGATACAGATTTGTAGGAGAGTATCAGAACAGAAAAATTGGGGGGGGGGTGATTGGGGAATGGGTGGAGGGAAGAGGACTTAGGGGACATGTGTTTAGGGGGCAACTGGGAAAGGGTTTAAGCCTTTGGAATGTAAACAAAGAATATAGAATATAAAGAAAAAAGAAAGACATTGCAGAAGGTTTATTAGAGGTTTCAATATTCTATTGCTTAAAATGAAGAATGAATCTCTTTACCTACAAGTTGCTTTGTGATTTAGCTTTCTCCATAAATGAAAATGTGGGATGCTGCGGTAATTAGCTTCTCAGAACACATCCACACTCCATCTCTCCCCTTTGTCTACAGCTTCTACTGTTCATTTCCCAAATGTTCCCTGCTTTTAGCATAACTCATGTTCATGAGAAGTGGCAGATATCCAGAAATCACTGGAAGAAGTAATCCTCTGTCCTTGCATAAAAATCTTATAAGATAACTTCTCTAATCCTCTACTGATCTCTCTTCTTTTCTACCTGCTCCACTCTCATTTCTCTCTCACGGTAAAAATGTCCCATATGCAGAGCCCCCTCCCCAGTATGCTTCCATTCGGGCCATTGTATTTTCATGCCCCTGTTTTTGTTCCCCCAGCTTCTGTTAACCCAACCAGACACCTTCTTTCATGTATTATTCTTGTGTAGCCTTTTCCCATTCTTAAGTGTGTGATGAAATACCTGGCAACAAGCCACAAGCAGTGGGGACATCTATCTTGTTTATCCCTGTTGCATAAAGAACCAACATTTAATGAGCTAGGTATCATGGGTCAAGCACAGCTCTAAGCACTTTACATGTATTAACTTATGTTGTGTTCATTGCAATATAACATTTGACAAATGAGGCAGCTGAGGTAGTTAAAAGTGAAGTGGCAGATGGGCACCAGAGCTGGGTCAGATGCAGGATGCCTTTCCAGAGCTTTGTGCTCTATCATGAGCACTGTGAACATACACCTATAGAGAGATGCTTCAGCATATCAAGAGTCTGAGGCATTTTAGCTGAAAGTACAGACTAAGAGCCTCCACCATGCTGTGAAATTATTTTCCCTTTAATTATTTGGAAATCTTATCTATTTTGTTGTTCTTCAGTATAACTCTTATATCTATTTTGCAGTTGTACATTTATTTTTGCTCCACCTCTTTCTTTTATGATGTGTGAAGACAATTCTTCTCATGCATTAAAATGTATAAAAAAACCCTGCTGAAACATTTAGAACATAAGCACTTCTGATTCAACAGTAGTAAGATGTAGATACAGCCCCCAGTAAACAAACTAAAAAGCACAGTTTTGCTGACTTAGTCATACTGGGATTCACTGATAAATCTTTACATAACAAATGCTGCTTTAATAAAGGTGATGGAAACAAAAACAGACTTGGTGGTTGAAAAAATTTCTACAGTTAGAAGGTTAGGCAATTCATATCATCTGTTGAGACTCAGTACTCACTTATAGAATGCTCTACAAGTTACAGCTAGACTTTCTCTCATATACCCTTCTCATTGTACTACTTGACATGGTACTTTGAATGTTGAAGAGAAAGGCCAACTAGTCAACACTCCACAAAGCAACTTTCTGGTCTTTGAAACAATTAAGCACAGGAAACAATATCAGATTAAAGAAAGCAGATCTAATTTCTTTTCCCATTCTGGTACAGGAATGCTAAAACATTTGATATTTAATCTGTTTTTAGTTGCAGCATTTCTATTGCCATTTCCTATTGATTATATTTAATTTCACGGACAAGCAAAATTAAGTAAAATAAATTACTACTTGCGATTTGCAAATATCAACTCCTTGCAATCTTTAATTATACAGGTCAGAGTCTTGTGTGTGTGTGTTTATGGTTGACGTAGTTAGGTCCTTCCAGTGCAATGTCTCTGACAGATGTATGACCATTGTGCTAATGTCTTATGACATACAGTTCTACTTTGAATATATACTGAATAAGTGGTTAATTTTGAAAACAGAAGTTGGACAGTCTTTGTAAAACATGCTTTAGTAGAGTTAAATGAAAATTTTCACAGATATTAATAAGCAATTACCTTGGTTCTCAAAGACATTACAGATTGCTTTCTTAGTGAATAGTTTTCAGTTTGAATAAAAATTGAGAAGATGTATTCTAATAATTATCATAATACTCATGTTTAATTAAAGTTCATACTTAGCTTGATATTCAGGCCTTCCCAAGTGTTTGTCATTCTGTGACATGAATACCATTTCAGAAAGCCCTTTAGACCTCTTGCACCTAACTTAGTTATACACAAAATAGATCATAAATATTTAGTGTGCCCCCATATTTGAAAATACATCATGTGATTTGTTTCTTTTAACTTAAAAATAGTGGATTTTTAAGACTGATTGCCAAATATATGATATGATTGTAATACTACTTTGTTATAAAATATCCATCATTCAATTTTGTCTTTTGTTTGAAGGTTGTTTTTAGAACTAGTGACATTTTAATGACAATGCAATTGTTTTGCCCTGAAGGGTACTGCTAAATATTTAAAATCCTCATAATATTCTAGTTTGTCAAAAGCTATGGTATCTGTTTAGTGACTGGATAAAATAGACATGAATTCCTTGACTGTAGCCGTGTCCACCATATCTACATAGAATATGCTTCAAGAGGGCAATGGCTGCAGGAAACCACGGGTAGCATTGACGCTGACCATCCATTACACTCTGCCATTATGTTATAATTATACACCTAGGGAACACTGATGTAGTAAGGTACTGAATGATGTTAACAATAACAAATAACAAAGTAGATCACTTGTGACAATATATCCTAAGGATATTGTATAAGTGGTGCCTCTTACCATAAATTTTTTCTTATGCCAGCACATGGGTTCTTCATTCTGTACAAAGTATGGCTTTATCACCTGCCTTTCAATGCTGTCATAGTGTGCCAGAGTTAGTCATTCCAGCTGCCACAAGATCCCCATATGCCCTTACTCATGTACTTAGTTTGCATGCGTATTCATGAACTTTGGAGGTGTTGGTGAGGAAATGAGAGTCACCAGACTGTAAGCACTGTGATGCCGTGACAAGACTGAGCTAACCAAGCTGCTGCAGATTGACTAATGGGCAGGGAACAGATGTGACATGAACACTGTGGACAAAGGATGGGTCTTGTTCTGCATTGGATGGAACAGGACAGTCAAATTCCACAATGTTAATCAGAATGTAGGTAATTGAAATTTGTGAGTTATTTATTTCTGAAATCCTCCATATAATCATTTTGGCTCTTAAAAGACCACAAGTGACTGACCCTGGAGAAAGTGAGATCCTAGATAAAAGGGCAAGGAGAAGACTATCACATATATTGAAACTACCAAGAATATATTAGTTTCCATCAAGGAGCTAGAATGTCTTTGTTCCTCAAACACCAAGCGTTTGTTCCCCCAGCAGCCTGTTTATCTTTCATGTGCCCCTTATTCCTTTTCCAGGATTTTAATATATTATATAGCTTTTCTTTAGCAACTATGTCAATTGATGAAATGTTGGATCAAGCCCACTAAATTTCTAATTCTCATTCAGGACATAGACACGGCTAATTTGCTAAGGCACAATGAAAAATAAATGAAACTGCACTATGAATTTCCTTTGTTTCTTCATTAAAATCCAACAAAATAAATTTTTGCAAATACTGAGTTAACAAAATAATATAATAATAATAATAATAATAATAATAATAATAAACCATACAGTTAGTGGGTTATCACTTAAGCTATAAGAATTTTATGTACAAGTAATTTAGTTGTGTTAGAAAAATTTTATGTTATTGTGTTAGTACAAGAGATTAGAAATTAAAGTCTGTATCAGGACTGTGTAGCATGTAAATTTTCTGTTACTGCTATAATGAACTAGTACAATAATGTGAAAGAACTAATTATCATGTATCTCTAGAAGATCCGAAAGAAGATACTGAGATTAGGAGATGTGTTTTTAAATGCCTCACTGGGCTCAGATAAGAAGTACAGGTTCCAGAGTGCTTACAGCTTCGGCAGAGCCAGGAATCTCCTTGCTCACCACTTCCTGTCTATGCTCTCTGGGTCTAAGCCACTATAAAATGAAAAAGGACATTTTATGAGAGGCTTACTCCTTTAGCAATTTGTGAAAGCAAAATTGCTCTTGATCTTGGTGGGATTTTAGATATCAGATAATGTAATTACCTTGAATATGAATAGATGGGACCAGATAGGATGAATTTTAATGTTTACTTACTCCAGTTTTAATCCTTGCTTTGCTTTCTTAAGAATGATAGTCTCTCCTTCATCCTGATCCTCACTTCTTCATGCTTTCTATCACTTTTAATGATAATGTCTAAGAAGCTAGATATTTAGCAAAGTGATGGAATTGAGACTCATTTCAGAAGGTAAAATTCATACCTGACACTGTCCTCAGAGCTGAGTGCCTGTGGCTAGACATGTGCTATGTGCTAGTAACATCTACTACTGCTGTTCTACTAAATGGACACAGGATTACTTGTGTCTAATCATTATACCTGGATATTAATGCACCTGTCAACTCTCATCAAGAAAACTGGCTCTTCCTCTCCCAGAAGCTATAGATTGCCCATATCTTCTCAAGTAGGAGGTACAACTTTTCACCTTCCTTCTCCTTTTGAAGATTTTGTCTGGTTTGAGTGTATACATATGTCCAGTTGTCCTATGTACCCAGTCACCTTTTCCTTGTAGCTCTGGCTCTTATTCTCTTCCATCCCTCCCCTAATTCTACAATGAGTGATACAGATACTCCATTTAGGGCTGAACATTCTGGAGTCTTATTCTCTACACCTTGGCCAGTTATAGGCAACTGTGTTAACCACCATTCACTGAAAACAGAAGTGGAAAGTTGCACCTCCTACTTGAGAAGATATGGGCAGTCTATAGCTTCTGGGAGAGGAAGAGCCAGTTTTCTTGAGGAGTGTGATACCTGAGTCCTTGTACCTCACTCTTAAAGTGGTAGGGTAGACATCCAACAATATATGTACAGAGAAATTTGGTGGGTTAAAAAAGGTTAAGATTGAATCAATAGGAAGCTTGGATTTCTCCAAAAGAGTCTTCTTCCCTGACCTACCCTTTTCTCGCTCTCTCACCCCTTCTCTCCTCCTGTCTCTTTCACACACACAAACACACCAGCACTACATCCTTTAGAGCCATTTGTTCTCTATTCCAATATTCTTTAAAAAACAAAACTATATGTTAAAATTATGTCATGTGAGATCAACATCAGTGAAACAAATATGTAGACTAATATACCAATGTACAAATGAATATATATTTTATATATCATATATATCACATATATCATGTATATTATACATTATATAAATTATATCATAGTTATATATTGCTTAATAAAGAAAAACAATGTTGAATATGAGGGAATAAGCACGTTAATTAGATGAATTGGGCCAGCAATAGAACTTTTTAAAAAATTGTTTTTATGTGACAGATGAGACACTCCAGTGAAATACACAAGGGGAAAATGTATTCTAGGAATACAAAGCCAGAATACACACAGTAGAAAGACTGAAAATGTGTTCAAGGAATTCAGAGAAAGAATAATCAGTTTAAATGAACTGTAATGAGGGAGCAATGCAGAAAACCACAAGGCATCATCGTGGAAACAGGGCAGGGCCGCGAAATCAGATTCAGACCAACTCAAACAAAAAGGCACTCAAAGGTTCGGGCACGAAGGCTACATTGTTTGCCTTTAATTTAGTGATAGAAGAGGAGATCAGAAAGGGTGAATCACAAGAGCGGGAAAAAAACCATTATAAATTAAGGACTCAATTCAGTTTTGCCTATGGGAAGATGGGGAGAGCTAGCCAGGAGTCCTAGAGGGAGTAGGTTTTATAGAGTGTGTTTAGTGACACCGTTTTCAGATGAAGATTTCTGACTTAATCCACTTAGTAGATGTATGTCATTTACTGAGTGTACAGGACATATAAAGATCATTTTTTGGTTGGAGCCCTGGCATAGAAAGAACTTGGGGTGATGGGTGGATCTAGAGGTAGTCATTGCCTTCCAGTTGAATCTTTTCAGTTGCTGCTTCTGCTGTTTTCACTCCTGTACTGTGGACAGCTGAGAGGAGCAGATGAGTCTCCATGATGCTTTCTCCTCCACCTGCCCTACCTCATTCTGCTTTTCTTTCCTCTAAGCACTTAAGCACATATTTTCAAGGATTTATTTAATAGATACATTATTTTTCTATATGACCTTTCTGTGTACCATACACATGTCAGACCCTAAGGAAGCTAGCAGAGGTAATTTATTCCCTGGAGCTCTGGCCGTAGATGTCTGGGAGATGTGGATGCTGGGTATCAGACCCACAACCTCCACAAAAGCAGCAAGCACTCTTAACCACTGAGCCATCTCTCTAGCCTCTTAAAACACAAGCAGTCAATTAGCTGCTTTGTTTTTTGTTAAATTATATTTGTTAATTCATCTAGTTTGTGCACATATAAGTATGTGTGTATCCTATTATCTATCTATCTAATCTATCTAATCTATCTAATCTATCTAATCTATCTATCTATCTATCTATCTATCTATCTATCTATCTTCCAGTAAAATGATCTGATCTAAAAAAATTATAAACCTGGCTATTTATTATGTCACACTGAATACTAATTTTGGAAGAATAGTTATTACAATCTTTATTTTGTTATTTTATAACTTCTCCATTTTCTTATTCTTTTTATTCTGCATTGTTCCCACATTATTCCACTTATTGCATTGTTTTTATTCTGCATTGTTCCACTCATTCCCACACAACTATAATATGATGAAAGATTTATCCTTTCCTTTATCATGGAAGAGTCAAGCTTCATTCCTTCCAGTCTATGTGCATGAGGAAACTGAAACTGTAAATCAGTTTCTGGACCTGGTCCCTCTTCATCTGTGGTTAATTGTTTGGCTGTCTAATCCCAGCTCCTGCGTTTGGCTTTATGCTGATATAAACCTCTGTGAGTGGAGGCAAAGTCCTGGTGCTCCAGAGAACCCTCAGTGACATCTATATTTATACTTAGTCTAACAAATGCTGGAACTACATGAATAATGTCTACAAGGACCCACAAAGCCTTTCTGATAGCAGCATCTCAGGAATCTACTTTTACTCTCCCCACACTTGGATCCTTCTATTGTGCAGAGTGGAATTCTAGAGCTTCACTCTCAGTGACTTTGAGTAAAATACCTATTCAGTTTTAAGGTCAGAAAACAGGCCAGCAAGTATTCATTTTACAGCACTGTATGCATGGAGAATTTGGTGTGGTTAATGTAAAAGGTAGAGGAGAAGACACATGCTTATGGTCCTTGGGTCGCCCTTATGGTTAGAAGCACAACACAGGCTCTGGAACTTGAGCACCATAAATTGCCACGTGCAATTGCTGTCAAGGTCAGAAAACTACCAATGTGCTACTAACCTTTTACTTAATCACATCAGAATGGTGACTGAGAAAGGCAACAGAGAAATGGCTAATTATTCCCACTTAGTTATCTTTTTCTCATTATCATTGAGTATCTACTTCAGATTTACCATAGCTAACTTAAGTGAAGGGACCTTTCTTTATAACTAATATTCAATGGGCTACATGAGTTCCAACAGATGGGTGGGGAGGCTGTGTTGAATGTCTGACTCAGATGCTGTGATGAAGAAACTGATCCCACTTCTAAGCCAAGGAGGCTGAGCCTGGGAGCCACTCTTTAGATTGGTCACTGGTATAAGTCTTCACTGCTTTAGTGGACAACTTATTCTAAGTTTTGGGCTGATGGAATAATGAGTGAGGAATATGAAGAGTCTTTGTCAAGTGTCAAAATATATTGGAATGTTGTGCTTCCAGATGTAGGCATGAGATGAAATAGCAGCAGTGGACTTTTTCTTAGTTTCCATTTTTATAAATGCTTTCTATAGGTTTTTCCAGAGGCAGTGAGGTACATATGTAGGTTAGGGTGCATAATTAAGTTGCATAATTATAACTGATCATGTTTAAATAAAACTTACATTTTTGTAAATAGTGTCTCTGATATGTAGCTAGTTCTTCTGGTGTTTCAGTGCTAATATGGATGGGATTTTTAAAAATCCATACACGATTGGCCTTAAGACACCAAGACACATCCTAAACTCTATTAAAACATTTTGGGAACTCACCCATGTGTGCAATAATTATAATTGTGAGCATCCAAGGAAAATTAGTGTGTAATGTCTTAATTAAAACTGGGCATCATAATTTTATTTACAAATTGAATTCTATTAAATTGTTAGGAGCGGAGGATTTTCATTTCACTCTCACATAATTAATATTTAGCATAGCTCTTTTGGTAGCACATTGCATTATTAATGCACATTCTTTGAGAACTGTAATAGTATGTTAAAAAGTCTCCTTGGAAGAGAGCCCATACATTTCGTCAATATATTAAAATGTAAATTTTGCCTCCTGCTTACCCGTTGAAAATACTTATGAGTTGCATATCTGCTTATTTACAGTTTTATTCAGGGAAAGTCTTTAAAGTCAGTTTGGTTTTGTTTAAGTGGGAATTTATTTTCATGTTTTTAAACTGAAGCTTGAACTCTTTCCCAGGGGTGTTCTTCACTCAAGAATGTGATATGAATATTGTGTTTACTTTAACCCTCATCATATTTTCTTTAGAGAGAATGTGGCTCCTATTAGTAGCACATTACAAAGTCACATGGCTGTTAAAGGGTGAGCCCTGGGACAGAAAAGTAATAATTTCGTATTCTTCTTTCTACTCTTGTCACAAGACATTATTGTGTTGGCTGTGGTAGACTCTCCAAGGCAGCCTCTAAGAAAAACATCATTTATCTTAGTTTTGCCATGAGAAGTCTACAGAAATCTGTTCATTTAAAAAAAAATGAGTTCCCTGAGCTGCCCACAAATAGAGAATGAGTAGTTAAGCAAAAAACTCTGTGCTCCTCAGTGACACCAAGTAATTGCTTTGCTGAGCTTTGTCTAGTGAGAAGGAACCATAAGAGACCAAGGAGGAGGAGGAAGAGAATAGAAAGAGCAGAGAGGAGGAGGAAAATGAGCAGGAAATAGAGGATGAGAAGTAAGGAGAACAGTAAAAATCGCCCAAACCTTGTTTTCTGTAGGGCTGAAGCAAGACAGTGAAAATCCCCAGATGGGAGGGAAAGTTCTCAGGTTTAGAGGTGCTCTGTTGGAGAACATTCACCCTTCTCTTCCTTCAGCTCTTGGTTCTCTCAGTTCACAGTATAAATTGAACCCCTTAGAGGTGCTCTTCCTGAGGGAAACTGAACCAAGCAGATTTGACCCAGTAGCATCTGGTCTTTTAGAAATCCCTCAAGCTAGGAGTTTTGAACTCTCTTTTTTCACTTCAAAAACTTGATTCCTCTTAATTCACAACACCATTTGAAAATGACTTTGGAAGAGTAGTCATTGTTGTGTGTGTTAAATTTTCCACTGTTGATGCTATTTAAATATTAATGTAGTATTAGTTCATATCACAGAATTATTTCTCAAGCCATTTTATGGTTAATAGAGTGTTAGAATGGTGAAGAGGTTAATTTATTATTTGTTAATCAATGATTTGTAATAATTGTTCAAAAAAGATTATTTTTCATATGATCATTAGTTCTTTCAAAATGAAGCTTTTTCTACTTGAAAGTTTAAATATTTAGTATGCTTTATATGCCTAGGAACAAATAAGAAACAATTTCCAGTACTAATAGTTCACACATTAATATTCCAAAGCTGGCTCTCAGCTACTGCAGATTGATCACCAGAGCACTAATTTGCTCACTGTGTGCATGCAGATATGAATTTCCATGCCTGTGTGTTGTTTCTGTTTTTTACCTGTGCTATTCAGATTGTTTAAAATTCGCCTTGTTTTTCTGGTTTTGCAAATGGCATATATATCATTACTATAAAGATCATTAGAAATTAAGACTAGATTGACATGTCAAGGTAGACTCACAGGTGAGTTTTACATAATAATGCTAGGAATTCAGAATTATCCCTCCCATTGATTTTAGAAGTTTCATACAAATCAGAAACTGCTAATGGTGACTTGCAATGTCCTTAAATATTTAATGTACTATCATCCAAAATCAATTCCTGATACACCCAGCAGCAAGCAAGGAGGAGGCAGCCTGCACAGGTGAGACTGGCCCTGCAGATTTGAGGATGCTGTCCAGAGGCCTGTAGCAAGAACCTTCCAGTTTCTGCCTCCTGATCAGGAACACAGCACACCATCTCCAACCAGCACAGGAAGCCAGCTATACAATCAGCAGCCAGCATGGAGGAGAGAGCCAGCACAGCCTACATCCAGAGTTGATTGGGCTACAGAGCTACATACCCAAATACAACTACAAGAGAGTGGGTCTCGGCCATCATCTTTGCTTCTGTGACTCTGTAACATATTGGTAGACAGGGTTCACCAGAGTAGAGGATCGCTTGGGACACACCCCACCAGGACTTCACCTGCATCCAGGAACATGGCAGCATCACAGCAATTTGTGCCAGGGGAAAGCAGGTCACCCCAGGGTTGTTGAGATAGGCCTGTAGGCACACAGGAGGGGCAAGCTTCAGCCAGTGACAGCAGGCCCAACTAACACCAGAGATAACTAGATGGCAAAAGGTAAAAGTGGGAACATTGCTAACAGAAATCAAGGCAATATGGCACCATCTGAACCCAATTCTCCTACAACAGCAAGTCCTGGATACCCCAACACACCAGGAAAGAAACATTTCGATTTACAATCACAGGTCATGATGCTGATGGAGGGCTTCATGGAGGGCTTCAAGAAGGATATAAATAACTTCCTTAAAGAAATACAGGAGAAGGCCCATACCTAAACATAATAAAAGCAATTTACAACAGACCGGTAGCCAACATCAAAGTAAACAGAGAGAAACTTGAAGCAATCCCACTAAAATCAGGGACTAGACAAGGCTGCTCCCTCTCACCATATCTTTTCAATATAGTACTTGAGGTACTAGCTAGAGCAATTCGACAACATAAGGAAATCAAAGGGATACAAATTGGAAAGGAAGAAGTCAAACTATCACTATTTGCAGATGATATGATAGTATATTTAAGTGACCCAGAAAACTCCACCAGAGAACTCCTACAGCTGATAAACAACTTCAGCAAAGTGACTGGTTATAAAATCAACTCACACAAATCAGTAGCCTTCCTATGCTCAAAGGATAAGCAGGCTGAGAAAGAAATTAGGAAAATGACACCCTTCAGAATAGCCACAAACAATATAAAGAATCTTGGCATGACTCAAACAAGTGAAAGATTTGTATGACAAAAACTTCAGGTCTCTGAAGAAGGAAATGGAAGAAAACCTCAGAAAATGGAAAAATCTTCCATGTTTGTGGGTTGGCAGGATTAATATAGTTAAAATGGCAATCTTGCCAAAAGCAATATACAGATACAATGCAATCCCCATCAAAATCCCAACTCAGTTCTTTATAGAGCTAGAAAGAGCAATTCTCAAATTCATCTAGAATAACAAAAAACCCAGGATAGCTAAAACTATCATCAAGAGTAAAAGAACTTCTGGGGGAATCAATATCCCGGACCTCAAGCAATACTACAGAGCAGTAGTGTTAAAAACTGCATGATATTGATACAGTGACAGAGAGGTGGATCAATGGAATAGGACTGAAGATCCAGAATTGTACCCACACATTTTTGGCCAATTGATCTTTGACAAAGGAGCTGAAAATATCCAGTGGAAAAAAGATAGCCTTTTCAACAAATGGTGCTTGCTCAACTGCAGGTCAACATGCAGAAGAATGAGAATTGATCCACTCTTATCTCCTTGTACTAAGCTCAACCCCAAGTGGATCAAGGACCTCCACATTAAGCTAGATACACTAAAATTAATAGAAAAGAAACTGGGGACGACCCTTGAGGACATTGGCTCAGGGGGAAAGTTCCTGAACAGAACACCAATAGCTTATGCTCTAAGATCAAGAATAGACAAATGGTACCTTATAAAATTACAAAGTTTCTGCAAGGCAAAAGACACTGTCAAAAGGACAAATTGGCAACCAACAAATTGGGAAAAGATCTTCACCAACCCTACATCTGACAGAGGGCTAATATCCAATGTATACAAAGAACTCAGAAGTTAGACCCCAGAAAACCAAATAACCTTATCAAAAAATGGGGTAGAGAGCTAAACAAAGACTTTTCACCTGAAGAAATTTGGATGGCTGTGAAACACCTTAAAAAATGTTCAACATCATTAGTCATTAGAGAAATGCAAATCAAAACAACCCTGAGATTTCACCTCACACCAGTCAGAATGGCTAAGATTAAAAACTCAGGAAATAGCAGGTGTTGGTGAGGATGTGGAGAAAGAGGAACACTCCTCCACTGCTGGTGGGACTGCAAGCTGGTACAACCACTCTGGAAATCAGTCTGGCAGTTCCTCAGAAAACTGGACACAATACTTCCAGAGGACCCTGCCATACCACTCCTGGGCATATACCCAGAAGATTCCCCAGCATGCAATAAGGATACATGCTCCACTATATTCATAGCAGCCTTATTTATAATAGCCAGAATCTGGAAAGAACCTAGATGTCCCTCAATGGAGGAATGAATACAAAAAATGTTGTATATATACACAGTGGAGTTCTATTCAGCCATTAGAAACAATGAATTCATGAAATTCTTAGAGAAATGGATGGAGCTGGAGAACATCATACTAAGTGAGGTAACCCAGTCTCAGAAGAAGACACATGATATGCACTCACTGATAAGTGGTTTTTAGCCTAGAATCTTGGGACACCAAAGACACAATCCACATACCAAATGATGTCCGACAAGAAGGAAGGAGTGGACCCTGGTTCTGGAAAGGCTCAAAGCATCAATGTAAGGGAATACCAGAACAGGGAAGTGGGAAAGGGTGGATGGGGGAACACAGGAATGGAAAAGGGCATGTGGGACCTTTGGGGGGCAAAGAACCAGAAAAAGGGAAATGAAATGTAAATATAGAATATATCCAATAAAACAAATCTTTCAGGAAAAAAAAGAAATATAGGAGAACACAAGTAAACAGGGAGAAGCCCTTGAAGAACTAAGGGAAAACACAATGAAACAGGTGAAGGAATTAAACAAAGCCATCCAGGATCTAAAGAAGGAGGTAGAAACAATAATGAAATCACAAAGGGAGACAACTCAGGACATAGAAAACCTAGGAAAGAAGTCAGGAGTCATGGATCCAAGCATCAAAAACAGAATACAAGAGGTAGAAGAGAGAATCTCAGATGCAGAAGATACCATGGAAAGCATTGATATAATAGTCAAAGAAAATGAAAAATGCAAAAAGCTCCTGACCCAAAATATCCAGGAAATTCAGGACAAAATGAGAAGACCAAAGCTAAGGATTATAGGTATAGAAGAGAGTGAAGATTTCCAACTTAAAGGGCCAGTAAATGTCTTCAACAAAATTATAGAAGAAAACTTCCCTAACCTAAAGAAAGAGATGCCCATGAACATACAAGAAGCCTACAGAACTCCAAATAGATTTGACCAGAAAAGAAATTCATTCTGTCATATAATAATTAAAACACCAAATGTACTAAACAAAGAAAGAATATTAAAAGCAGTAAGGGAAAAAGGTCAAGTAACATATAAAGGTAGACCTATCAGAATTATACCGGATTTCTCACCAGAGACTATGAAAGTCAGGAGAGCCTGGGCAGTTGTCATGTAGACCTTACGGGAACACAAATGCCAACACAAACTGCTATATCCAGCAAATCTCTCAATTACTATAAATGGAGAAACTAAGGTTTTTCATGACAAAAACAAATTTACACAGTATCTTTCTACAAATCCAGCCCTGCAAAGGATAATGAATGGAAAACACCAACAAAGGAAGGGAAACTACAAACAAGAAAAGTAAGAAAGTAATCTTCTTTCAACAAACCCAAAAGAAGATAATCACACAAACATAAAAATTACATCAAAAATAGTAGGAAGCAACAATCACTATTCCTTAATATCTCTTCTCATCATTGGATTCAATTCCCCTATAAAAAGACATAGACTAACAAATTGGATTTGTAAATAAGACCTAACATTTTGCTGCATACAGGAAACATATCTCAATGTCAAAGACAAACACTACCTCAGAGTAAAAGGCTGGAAAACAGTTTTCCAAGCAAAGGTCCCAGGAAACAAGCTGGAGTAGACATTCTAATATCCGATAAAATAGACTTTCAACCAAAATCAAAAAAGACACAGAAGGACACTTTATACTCATCAAAGGAAAAACATGCCAGGAAGAACTCTCAATTTTGAACATCTATGCCCCAAATACAAGGGCACCAGCATCCATAAAGGAAACCTTACTAAAGCTTACAGCACACATCGCACCCCACACAATAATTGTGGGGGACTTAAACACCTCACTCTCTTCAATGGACAGATCAGGGAAACGCAAACTAAACAGAGTCAGAGTGAAACTAACAGAAGTTTTGGAACAAATGGATTTAATAGATATATACAGAACATTTCATCCTAAATCAAAAGAATATACCTTCTTCTCAGAACCTCATTGTACCTTCTCCAAAATTGACAATATAATTGGTCACAAAACAGACCTCAACAGATATAAGACGATAGAATTAATTCCTTCCCTCCTATCAGATCACTATGGAATAAGAGTGGTCTTCAATATCTACAAAAACAACTGAAAGCCCATATACACCTGGAAACTGAACAATGCTCTACTCAATGATACCTTGGTCAAGGAAGAAATAAGGAAAGAAATCAAAGACTTTTTAGAATTTAATGAAAATGAAGGCACAACATACCCAAATTTATGTGACACAGTGAAAGCAGCTCTAAAAGGAAATCTCATAGCTCTGAGTGACTACAAAAAGAAGCTGGAGAGAGCATACACTAGCAGTTTAACAACACACCTGAAAGCTTTAGAACAAAAAGAAGCTAATACACCCAAGAGGAGTAGAAGGCAGGAAATCCTCAAACTCAGGGCTGAAATCAACCAAGTTGAAACAAAAAGAACTATAAAAAGAATCAACAAAAGCAGGAGCTGGTTCTTTGAGAAAACCAACAAGATAGATAAACCTTTAGCCAGACTAACCAGAGGACACAGAGACAACTTAACAAATTATCAAAATCAGAAATGAAAAGGGTGAAATAACAACAGAAAGTGAGGAAATTATAAAAAATCATATCCTACTACAAAAGCCTATACTCAACACAACTGGAAAACTTGGATGAAATGGGCAATTTCCTAAATAGATACCAGCTATCAAAATTTAATCAGGATCAGATAGACAATCTAAACAGTCCCATAACCCCTAAAGAAATAGAAGTGGTCATTGACAGTCTCCCAATCAACAAAAGAACAGGACTAGATAGCTTTAGTGCAGAATTCTACCAGACATTCAAAGAAGACCTAACACCAATACTCTCCAAGCTATTCCACAAAATAGAAACAGAAGAAACATTACCCTACTCATTCTATGAAGCCACAATTTCGCTAACAAAACCACACAAAGACCCAACAAAAGAGAGAACCTTAGACCAATTTCCCTTATGAATATTGATGCAAAAATGCTCAATAAAATTCTTGCCACCCAAATCCAAGAACACATCAAAGTGATCATTCACTATGATCAAGTAGGCTTCATCCCAGGGATGCAGGGATGGTTCAATATATGGAAATCCATCAATGTAATCCACTACATAAACACACTCAAAGAAAAAACAACATGGTCATTTCATTAGATGTTGAAAAAGCATTTGATAAAATTCAGCATCCTTTCATGTTAAAGGTCTTGGAAAGAACAGGAATTCAAAGCCCATACCTAAACATAATAAAAGGAATATACAGCAAACTAGTAGTCAGCATCAAACTAAATGGAGAGAAACTTGAAGCAATCCCACTAAAATCAGGGACTAGACAAGGCTGCACTCTCTCTCTATATTTATGCAATATAGTACTTGAAGTTCTAGCTAGAGCAATTAGACAACATAAGGAGGTCAAAGGAATACAAATTGGAAAGGAAGAAGTCAAACTATCACTATTTGCAGATGATATGATAGTATTCTTAAGTGACCCAAAAAACTCCACCAGAGAACTTCTACAGCTGATAAACAACTTCAGCAAAGTGGTTGGATATAAAATTATCTCAAGCAAATCAGTAGACTTCCTATACTCAAAGGATAAACAGACTGAGAAAGAAATTAGGGAAATGACACCCTTCACAATAACCACAAAAAATATAAAGTATCTTGGTGTGATTCTAACCAAACAAGTGAAAGATCTGTATGACAAGAATTTCAGGTTGCTGAAGAAGAAAATTGAAGAAGACCTCAGAAAATGGAAAAATCCTCCATGTTCTTGGATTGGCAGGATTAATATAGTTAAAACAGCCATCTTGCCAAAAGCAATATACAGATTCAACGCAATTCTCATCAAAATCCCAACTCAGTTCTTCATAGAATTAGAAAGAGCAATTTTCAAATTCATCTGGAATAACCAAAAACCAAGGATAGCTAAAACTATTCTCAACAGTAAAAGAACTTCTGAGGGAATCAGTATCCTGGACCTCAAGCAATACTACAGAGCAATAGTGTTTAAAAAAACTGCATGGTATTGGTACAGTGACAGGCAGGTGGATCAATGGAATAGGATTGAAAACCCAGAAATGAACTCACACACCTATGGTCACTTGATTTTCGACATAGGAGCTGAAAACATCCAGTAGAAAAAAGATAGCCTTTTCAACAAATGGTGCTTGTTCAACTAGATGTCAGCATATAAAAGAATACAAATTGATCCATGTTTATCTCCTTGTTTTAAGCTCAAGACCAAGTGGATCAAGGACATCCACATATAATCAGACACACTGAAAGTAATAGAAATGAAACTGGGGAAGACCCTTGAGGACATGGCCACAGGGGAAATGTTCCTAAACAGAACGCCAATAGCTTATGCTCTAAGATCAAGAATTGACGAATGGGACCTCAAAATTACAAAGTTTCTGCAAGGCAAAGGACACTGTCAAAAGGACAAATCGACAACCAACAAATTGGGAAAAGATCTTTACCGGCACTTCATCAGACAGAGGGCTTATATCCAAGATATACAAAGTACTCAATAAGTACTCAATAAGGTGGACTCCAGAGCACCAAATAACCCCGTTTAAAAAGTGGGGTATAGAACTAAACAAAGAATTTTCACCTGAGGAATATCGAATGGCTGAGAAACATGTAAAGAAATGTTCAACATCCTTAGTCAGTAGGGAAATGCAAATCAAAACAACCCTGAGAATTCACCTCACGCCAGTCAGAATGGCTAAGATAATAAACTGAGAAAACAGGTGCTGGCAAGGATGTGGAAAAAGAGAAACACTTCTCCACTGCTGGTAGGTTTGCATGTTTGTACTACCACTCTGTTAATCAGTCTGGCGGTTCCTCGGAAAACTGGGAATGATACTTCTGGAGGACCCCGCTATACCACTCCTGATCATATACCCAGAGGTTTTCCCAGCATGTAATAAGGATACATGCTCCACTATGTTCATAGCAGCCCTATTTATAATATCCAGAAGCTGGAAATAACCCAGATGTCCCTCAGTGGAGGAATGTATACAGAAAATGTGGCATATATATATATATATATATATATACACACACACACACACACACACACACACACACACAGTGGTGTACTATTCAGCCATTAGAAACCAGGAATTCATGAACTTCTTAGACAAATGAATGGAACTAGAGAATATCATCCTAAGTGAAGTAACCCAGTCTCAAAAGAACACTCATGGTATGCATCCACAGATAAGCGGATATTAGCCTAGAAGCTTGGAATACTCAAGACACAATTCATATATCAAATGATGCCCAAGAAGAAGGAAGGAGTGGCCCTTGGTCCTGGAAAGGCTCAGTGCAGTAGTGTAGGGGAATACCAGTACAGGAAGTGGAAGGGGTGGATTGGGGATCGGGGGGGGGGGCGAGGGGGCAGGGGAGGGAAGAGGGCTTATGGGACTTTCAGGGAGGGTAAATCCAGGAAAGGGGAAATTATTTAAAATGTAAAATAAAGAATACATCAAAAAATCGATTACTAGATTTTTTTTTTCAAATTTAAAAGAGACCCCAAAAGATGTAATTTTAACATTGTAGCATAGAATTATCTTTCTGGTAGATGTGTTTTTCACAATTCAAATAGTGTAATACTTGAGAAATCCTTAATTGATATTGCTTAGAAATGTTAGAAAATTAATGGTAGAAACTGAGAAAATTCAAAAGATCAGATCCTACTACAAAGCCTATACTCAAAATAACTGGAGAATCTGGAGGAAATGGACAATTTCCTAGACAGATACCAAATACCAACATTAAATCAGCATCAAGTAGATTAGCTAAACAGTCCCATAACCCCTAAAGAAATAGAAGGGGTTATAGAAAGCCTCCCAACCAAAAAAAGTACGGGACCAGATGGTATTAGTGCAGAATTCTACCAGACCTTCAAAGAAGACTTAACACCAATACTCTTCAAAGTATTCCACAAAATAGAGACAGAAGGGACACTGCCCAACTCGTTCTTCGAAACCACAATTACACTGATACCTAAACCACAAAAAGATCCAACAAAGAAAGAGAACAACAGGCCAATTTCTCTTATGAATATTGATGCAAAAATACTAAATAAAATTATTGCCAACCGAATCCAAGAGCATATCAAAACGATCATTCACAATGATCAAGTAGGCTTCATTCCAGGGATGCAGGGATGGTTCAATATATGGAAATCCATCAATGTAATCCACTACATAAACAAACTAAAAGAAAAAAAACCACATGGTCATCTCATTAGATGCTGAAAAAGCATTCGACAAAATTCAGCATCCTTTCATGCTAAAAGTCTTGGAAAGAGCAGGAATTCAACGCCCATACCTAAACATAGTAAAAGCAATCTACAGCAAACCAGTAGCCAACATCAAAATAAATGGAGACAAACTTGAAGCTATCCCACTAAAATCAGGGACTAGACAAGGCTGCCCTCTCTCTCCATATCTTTTCAATATAGTACTTGAAGTTCTAGCGAGAGCAATTAGACAACATAAGGAAGACACAGGGATACAAATTGGAAAGGAAGAAGTCAAAGTATCATTATTTGCAGACGATATGATAGACTACTTAAGCGATCCAAAAAACTCCACCAGAGAACTTCTACAGCTGATAAACAACTTCAGCAAAGTGGCTGGTTATAAAATTAACTCAAGCAAATAAGTAGCCTTCTTGTACTCAAAGGACAAGCAGGTTGAGAAAGAAGTTAGGGAAATAACACCCTTCACAATAGCCACAAACAACATAAAGTACCTTGGCGTAACTCTAACCAAACAAGCAAAAGATCTGTATGACAGGAACTTCAAGTCCTTGAAGAAAGAAATCGAAGAAGACCTCAGAAGATGGAAAAATATTACTTGTTCCTAGATTGGCAGGATCAATATAGTAAAAATGGCCATCTTGCCAAAAGCAATCTACAGATTCAATGCAATCCCCATCAAAATCCCAAATCAATTCTTCATAGATCTAGAAAGAGCAATTCTCAAATTCATCTGGAGCAACAAAAAACCCAGGATAGCTAAAACTATTCTCAACAATAAAAGGACTTCTGGGGGAATTAATATCCCTGACCTCAAGCAGTACTACAGAGCAATTGTATTAAAAACTGCATGGTATTGGTACAGCAACAGGCAGGTAGATCAATGGAATAGGATTGAAGACCCAGAAATGAACCCACAGACTTATGGTCACTTGATCTTTGATAAAGGAGCCACAACCATCCACTGGAAAAAAAGATAGCCTTTTCAACAAATGGTGCTGGTTCAACTGGAGGTCAACATGCAGAAGATGCGAATTGACCCACTCTTATCTCCTTGTACTAAGATCAACTCCAAGTGGATCAAGGACCTCCACATAAAACCAGACATACTGAAACTATTAGAAAAGAAACTTGGGAAGACCCTGGAGGACATGGGCACAGGGGGAAACTTCCTGAACAGAACACCAATAGCTTATGCTCTAAGATCAAGAATTGACAAATGGGACCTCATAAAATTACAAAGTTTCTGTAAGGCAAAGGACACTGTCAGAAGGACAAAATGGCAACCAACAAAGTGGGAAAAGATCTTCACCAACCTCACATCCGACAGAGGGCTAATATCCAATACATACAAAGAACTGAAGAAGTTAGACCCCAAAGAACCAAATAACCCTATCAAAAAATGGGGCACAGAGCTAAACAAAGAATTTTCACCAGAAGAAATGCAGATGGCCAAGAAACACCTTAAGAGATGTTCAACATCATTAGTCATCAGGGAAATGCAAATCAAAACAACCCTGAGATTCCACCTCACACCAGTCAGAATGACTAAGATTAAAAACTCAAGAGACAACAAGTGCTGGCGAGGATGTGGAGAAAGAGGAACACTCCTCCACTGTTGGTGGGATTGCAAAATGGTAAAACCGCTCTAGAAATCCGTGTGGTGGTTCCTCAGAAAATTGGGCATGTCACTTCCAGAGGACCCTGGCATACCACTCCTGGGCATATACCCAGAGGATTCCCCTGCATACAATAAAGACATGCTCCACTATGTTTATAGCAGCCTTGTTTATAACAGCCAGAAATTGGAAGGAGCCCAGATATCACTCAAAAGAGGAATCGATACAGAAAATGTGGTATATCTATACAATGGAGTACTACTCAGCAATTAAAAATAATGAACTCATGCAATTTGTAGGTAAATGGTTAGATCTGGAAAATATCATCCTAAGTGAGCTAACTCAATCACAAAAGAATACACATGAAATGCAATCACTGATAAGTGGATATTAATGAGCCCAGAAGCCCTAAATACTCAAGGCACAATTAGCAAGTCAAATGACTCCCAAGAAGAAGAAAGGAGAGGACCCTGGGCCTGTAAAGATTGCATCCAGTATTGTAGACCCAGAACAAAGAAATCGTGGGGGGAGGAATAGCTGGGGGGGAAAGGAATTATTGGACATATGGTGGGGGGGAACTGGGAAAGGGGAAAAACCTTGGAATATAAACATAGAATATAGAAAATAAAAATTAAATTAAAAAAAGGAAAAAAAAAGAAAATTAATGGTAAAGTAAGCTACTCTAAAGACAATGATGAGGAAAAAAAGAGGAGACTACTTTAGCTTGGCCATGGTGGCCTTTGCAACAGTGGTACTGACTGGGGATCACTGGCAAGTTCTCTAATGCATCCATTCAATTCTACAGGTAGTACTTGTAAGGAACAGAGATTTTTAAGAGTACTGGGAGCAAGTAGGTTTCTTTGGGAAGGAAAAACATGAGAGGAGTAAAAAGGATTATAAAGCAGACATCTAAGTGGCCATTCTCCCCTCTTCCCTTTTAGAAGCAGGGGTGTGGTGGGGTGGGGAGGGGCATGAGGTGGGGTGGGAAAGGGGTGCATTGGGGGAGCGTCTTCCTTTCTTTCCTGAGGATGCACGTTCCCCATCTTCTCAACAGGATCTCAGCCTTTCCCCCTACCTTTCAGCTTCACCATCTGCTTCTATTAACTTATTTCTATGTCATGTCTTCTTCTTGCTCCCCAAAATAGTTTACAGACCTCTACCCTCCAAATTAGTATGGTATTAAGCTCCTCATTCTGTGTGCTAAGGGATGCACCTCATGGTGTATGGCATGGACACCATGTATGGCATGTTCATTAGGCAACTCTGAACAAAAGATGCCAGCTTGATGTCATTACTGGCACGTGTCATAAGTGAGAAGTTGAGACCTGAAGATGGTCAAGTAGCTACTAAGGAGGGATTGAAGACTGGAACCTGGTTCTGATTAAATACTCAGCTAGTCAATTTTTATCACTATTCATTCACATCATTATAGATCGATCTGTGGCACACAGGTACTACATGACTAAAAGTATTTAGATGTACAAACTCTACTTCAGGAAACAATAAACAAAAACAGAGCATAATAATGTAGAAGGGCAGTTAAAGGAAAAGAAAGACATTAGGCCATAATGGAAATCTAGAGTCTGTTTCTAGAGAGTTGGGAAGATGGCTCCATGCCTAAGAGCACTTACTGGTCTTCCAAAGAATCAAGGTTCAGTTTACAAGTGTCTAACTCCAGCTCCAGGAGATCCAAAACCCCCTCCTAGACTCTCATAGACATTCAAAGACTTACACAAGCACACATGGACATAATAAAAATATATCCTAAGACAAGTCAGTTCCTAAATTCACTGATTGCTTTGAGTCATTGTCATTTCCCTTTGTGACCTTCATTTTCCTGCTAATCTAGTCCTTTCATGATTTGTCCTGGTGCAGATGTCTTTTCCTTTTCTTATTCAATCCCTGTTTACAAGTGATTTACATGGGATGCTTTCCAATAAAATACATGTTTCTCTCAGCTGACTCCTTACCTTCTTTAACATTGTCCGATGACAACACATTGACAGTCCATCTTGTGTAGATTTATGCCACAGAGACTCTCTGAAACTGTGCTGCATGTCCAGAATCACTGCTGATCACATTGCTTCTGCTTACATATCCCTTCTATGAGGAGAGCAACTGATCCTGCCTGCCTCCTCTACATGGCCCTATATTTGCAACTCAGCTTTTCTGTCATTTTAAATCTGTTCTTAAGACATGAATGTTTTTCATTCCTCACCTTACATTATTTGTTTCTATTTCTGGTCACGTCACACCCATGTCCATTAATTGTGCTCTCTCTCTCTCTCTCTCTCTCTCTCTCTCTCTCTCTCTCTCTCACACACACACACACACACACACACACACACACACAAGGCCATCTTACTGTTATCTCATTGCAATGCATTTCATATGAAATGTTAAAGCACATTGTTTTGCCTCAGCATGGCTCCTCCAAAATAGGTAATTCTCACCAGTGAAGTCCCTATTTTCTCCATTTTCTCTGCTTTTGAATATCAGGAGAATAGAACTCTTTGACTTTGCCTTACATGCATTGATCATACTCATTTATATATGTTTAATCATAAAAGTTAAATCATTTTCTTTTAAACTCATATCCTCTCCATCCTTCAAGGTCTCAAATAACTCCAAGCTCATGATAGTATCTGAATATTATAGTTTTTAATGATCTATATATTTCTAATTTTTATATCAACCATATTACTTATAAATAACTTAATATTATTTTTAGAATAAGAAGATTATTTCAAAAAGTTTATTTAGGTTAATTAAAATGACTCTAGTCCTTAAAATGCTTCTTTATGCAGACAGACTTGTACTACTAATGTAAAGTTATTTCAGGTTATGTAAGGACATAAATTATTGAGCCTAGAAATAATAATAAAGTGGACAAATTCAAATATCAAGAATATGAGGGTGAAAACATATTTGTTTACACTGGAATGGTATAGAGTTTTGTGTAGTCCTGTTGATCTATAATCCAAAGTACTCTTGGGTTAGGGGAAAGCAGAACATAGACTAGGGGTCATAGTCTGGCATAATAAGTGTAAAACTGTGTTCACAGACACCCATTTCAGATGTCAGAGGTAGCCAGCCTTAAACATGATGCAACATGCATCAATAACAGTGACTAGTACAGGAATACCATAGTTACTTTATACATTTTATTTTAGCTTGAAATTCTGCAATAAGCCTAAATTAATATTGCCATAAAACTAATTTATTGCGTAAGCAAATATGAAAAGATAGTTGAAAATATTATAATTTTAAAGGACTTCTCCATTCCATCCTTAGTTGTTGAGTTTTATGAAAACAAACTAGTCTCTTATGCTACAGTGCTATGCATAATTTGATATGTAAAATGTTAACTGCCATCATATTTATTAGTTACAGATATCATTTATAAGTAGAGCTATAATCTAAACAGCGTTTCCTTATATTGGCCCTATTTCTATGGATTTTGAAAATTGGTCATTTACTTCAAAAGTCATTGTTGCTTGTTTTTACCTGATAGATGTTATAATGTTTAAGCAAGTGTAGTTTGCCATATGCACTTCAGTTGAATGTGGGGACTCTAATAATAATAATAATAATAATAATAATAATATTTACTATAAGTCAATCTGTCAGAATAACATGGTATTGTAATTTATAATCATAATATTTTTATAACTTGCACTTTCATTGATTTCTCTCCAACAAAACGTACTAAATTCTTTGTGATCATAGTGTAGAACAAACAAGATGAGGTCTTTTTTCCTTGCAAGTCATTATAAGATAGAACCAAGCAGTAGACAAGATGGAGAGATGGCTCAGCAGTCAATAACACTGGTTGCCCTTCCAGAGGATATGCATCCGTTCTCAGAACCCCTATTCCAGTTCATGACCATATGTAACTCCAGTTCCAGGAGATCAGACATCCTTTTCTGAAACCCACGGGCATCAGGCATGCACAGTGTTGCACAGACCTACAGACACGCAAAGCACCCATACACATAAAATATAACAAAGCAATCTAAAGCTGCAGGCTCTCCTCTTTGGCTCAGGACTTTCCCCTTATTTAAATGCAGGCTCCTTTACTGTCATGCCTTCCTTTACTCAGGCTTTAGTTCCTCAGGCTTCCCACTTGAAGGCAGAGACGACCTGGAAAAGATTCGTTTCTATCCTCAGAGTTGTCTTCAGGATCCCCAATGATGAAAACAAGACAGATCTGGATAGGCAGCACTTCGGTTCACTCTGGTTTTACCTGACCAAACAAGGGCCTTGCTGCTTGCTGTTTATAATGCAGAAATAGACCTTAACACCTGCTCTCGAATGCTGAACCATTCCTCCTTCCCATATCCCATCCTAGCATCTCACATACAGCTACTTCCTGCTAGGGTTTGTGAGAGCTATAGGCAGAAAGTGTGCTTGGGAGGTAGACAGATTTGTCTGCTACTACTTCTTGGTTTTAGATATACCCTAAACAAGTAGAGTTTACCCCTACTTTAAGTGAGGTAACCCAATCACAAAAGAACACATATGGAATGCAGTCACTGATAAGTGGATATTAGCCCCCTAAGCTCTGAATACCCAAGAAACAATTCACATATCAAATCATTCCCAAGAAGAAGGAAGGAGAGGGCCTGGGTCCTGGAAAGGCTTGATGCAGCATTGTAGGGGATTACCAGGACAGACAAGTGGGAGGGGTTGATTGGAGAACGGGGGGGGGGACAGAGGGAAGAGGGCTTATGGGACTTATGGGGAGGGGGAAACAGGAAAGGGAAAATCATTTGGAATGTAAACAAAGAATATAGAAAAGAAAAAAAAAAGAAAAGAAAAGAAAAGAAAGATTTCTACCTGCATGTAAAGCAGAGTTTACAAATGGACAGCAGGGGGCGGCAATTTGTAGCATAGATCTGAATATCAACATAAGCTTAGCCTAAAGTTATGTGGCAAGCATCAGATTAGTGATTTGCTTAGCATCATCTATATACTTTAATTATCTAAAGTTGCTTCTACAGGAAGCTTTGTAAATGAAAGATTTTAATTAGAATTTTTTGTAGCTTCCTTCCGCCTGTGATTTGATTGCTTGTTCAACCAATTGTTGAAGATATGTTTGTATTATTCCTGCTTTCTGTAAGCCTGATATTCCATAGAGTAGAATCATCCAAACAGAGGTAAAATTTGATTTAAAGCTGAACTTAGCCTTGGTATAAAGAACAACTGTAATTTTGCCTTCCTTCACTCTTACCAGATGTCACTAAAAATGGGGAGAACACCTTAAAATAAAAACCATGGATAACTTTTTCAAATTCCTATCTTTTCTCTGAATTGTATTTCAAAGTTCACAGTTGTTTCAGTAAGCTATTTGTTTGCCAGTTAATCTGTGCTGAAAAACTTTTGTAAAGTTGCATTGGATAGGAATAGTCAATCCCATTAATCCTGAGGTATTGTGTTTTTAAATGATTGTAATAAGGGAAATAATTTTAAGGAAATGCAGACTTTCTGAACTATTTATTTTTCAGTGAACAGGCAAGATTATAATCATAAGATCTGAGAAATGGAATATCTACTATATTCAAGAATGAACTGTCACTGGAATTTGTGCAAAAATAAGGGACTCTTTCCTTACAGTAATTTGGTAGTAGTATGAATAACGATGGTCCTGACTTAAATTGTTCAACCTACATTTTTTTAACTTTATGATGGTGGAAAAACAGTATGTACTCAGTAAATCTTATATGGAACTTTGCATTTGATCTTTTCTCTAGGCTAGCCATTATTCAGAAAAATACTCTCAAGACACTGGTCTATAGCAACATTGAGCCACAGTGCAGTCTGTCATTGTTTGCCAAGAGAAAGAAGGGAGGCACTGTTCATACAGTGAATGGTGTAGCCATTGGCTTCTAGATACAAGTGGCCAATAGATTACATGAGGTAGTCACACTGTATTAGAAATCATACATAGATTTTGCCAAATGAAGACAACAGTGTTTTGAACATGTTTAAAGGTAGACTTTAAGGAGTAAGCCATAGTGTTTGATACTTGGATTCAGTATATGCTATTTCTGCTCACAATGTGTCCAATTGATGATGGGCATATGAAGTCATACTCCAGTGTAAGTTGAACCTCTGTGGGTAAAACCTGCTGAACAATGAAAAGCAAAGTCAGCAGCAGATCACTAAGTACACATGTAGACCAAGACAGGAGAACACAGCTCTCTGCATGGTGCAGGGCTGTACTCCCAAGCAGTTAGCAAGCAGGAGCTACAACCATGAAGTTTTATAACTGAGGGTGTATGTGAAACCTGCTTCCCACAGTACATTACTTGCTTTTGTGAGAAGTTTAACTGCTAGTGAGGAATTGAAACCCTTTTCTTTGCAACAACTGGAGATTCTATCTATGGTCTTTGCTAAGAAAGGGGACTCAGCCAGGTGGCCTTACGTTTAAGAATCGAACGGGAAGGAGACAGAGCAATGACCTGCAGCCTTCTTGTTCTCACCAGATATCAAGGCTGTACATATCCTTAGGCCACATTTAAGGCCTTAAGGCACAGGTGAATCTCATATTTTCTTTTAGTCATAAAATAAAATCTCTTCTCTCATATTTAAAGGTGCATTTGTCTTTGAAGGGAGAAGGAGTTTTAAGTGAATGGGTCCACAGATTATGAAGACCACATATGTGTCCCTGTTCCCAAGGGATAGGCTTATCATCTTCCTCCAAACATGATCATCTCACCCTTGCGCTCCTCCTCCACACTTACTTCTAACAATCTTAGAGGCATCTCTTACAAGCCACACCCTTCCAACTTGGCTTCACTTGACTTTTGCTTCAGCATTGGCTAATAACAAGCAAATCTCTTCTTTGCATCAGGTTCAAATTCCAATAAAAGTACCTGACTTGATCTTGTCCATTTGTATTCTTACAGAGCCTATAAGAGCAGGGTATTTTGGTGGCTAGCTAGTGAACGAGTTGCTTCTAACATAGGTTCCATTCTTACTACACTTTGTCTTTGTAAATAGAGATGTGGGACCAGATGAAAAAAATTTAAATAAAGAAGCAGACCTGGAGGTTGCAGTGTTGCCCAGCAACAAAAGGTATGAGAAGGAAGGACTAAATGTGCAGGACAAACTACCTCTGCTCAGGAAACCAGCTCATCCCCATACCTTTTCTCGGAAAATAAAACGAAGTTTTAGTCATAGATGCAATTAGCATGGTGGCCTTGCATTGCTCCTTCCCACTGCTCAAGCTTCTCCCCTAAGATTGCTGCACTAAACATTCCAACCCTCTCTCTCAACACTCCTTTCTTATTTTGAGCTCCATACTTAGAACCCAAGTTGAATCCCGTTCTCTGGGGTCCCTCTTCCTGGAGACTGTTACATTTGTCTTTCTGCATTGTTCTGGCTGCATCCTGTGTCTCCACATCATGCTCCTGATACCCCCTTTTACACAATGAAATAGTCCCAATGAAACACTCACTTCAATGAGAACTCTTACACACTTTCTCATCCTTCCAAAATTGTCCCAAAGAAACACTTGCTTCTACAGAACAGTCTTATGCATCTCATCCTTCCGGAACTGTTCTCAAGGCAACACTTTGAAATGACCTTTTATGTGCTATTCCTACTTATTGAAGTGAAGGAGCTGACTTCAGATGAATTTTACATCTGTGTGAAAAACTGACCATGATGAGTATAAAACAGGAAATCTAGCTCTCACGGTTGCTGCATATTCTGTCACACGTGTTCTGCCAGGTGTGTTCTGTTTCCCACACCAGATCATGATCCCCTGGCTCTTCCAATCCCACATCTGTTTATTAGGATACACATTTGATCTGTGGTGGCAATTCTGAGTTCTCTCAACTTTGAAATATATCTGATTTCTAATTAGTCATTTGACTCAGCTGCTGATAAAGAATCCGATGTGGATACTTTCCCTCTCCCTGGTATTCACAGAGTAGAGCTAGCAGCATTGTCCTGGCACAGCAATGTCTTTTTTTTTATTTTTTTAATTTTCTATATTCTATGTTTACATTCCAAAGGCTCTCCCCTTTCCCAGTTCCCCCCTCCCTATGTCCCATAGTTCCTCTCCCCCCAACTATTCCCCAATCATTCCCCCTCCCCCCACAGTTTCTCTACAAAACTGGATCCAATCTTTCCAGGCCCAGGGTCCTCTCCTTTCTTTAAACTACAAGCTGCACGCTGTGTCTAGAGAATGTGTTCATACTGATGATCTGTTCAGTTTTGCTGTAAAAAACGCTTTCACTGGTTAAATACAGCTTTTTTATTTTACTAAAATGCACAGAAAACTCATAGAATTGAATAATAAAGCTTTTCCTGGGCAAGAAATTACCTAATCAGGAGATCTAATTATTTTCTATACACTAATGTTTTCACATTAGAGTGTGTTTTATTTCAGTTTCATTTTTTTCGAATCAAGAATAAAGGCTATACATATGCAAATCATATTTTATTCTGTAAGTGGAGAGTCTGGAGCCTTTTTGGCTTCTTATAGCACAGTGTTAACTCTATATGCATGTATACATAATTTTGCAGATATTTAGCAAGGCTACATTTAGAAAAACTAGGGCAAAACATTATGATCGGCTTTAGAAAAGTTTTTCAAAGTGCATGGTAACCATTTAGCTTATACAAATGCTAGAATAATCTGACTTCAGCTTTTGAAAAGGATTCTGCTTAATGCTAACTATAGCTTTAATTCCGTGCATGTGTGAATACATGAGGAGCATTCATTCTGACGCCAGCCTGACGGTGCTGGATTGACAGATGGAGACGGTTGTCAGCACTGCCTGTCAGATTGACACTTAACAGTTGACAAGAAGGCATGTAAAAGCTTTGAAGGTATCTTCCTGATCCTGGCACTTCACTGGGGATTAATTAAACTAGACTGTTTGTTAATAAAGCTCAGAAAACCAATCAATTCTATCATAAAATATGTGATTAACTTTAAAGTTATGTGTTGTATATATGCATGTTTAGGGCTGGGAAATGAGATGGCATCCTTTCCTTTATAGTTTATACCTTAGGCAGCAGTATGCAAAGGAATATGGAAACTTTTAATTAAAAGCACATTATAACATGCATATAGCCAGCAGTAATTTTGGTATTTGTCACAGATAGCAAAATGCAGAACAACAATTTTTTTCTTTGAAAATCTTTCCAAAATTGATTTTACACACTGCATTCCATACTGATTTATATATCACCACAAAATTCATGTTATTTAAAGCCTGAAAGCATGTTCAACTCTCTCTGACATGGTGCGTTAGAACAACTTACTAACGGTTTATTTAAAGTATATGTACAAAGTAACTAAAATGAGTCCAAATATCAGATCATGGCAAGTGTTCTCTAATAAAAATTAGAAGGCTTTGAAATCTTTGGCCACTTGAATTCATTAATGGAAAGCTTGTTTAAATACTGGAAAACTTATGTAATGCACTTTTTTCTCATAATGCTCAATGTTCTTCGAATACTATATTTAAAGTAGTAAAACAGCACATAAAGCAGACATATGACTTATGTTCATAGACTTAAAAATCTGTTTGGGGAGATAAACATTAAATAATCCAATGAGAAAAACTGTATCTGTAACAAGTACTATAAAGGATCACTTCCATTGTCTATGAAAGGACTACAGTGGTAGATTTGGCATAAAGCCAGCCAAAGAGTTTGCTATCTGAGGTGCTCGCTGAATTTAGATCTAAGGGATTTTATATGTAGGTAGGACATTTCATCAGACGACTCAGAGAGCTACGCTCCCAGGAAGAAGAACATACAGGCTCATCAACAAGATAGTGTTCCACAGACTTAAGGTCAGTTATGGGCTGTATTTGGCCACCTTAAAGGTCTTTTTAAAATGTATGTTTTTATTCTAGCTTCTACTGCTTCAGAATGTAAAATGGCTTATACAGTCTATGAAGATTTATCAAAGTTAAAATTACATAATAAGTGTAGGCTGGATTCTACTACAGCTTTTGTCTTCTGAGATGAATGTTGGGGACAGAGATGTCTATAGAAGAGGCGTGTAAACAGTCACAGAGAGAAAACAGCCACCTATAAGCTATGAGATGCTCGCCAGAAATTGAGTCAGGCCTGGAATAGGTTCCACCTTATAACCTCAGACCAAGCATAGCCCCGTGTAGACCTTCACTTTGGATTTCTGTAATTCAAAAGTATGACATGACTATTCCTGCTGTTCTAAGACACACAGTTTGTGGCCACAACTATATAGGCAGAGCAACCCAGAAGTGAAAGCCTGCCAGTAGTATTGAAAATCTAGAGGAAGGACAGTGTGTATCAACCAATAGAAGGCATAGTGATAAGCAGGGGGCCAGGTCATGGTTAGCTCTAAGTAAATTTTAAGTTTTGTATTCTAAGAGATATTTTTAGTTTTTATTTATACCCATGCCTGTCTGTCTGTGTGCATACATGACTATAGGTATGTCTGTATGTATGCGTGTGTGTATATTCTGTGCTTATATTCCAGAATTTCTGCTTTTACCAGAAAGTGATATTGGCTCATGTGATGTGGAGATAGAAATGGTTTCGGAGTTCTAGCTTGATACATAGCTGCTGAAGTCTGAACTCCTTTGCTAAAGAGTGCAGCAAGCACATCTCACCGCTGAGTCATCTTTTATCAGAAGAGAGAGTTACTTAAGTGGAAAATATTTTAAAAGAAAAGAAAACCTAAGAAAGAAAGGGAAGCAATGAGCGGTTGGAAGCAGGCTGGTAGCAGTAGCTACAGTCAAAAGTCAGTTGTAAATTATAAGGGAAATGGATAGAAATTTATGAATGAACTACCAAACCCCCAAATTAATCAGGAACCAGGCCTTTACTCCGGCTGCAATCTCTTGCTTCATCACGGTTTTCCAGCTCTGTAGATTTCCACCAACACAGAAACATACTTTGCTCTTCTCTCCTCTTTCGTGGCTGATGTTAGCAGACTGAAGAGTTTTCATCAACTGGTGATGAGGTATAAAAATATCTCTTACATTCTAAGGGACTGAAACTTCAGCTGGACCGCCCAGTCAGAATTGATTATGCTCCTTGAAGTCACTTAAGACTTAAGGCTGCTATCCTACTGTGTACTTGACCTGCTTGTTTAGTTTGCCTTTAATGGGACAATATGACTACAAACCTTACTAACTTGGATTATCCATGGAATAAACATTTATTTTTTTACGTTATTTTTTTTTAATTTTTATTTTCCATATTCTATGTTTACATTCCAAAGGCTTTCCCCTTTCCCATTTACCCCCCACCAAATGTCCCATAATTCCTCTCCCCCCCTGCTATTCCCCACTCATCCCCCCCCCACACACGATTTCTCTGTTCTGGGTCTACAATACTGGATCCAATCTTTACAGGCCCAGGGTCCTCTCCTTTCTTCTTCTTGGGAGTCATTTGACTTGCTAATTGTGCCTTGAGTATTTAGGGCTTCTGGGCTCATTAATATCTACTTATCAGTGATTGCATTTCATGTGTATTCTTTTGTGATTGGGTTAACTCACTTAGGATGATAGTTTCCAGATCTAACCATTTACCTACAAATTGCATGAGTTCATTATTTTTAATTGCTGAGTAGTACTCCATTGTATAAATATACCACATTTTCTGTATCCATTCCTCTTTTGAGGGATATCTGGGCTCCTTCCAATTTCTGGCTGTTATAAACAAGGCTGCTATAAACATAGTGGAGCATGTGTCTTTATTGTATGCAGAGGAATCCTCTGGTATATGCCCAGGAGTGGTATGCCGGGGTCCTCTGGAAGTGGCATGCCCAGTTTTCTGAGGAACCGCCACACTGATTTCCAGAGCGGTTTTACCATTTTGCAATCCCACCAATAGTGGAGGAGTGTTCTTCTTTCTCCACATCCTCGCCAGCACTTGTTGTCTCTCGAGTTTTTAATCTTAGCCATTCTGACTGGAGTCAGGTGAAATCTCAGGGTTGTTTTGATTTGCATTTCTCTAATGACTAATGATGTTGAACATTTTTTAAGGTGTTTCTCAGCCATCCGAATTTCTTCAGGTGAAAATCTTTGTTTAGCTCTGTACCCCATTTTTTGATAGGGTTATTTGGTTCTCTGCAATCTAACTTCTTGAGTTCTTTGTATATATTGGATATTAGCCCTCTGTCGGATGTGGGGTTGGTAAAGATCATTTCCCACTTTGTTGGTTGCCATTTTGTCCTTCTGACAGTGTCCTTTGCCTTACTGAAACTTTGTAATTTTATGAGGTCCCATTTGTCAATTCTTGATGTTAGAGTATATAAGCTATTGGTGTTCTGTTCAGGAAGTTTCCCCCTGTGCCCATGTCCTACAGGGTCTTCCTAAGTTTCTTTTCTAATAGTTTCAGTGTGCCTGGTTTTATGTGGAGGTCCTTGATCCACTTGGAGTTGATCTTAGTACAAGGAGATAAGAGTGGGTCAATTCGCATTCTTCTGCATGTTGACCTCCAGTTGAACCAGCACCATTTGTTGAAAAGGCTATCTTTTTTCCAGTGGATGGTTGTGGCTCCTTTATCAAAGATCAAGTGACCATAAGTCTGTGGGTTCATTTCTGGGTCTTCAGTCCTATTCCATTGATCTACCTGCCTGTTGCTGTACCAATACCATGCAGTTTTTAACACAATTGCTCTGTAGTACTGCTTGAGGTCAGGGATATTGATTCCCCCAGAAGTCCTTTTATTGTTGAGAATAGTTTTAGCTATCCTGGGTTTTTTGTTGCTCCAGATGAATTTGAGAATTGCTCTTTCTACATCTATGAAGAATTGATTTGGGATTTTGATGGGGATTGCATTGAATATGTAGATTGCTTTTGGCAAGATGGCCATTTTTATTATATTGATCCTGCCAATCCAGGAGCAAGAAATATTTTTCCATCTTCTGAGGTCTTCTTCGATTTCTTTCTTCAAGGACTTGAAGTTCCTGTCATACAGATCTTTCACTTGTTTGGTTAGAGTTACGCCAAGGTACTTTATGTTGTTTGTTGCTATTGTGAAGGGTGTTATTTCCCTAACTTCTTTCTCAGCCTGCTTGTCCTTTGAGTACAAGAAGGCTACTGATTTGCTTGAGTTGATTTTATAACCAGCCACTTTGCTGAAGTTGTTTATCAGCTGTAGAAGTTCTCTGGTGGAGTTTTTTGGATCGCTTAAGTAGACTATCATATCGTCTGCAAATAATGATACTTTGACTTCTTCCTTTTCAATTTGTATCCCTTTGACTTCCTTATGTTGTCTAATTGCTCTCGCTAGAACTTCAAGTACTATATTGAAAAGATATGGAGAGAGAGGGCAGCCTTGTCTAGTCCCTGATTTTAGTGGGATTGCTTCAAGTTTCTCTCCATTTATTTTGATGTTGGCTACTGGTTTGCTGTAGATTGCTTTTACTATGTTTAGGTACGGGCCTTGAATTCCTGCTCTTTCCAAGACTTTTAGCATGAAAGGATGCTGAATTTTGTCAAATGCTTTTTCAGCATCTAATGAGATGACCATGTGGTTTTTTCTTTTAGTTTGTTTATGTAGTGGATTACATTGATGGATTTCCATATATTGAACCATCCCTACATCCCTGGAATGAAGCCTACTTGATCATCGTGAATGATCGTTTTGATGTGCTCTTGGATTCGGTTGGCAAGAATTTTATTTAGTATTTCTGCATCTATATTCATAAGAGAAATTGGCCTGTAGTTCTCTTTCTTTGTTGGATCTTTTTGTGGTTTAGGTATCAGCGTAATTGTGGTTTCGAAGAACGAGTTGGGCAGTGTCCCTTCTGTCTCTATTTTGTGGAATAGTTTGAAGAGTATTGGTGTTAAGTCTTCTTTGAAGTTCTGTTAGAATTCTGCACTAATACCATCTGGTCCCGTACTTTTTTTGGTTGGGAGGCTTTCTATAACCCCTTCTATTTCTTTAGGGGTTATGGGACTGTTTAGCTGATCTACTTGATGCTGATTTAATTTTGGTATTTGGTATCTGTCTAGGAAACTGTCCATTTCCTCCAGATTCTCCAGTTGTTTCGAGTATAGGCCTTTGTAGTAGGATCTGATCTTTTGAATTTCCTCAGTTTCTGTTGTTATATCCCCCTTTTCATTTCTAATTTTGTTAATTTGGATACTATCTCTGAGCCCTTTGGTTAGTCTAGCTAAGGGTTTATCTATCTTGTTTATTTTCTCGAAGAACCAGCTCTTGGTTTTGTTGATTCTTTGTATGGTTCTCTTTGTTTCTACTTGATTGATTTCAGCCCTTAGTTTGATGATTTCCTCTCTTCTACTCCTCCTGGTGAGTTAGCTTCTTTTTGTTCCAGGGCCTTCAGGTGTGCTGTTAAGTTGCTAGTGTATGCTCTCTCCAGTTTCCTTTTGGAGGCACTCAGGGCTATGAGTTTTCCTCTTAGCACTGCTTTCATTGTGTCTCAGAGATTTGGGTAGGTCGTACCTTCATTTTCATTGAAGTCTAAAAATTCTTTGATTTCTTTCTTTATTTCTTCCTTGATCAAGGTGTCATTGAGTAGAGTATTGTTCAGTTTCCATGTGCATGTGGGCTTTCTGTTGTTCTTCTTGCTATTGAAGACCACTTTTACTCCATAGTGATCTGATAGGAGACATGGGATTAGTTCGGTCTTCTTGTATTTGTTGAGGTCTGTCTTGTGACCAATTATATGATCAATTTTTGAGAAGGTACCATGCGGCACTGAGAAAAAGGTATACTCTTTTGCTTTAGGATGGAATGTTCTATATATATCTGTTAAATCCAATTGGTTCAAAGCTTCAATTAGTTTCACTGTGTCCCTGTTTAGTTTCTGCTTTCCTGATAGGTCCATTGAGGAGAGTGGAGTGTTGAAGTCACCCACAATTATTATGTTAGGTGTAATCTAAGTGTTCCTCTATCAGCATCCTGACCAGTGATTTTAGATCTGAGTCTTGTTTTTCTGGTGTTTCAGGGTATCCAAGATTTATTGCTGTCGGGGAACTGGGTACGGATGCAGCCATACTGCCTTGATTTCTGTTAGTAACGATCTTACGTTTGCCTTTTGCCATATGGTTAACTCTGGTGTTAGTTGGTCCTGTAGATACTAGCTGGTGCTTGACCCTCCTGTGGGCTCGTACGGCTATTTCCCAGCGACTGGGACACCTGAACCACTGCCCTGCAGGGCTCCTGCTCACAGATTGCTGACAGGTGGCCTGAGTCCCCCAGGTCTTAAACTCAGGATATCCCAGGTACTTGGTTCCGCCTGTTGGGCGGCTGCTCTGCACTGCTCCTGCTCAGGGTTTGCTGTCTGTTATCCTGTTTCCCCAGGGGTGTTAAAGTTGGGATATCTCAGTTATCTGGTTCTGCCTGCTGGTCCAAAGCTGCTGGGAAGCTGGCTGGGTCCGGCTTCCCCGCCACCGGCTGGATGGGAAGCTGCAGGCAAGATGGCAGCTGCCTGCAGGGAGCTCGGGGTCCGCCACGCGAGCGCAGAGCACAGGCTCGGCTGCTGTGCCCCTAACCCCTACTCAGTGCGCAGCTCCCGTTCCAGGCATGAGTCCCCGAAGGTCTTTAACTTGGGCTATCTCGGGTACCTGGTTCCACCGGCTGGGTCTAAGCACCTGGCAAGCTGGCTGGGTCCGGCTTCCCTGCCACCGGCTGGATCGGAATAAACATTTATAACCTATGCAATGCAGAGCTGTGATCTCTGTGTGTACTGTCTTCTTCCACTGATAAATAAAACTGACATGAAGGTGACAAAAAGAGGAATAGATTTGATTTCATTCCTTAAGGTGACACCCACACATTATTATTGACTCAGAATTTGTTATTAATTCATTCAAATCAAATGCAATAAATGGTTGTTCTTTGTGTGACAGTAGATGAAGATTTACTGTATCAACATTATAGAGTGCATTTGCACACACGTACATACACACACACACACACACACACACACATATATATATGTGTGTGTGTATATATATATATACACAACATTTATAGTATATTTTATAGTTCTTCCTCATGACCTATTATCATCATCTACATTTTCATCTGTCTATTGCTGTGCTAAAGATACCATGACCAAGGCAACTTATCAAAGAAGTTTTTTATTAGAGGTTTACAGTTTGAAACAGATCCATCGTTGTGTGGAGCATGGCAGTAGGACGGTAGGCATGGTGCTTGTCCAATAGCTAAGAATTCACACGCTGAGACACAAGAATGTGGAAGAGAGTGCTCACTAGGAAAGCTTGGGCTTTTGAAACCTTAAAGCCTACCACCAGTGACATGCCTCCTCTATCAAGGCAATGCTGACTAATCCTTCACATATGATACGATTAACTGGGGACTGAGCATTCAAAAATATGAGCCTATGTAACCCACTCTCATTCAAATCACCAAAACCTTTCTTGATTTCCTTTCTAAATCTAGCACAGTAACTCTTATACCTTGTACATGTATACATTATAGTCTAAGACCACATGTGAAAGAAAAATGTGGGCTTTGGGTGAGGACATATTTTATTTTCTAGTCAGTTAATTGTCTTATTTATTTATTTATTTATTTATTTATTGACTAAGTTATTCATTGACTTCATATCTAGATTGTAGTTTCCCCTCCCTCCTCTTCTCCCAGTTCCTCCCTCTCCCATCCCCCACTCATGCCTCTTCCCTTTTTCTCCAGAAAAGGGAAGGTCTCCCATAGATATCAATCAGCCCCAGCATATCATGCCACAGCAAAACTAGGCACATCCTTGTCCAATGACACTAGACAAGGCAGCTCAGTTATGGCAAAGGACAGTGTAGTCAGTTACAACCCATGATCCCCCTTTAGTATTCCCACATAAAGACTCAGCTGCACAATGCTACATATGTGCAAAGGGCCTAGGTTGGTCCAATTTATGCTCTCTGGTTCAGTATTCATGGACCTTGCGTGCCCAGGTTAGTAGAATCTAGATATTCTTGCAATGTCCTTGACCCCTCTGTTTCCCTCAATCCTAGTGTACACCTCCACCTGATTCCACAAGCTCTATTCAGTGTTAGGCTGTGGGTCTCAGCATCAGCTTCCACTAGTTGCTGAATGAAGCCCCTCTGATGACATTTAGGCTAGGATCCTGTCTGCAAATACAGCAGAATATCATCAGTGGGCTCCCTCTCATGGCACAGGTCTCAAACTGGGATTGTCATTATTTGACTCTTCCCTCAAAATCTGTAACATCCTCCACCCCTACACAACCTATAGTCAGGACAAATTGTGGATCTAAGCTTTAGTGGTTGGGTTTATGGTACCAATCCTTCCCTTGGAAGTCTTGCCTGGTTATAGGAGATAGCTGGTTAAGGTTTTATATCTCCCATTGCAAGAGGATCTTTCTAGTTTGCAAGTCACGCTAGAGTCACCCCATAGATTCCTGGGTATTTCCATGGTCCACAGATTCTACCTTGTCCCAGAGATCTCCACCTCCAATCCAGTTGTCTCTTTTAACACTTGCTCCTTCTGTCATCCCTCAACTTCATCCCTCTTGTTCCTATCCCCACACCCTCCCTGACCCAGTCCTCTCCTTCCATCCATACCAATGTCTAATCTATTTCGCCTTCTCAGTGACATTCAAGTGTGCCCCCTTGGGCCGTCCTTATTACCCAGGTTCTGTGGGTCTCTCATTTGCAGTATGATTGTCCTATACTGTGTGACTAACATCCAATTATAAGTGAGTATATATCTTTTTAGTCTTTCTGGATCTGGGTTGCCTCATTCAAGATGATCTTTCTAGATATATCTATTTGCATGCCAATTTCAGGTCTGTCTCAGTGTTTCATTGCTGTGATGAGACACTATGAAGAAGGCAAAATTTATAATGAACAACATGTAATTGGGGCTGCCTTAGAGTTTCAGAGGTTCAGTCCAATATTATCATGGAGGGAAATATGGCAACATCCAGGCATATATGGTACCGGAAGAGCTGAGAGTTCTACATCTTTATTCAGAGGCAGCCAGAAGAAGACCTAAATAATAATGGCTAGACTTAATTATATAAAGAGACCTCAAAGGCCTTCTTCAAAGTGTCACACTTCATCTAACAAAGCTTACACCTCTTCCAATAAGGCCACAACTCCTAATATTGACTCTTCCCATGGGGCAACACACTCAAACTACCACATTGTAAATGTTTTTAATGGCTCAATAATACTCTATTGTGTAATGAAAAAGATACCACATTTGCTTTATCCACTCTTTAGTTGAGGGATATTTAAGTTGTTTCCAGTTTCTAGCTATTATCATTAAAACTGCTATGAACATAGTTGAGTAAGTGTCCTTGTGATATGGTAGTGTTTCTTTTGGGTAGATGTCCAGGAGTGGTACAGCTGGGTCTTGAGATCTAGTCACAATTTTCTGAGAAAGCACCAAGTTGAGTTCCAAGTTTGCAATCCCACCAGCAATTGAGAAGTATTACCTTTGTTCCACATCCTTGTCATCATGAGCTGTCTCTTGAGGATTTTTTTTTAATCTTAGCCATTCTGACAAGCCTAAGATGGGATCTCAGAGTTGTTTTGATTGCATTTCCCTGATGACTAAGGATGTTGATCATTTCTTTAAGTATTTCTCAGTCATTAGAGATTTCTCTGTCAAGAATTCTCGGTTTAGAATTGTACCACATTTTTAAAATTGGGTTATTTAATTTGTTGATGTCTAGTTTCTTAGGTTTTTATATATTTTGGATGTCAGTCCTCTAAGAGATGTGGAGTTGGTGAAAATCTTTTCCCATTCTCTAGGCTGTCACTTTGTCCTTTTGAGAATATCCTTTGCCTTAGAGAAGATTTTTGGTTTTATCAGGTTCCATTTATTAATTGTTTTTCTTAGAGCCTTAACTATTTGTCTTCTGTTCAGGAAGTTAATTTCTATACCAATGCATTCAAGGCTATGATCCATTTTCTCATCTATCAGATTTAATGTATACAGTTTTATGTTAAGATTTTTGATGTACTTGGACTTGAGTTTTGTGCAGGGTGGTAGATATGAATCTATTTGCATTCTTCTACATGCAAACCACAAGTTAGACCAGTACCATTTGTTTAAGATGCTTTATGTTTTCCATTTTATAGTTTTGGATGCATGGTCAAATATCAAGTGTCTATAGGTGTGCAGATTTGATTCTAGTTCTTCTGTTAGATTTTATTGATTACCATGTCTGTTTTTAATGCCAGTAACATGTGACTTTATCATGATTTCTCTGTAGTACCTCTTGAAATCAGGAATGGTGATAACCTCTAGAGGTTCTTTTATTGTACAAGATTATTTTAGCTATCCTCAGATTTGTTTTTTGGTTTTTTTTCATATGAAGTTCAATATTTTTCTGTCATGGTCTGTAAATAATTTTGTTGGAATTTTAGTGGGAATTGCATTGAATCTGTAAATTGCTTTTGCTATAATGGTCATTTTTACTATATTAATGCTATTTTTGAGCATGGGAGATCTTTCTGTATTCTGATATCTTCCTCAGTTTTTATCTTCAAATATTTGAAGTTCTTGCCATAGAGTTATTTCATTTGCTTGGATAGAGTTACACAAAGATTTTATATTATTTGTGGCTATTATGAAGGTGTTGTTTTCCTAATTTCTTTCTCAGCCCATATATGGTTTGTATTAAGGTGAGCTACTGACTCTTTTTTTTTTATCCAATCACTTTGCAGAAGGTATCTATCATGTATAGGAATTCCCTGGCATAAATTTTGTGGTCACATATGTATACTATCATATCATCTGCCAGTTGTGATTGTTTGACTTCTTCCTTTCTAAATTGTATCCATTTGATCTCCTTTAGTTCTCTTACTGCTCTAACTAGGACTTCAAGTACTATGTCAAAAAGACAGGGAGAGAGTGGACAGCCTTGTCTTGTTCCTGATGCTAGTGGAATTGTTTTAAGTTTCTTTCCATTCAATTTTATGTTGCCGATTGACTTGCTGCTTATCGGCTTTATTGTGTTTAGGTATATGCCTTGTATCCCTTAACTCTCCAAGAGTTTTAACATGAAAGGATTTTGGATTTGTCCAGTGCTTTTTCAATATGTAATGAGATGATCATGTGATTTTTTTTTGAGTTTGTTTATATTGTGGATTACATTGATGGATTTTTGTATACTGAACCATTGCTCCATCCTTGGGATGAAACCTACTTGATCATGTTGGATAATGTCTTTGATGTGTTCTTGGATTTTGTTTGTGAGTATTTTATTGCATACTTTTGCATCAATGTTCATAAAAGAAATTGGTCTGAAATTCTCTTTCTTTGTAGAACATTTATATGGTTTCAATATCAGGGTGACTGTGGACTCACAGAATGAGTGTAGCAATTTTCCTTCTGTTTCTATTTTGTGGAAGAGTTTAAGGAGTATTGTTATCATTAGCTCTTCTTTGGAAGTCTGTGCTAAAATCATCTGGCCCTGTTTTGTTTTTGTTTTTGAATGGGAGACTTTTAATGACTGCTTCTAATTTCTTAGGAATTATAGGACTATTCTATTCAGACAGTTTTCCTAATCTTCATTTAACTTTGATAAGTTAGTTGTATCTCTCTAGAAAATTATCCATGTCATTTAGGTTTTCCGATTTTGTGGAATAGAGGTTTTGAAGATCCAATAATTATTTGCATTTCTTCAGTGTCTGTTGTTAAAGCTCCCTTTTTATTTCTGATTTTGTCAATTTTTGGTATTCTCTATCTTTTAGTTAGCTGTATCAAGGGATTTTTCTATGTTTTTGATTTTTCTCAAAGAACTAGCTCTTTGTTTCATTGTTTCTTCGTATTATTCTGTTTCTAATTGATTGATTTCAGCCCTGAGTTTGATTATTTTCTGCTGTGCTTGCTTCTTTTTCTAGCGCTTTCAGGTTTATTTTAAATTATTAGTATGAGAACACTCTAATTTCTTCATCATGGTACTTAGTGCTATGAACTTGCCTCTTAACACTGCTTTCCTTGTATCCTATAAGTTTGGGTATTTGTGATGTCATTTTCATTGAATTCTAGATAGTCCTAAATTTATTTTATTACTTTTTTCCCCGACCCAGTGATCCTTGAATAAAGAGTTGTTCATTTTCCACGAGTATGTAGGCTCTCTGTTGTTTTTGTTGTTGTTGAAGTCCAGCTTTAATCAATGGTGGTCTGATAGGATATAAGGAGTTATTTCAATTTTCTTGTAACTGTTGAGGCTTGCTTTGTGACCAAGAATGTGGTTGATTTGGGAGAAGGTTCTATGATGTGCTTAGAAGAAGTTCTCATCTCTTTTGTCTGGGTGAAAATTTCTGTAGATACCTGTTTGGTCCACTTCTGTTATTTTCATTATTTCTGTTTAGTCTCTGTCTTAATGACCTGTCAATTGGTGAGTGTAAAATGTTGAGGTCATCCACTATTAATGTGTGGGGTTAAATGTGTGAAGTAAGCTTTAGTGTCTTTCTGTTAGGAATGTGAGTACCCATGCATTGGGGCATATAATTCAAATTGAGACTTCATTTTGGTATATGCATCTCTTTTGATTATGGGGTTGTAAGTCTATTTTATAAGATAATAGAATGTCTACTCCAGCTTGTTTTGTTTTGTTTTGTTTTTTGTATTTTATTGTTTTGACTATTTTCTATCCATTTACTCTAAGGTAATGCCTATCTTTGTTGCTGAGGTATGTTTCTTGGAGCAGAATGTTGGATCCTGCATGTGCATCCACTCTGTTAAACTGTGTCTTTTATCGGAGAATTGAAACCATTGGTGTTGAGGATATTGATGAGCAATTATTGTTATTTTATGTTATTTTGATTGAGGTGATGGTATTATTCGTGTGTGTGTGTGTGTGTGTGTGTGTGTGTGTGAGAGAGAGAGAGAGAGAGAGAGAGAGAGAGAGAGAGAGAGAGAGAGATTCTCTTTTTTAGGTTTTGCTGGTGGTGTGAAATTTATCTATTTCTTTTGTTTTCTTGTGTGTAGTTACCCTTACTTGTGTTTGAGTTTTCCTTCTAGTATCCTCTGTAGGCATGGGTTGAGAAAGCTAATTAATATCTTTATCATGGAATACCCTGTTTTCTCTGTCTAGGGTGATTGAAAGCTTTGCTTGTTATAATAGTCCGGGCTGGCATCTGTAATGTTTTACAGACTATATGATATCTGCTCAGTCCCTCCAATTATTAGAATCTGTTGAGAAATGTGGTGTAATTCTAATAAGTCTGCCTTTATATGTTACTTGGCCATTTCCCCTTGTGGGTTTAAACACTCTTTCTTAGTTCTTACATTTAATGTGATTTTCTCTATTTGATGTTGTATAAGCTTCATGTATGTTTACAGGCATTTCTTTAGGTTAGGGTAATTTTTTTTCTATAATTTTGTTGAAGATATTTTTGGGGCCTTTGAGTTGGTAGTCACCTTCTTCTATTCCTATTATTCTTAGGTTTGATCTTTTCATAGTGTCCCAAATTTCATGAATCTTTTACATGGGAAACTTTTCAACTTTAGCACTTTCTTTGACTCATCTACCAATTTCTTTTGCAGTATCTTTTATGCCTGAGATTTCTCCTTTTATCTCTTGTATTCTGTTGGTGATACATGCATCTGTGTTTTCTGTTCTCTTTTCTAGGTTTCCCATCGTCAGGTTTGCATCCATTTGTGTGTTCTTTATTTGTTCTATTTCACTTTTCAGGTGTTCAAAGTTTTATTAATTTCCTTCACCTCTGATTGTTTTTTCTTCATTTCTTTATATTTGTTTCCTCTTTAAAGGCATCTACTTATTTGATTGTATTTTCCTATATTTGTTTAAGGAGTTAATTTATTTTCCCTTTAATGGTCTCTATCGTCCTTATAAGATGAGATTTAAGGTTATTGTCTTGCTCTTCAGGTATGTTATGATATCCAGGGCTTGCTCTAGTAGGAGAGTTGGGTTCTGATGGTGACTTATAGCAATGGCTTTTGTTGATTTTGTTCTTGCACTCTCCTTTAACCACCTGGCTGTCTCTGGTGTTGCCTGGCCTTGTAGTCCCTCATGGGAGCAGGCCTCTGAGATTGCAGGTCGAGCTGACTGTCCCTGGTAGCAGCAAGCTTCCAGGGAATCGGGTAGTCCTGGTGGTCCCTGATGGTTGCAGACCTCTGTTTGTCCTGGGCAGCAGTAGACCTCCAGGGATGCAGATGGAGTTGTGAACTAGAAATGGGGTGCAGAGCAGTTATGGCAGAGCTCAGCTGTGCTGGTTTTGCCCAGAGGGGCTGGCAGTCAGGGAATCGGGGTAAGAGCTATCACCTAGTGGTCAGTGATGGCTAAAGGCATCTGGGATTGTGATTAGAGATATGGATTTGGAATGAAGTACAGAAGGATCAGGGCAGGTCTCAGGGCTGCTTGGTTTATTAGGGACCCAGCAGGCTGGGGTTTGGGGCTTGGGGAACTCACCTAGTAGTCATTTTTTTATTTACAGATGAATAATTTTCATTTTTATATATCCACCACATATTTTTATTTAGATGCAATAAAAAATGAAATAACTGCTTTCTTAAATCCTCAGTGAATTTAATATTACAAGGTCTTATGAGCTCAATTCTACACACTGTCTTATGTGTAGTTCTTCCCTATCCTTTTCCTCTATATTGTCTTTTAGTTCTTGAGTTTCATGGGGCCCCTCTCACCTGAGTAGCCACACATCTCTTGTTTTGTAAGCCTGGAACAATAAGTTTCTAATTATAAGGCTTCTACCTCTGTGAGGTGATTCACCTTCCCACACTGTTGACCTGATAACTCTCAATGCCATGTGGTATGGTCTGTATATTTTGCTCTCTAATCTGTTATGATGACAGAAATGGTATATTCTTAAAGGCTATGGTGACTTGACATGAAAATACTGAGTGTGACTAATGAAACTGAGCTATAAGACAATGACACTTGAGAGTCCTCTTTATTAGAACACAAACTAGACCATGTTGGTTGAAACTGTTTGGTTAAGCATTTTATTAAGGACTCCACTATCATGCTTTTTTCATATTCTTCTTCCAATTTGATATTATCTTAGAAATGTGGTCATACTACCCTTGCTGATTTCCAATACAAAAGAGCACTCTTTCAAACACTTGATTCATGTTATGTGTTAGAAAATTAAAACCATCCCATTGTCTAGTGCATTTATCACTTTTTTTGACTGATTCTTCAATTATATATGGAGTTCCACAATCAAAACATCATGATTAGCTGGGTGTGGTGGCGCATGCCTGTAATCCCAGCACTTGGGAGGCAGAGGCAGGTGGATTTCTGAGTTCGAGGCCAGCCTGGTGTGTTCCAGGACAGCCCGAACTACAGAGAAACCCTGTCTCGTAAAAACCAAAAAAAAAAATCATGATTGATTGACAGCCTTGCTTTTCTTTACTACACCTGCCTGGCAACTGATTAGTAGCTCTTTGCTTTGCATCTGTGGCAGACGCTGCAGAGAAGCACAGATCAACACCACATTCAAGAGAGGACTCACTGCTTACATCTAAGGACCATCTGTGAACTCCTTCAGAGTGATCTCAGCTTGAGTTGAGGCCAGGATCTCTTTAGAGGAGTCTGAGCCAATTACTACATCAATGGGTGCACCTGTACTGGATACTCTTTGATTCATGGCTCTCTGTTGGGTTGACCGAGACTGTGTTGCAGTCTGGCAGTTCTTGATACCCAAACCTACTCCATTCCATTTATTCTTAAATAATACTTCCTGAAATGTTCTGCACTCTTACCTTTAGCTTGGCATCCACATACTAAGAAGCAAACTCGCAGAATATTGACCTACTTTGGGGTAGTGTCATCCTTCTTACAAAGTCAAGACCCAAAAACTTTGTGTCCTGTCTTCTGATGGCTATTGTCAGTGTCTTTTACCTGCCTGATTTGCTCATTCAGCAAATTTATAATCCTCAGTGTGGTCATATTCAGAGGACAGCACTAATACGCAGCAGCCTTTAGCAATATGAACAAGCAAGCTTCCCTGTTTTTCTGAAGATTTTGAAAATATTCTCTTTTATAATATTCTTAGTGTAAAGGAAAGATAATAGAAGTATTTATCCATAGAATTTTGAGAAGAACAAATTGTTAGTTTGTTAAGTATTCACTTTATATCAATCTTTGCAGCTACTAATTTATTGCAGTTACTGGGCTTAATCAAGGGTACATAGCACACAGCTCATCATTGACTGAGTGGGAAAAATAGATTCTAAAGTTTCAACAGAGACCTTACTTTCTGTGCCTCCATATTCCCTCTGGATTCTTTTGAAGACCCAATATTGCCCCTGTGTATTTACCTCATCGTTTATTGGAGTAATTTCATGATAATAGCTAATCATATGGTTTATTACCTGTTTGTAATGCTGGGGGTAAAAAGAAAGAGAAAGCGATACAATTGAGTAGAAGCTACTTTAGAGCCTAGTTAATAAATGTAGAAGATATCTAAAAACAGAAACATTAAGAGGAGCCTGACATTCAGGATTACTTAAACGTGATTCTCATGGTATGGGAATGGATTGAATTGGGCCATCAATGAAAATAAAAGGATGTAATTGATGGAAATGCTAGCTGTCTGACCTGTGATATAGGAAACAGATATGAGGAGGAAAATTATATTTGTAAAGGGAATGTTCACCAGGCCTACTTCTAGACAAAGACCTACAGATATCTTAGGAATGTTGGCATCAGGAGAAATAATTTTCCCAAAGGAAGAAAACACCGATTATCCAATACCAAATGGTTTGTCTGAAAACATACAAGTAACAGTATACAGACTGAGTTGATCATATTATATAATTGGAATTACATATATATATATATATATAATATCCATATTTACATGTATACACACTCTTGTGAAATTACATACATCTAACAACAAAGGAAAGGCATAAATTTGAAAAAAAACAATGGAGCCCCAATGTGAGGTGTTAGAGAGAGGAAAAAGAAGGGAAAATGATATAATTATATTTTTATTTCAAAAAGAAAATAAAAAATGAAAACTTAATATTTAAGAAAAAGTTTAAACAAAACTTTAATTACAGAGTTAGCTCTGTGATCCACTTGAGTCACGCTGCTCTTGCTAGTAAATCATATTTCAGTTGCTCATCCATGAAGGTTAGTTATTAAAAAGGAAATTGCTAAAGATTATTTTTCCCCAATTGTATGTGATCTATTTAGAGAGAGAAATGAGGAAAGAGACGTGAGGAAAAGGTGGGTTTGTAGACCTGAATGCGGTGAAAGAAAGGGATTTAGAATAACTTTATTTGGGAACTTTGTACATTTATGACATGGCTGAGAAAGTTTTTTTTTTCCTGCAAGAAAATAGAAAGAAAAAATCTAAATAAAGTCCATTTAACATCCAGCTTTATGTTCTTCTTTAGCACAATAATCATACTCTTATCTTTTGAGAGAGAATTGCAAATGTCTTGAGCTGTCACTTGAATAGGAGGTCATAGTGTTTGATAAATTTCTAAAAGCATTGTACAAGCTCACATAAAAAACAGCTTTCCTTAAAAAAAAAAAAAAGCCAACAGCCCCAAACTAGGATTTATGCAAATCTCATATGGGATTTATTCAAATTCCATACATTTTGATAGTCAGAGAAAATAGCTGTTTTCCATAAAGTGCTTTAGTTGAGTCTGCCACTCAAACAATATAGGTAATTGTAGAAAAAGTAGGGAAGCAAGATCCACTTCTCCCACGCAGTCAGTCATAAATCATGTTGAATCTGCTTCAGACCTAGTTGAGGAAAGTGCATCATTCTGGAAATTGCTGCTGAGTATGGATTTTACACAGGACACAGCATAGATTCTGGGGTTGAGGTGACAGGGTCACCGGGTGTTAGCTCTTTGGAGGCATTTGTTAGAGTCTATGGAATAGCAGGCATCAGTTTCAGGAAATAGAAAAGTGCCTGACTCTGTTCTCACTTAGCAAAACCTCCAGAAACCATGGCACCATGAACAGAACTTCTCCCAGCTGCATGCATTTCTAGGATTCTGGCTCTCGTCCTCATGTTGCATTAAAGGAAGGAAATAATCAATGGTCATTTAGATTTTCATTGGTCAAAATATTTTATGAAAAGAATTCATAATAAAGAATACTAAATATTTACAAAGGTTTCAATTCATGACTGAAATCGTATCTTCATATCTCAGTTTGGCTTTCTAGAATCTTTCTATATAGTGATGCCAAGGAGAATTTTCTCAAAGGAAAGTCTAGTCATGGCACTTACTGTTTAAATATACAGTTCTCTATTAAAACAAAAAACAAAAAACAAAAACCCTTTACTTTCTTAACAAGTTAACTAATGCCGGTGGTGGCTCACACCTTTAATCCTAGCACTTGGGAGGCAGAGGCAGGAGGATTTCTGAGTTCGAGGCCAGCCTGGTCTACAGAGTGAGTTCCAGGACAGCCAGGGATACACAGAGAAACCCTGTCTCGAAAAACCAAAAACAAACAAACAAACAAACAAAAAAAAAAAAACCAAGTTAACAAATTCTATATAAAAACCCATACAAAGATTTTGTTTCTCCTTATGGGGGGGGCAGCAGAGTTTGAGACAGGGTTTCTCTGTATTGCCCTGGTTGTCCTAGAACTCACTCTATAGACCAAGCTGGCTTCGAACTCAGAAATCTGCCTGCCTCTGCCTCCCAATGCTGGGATTAAAGGCATGTGCCACCACTACCCAGCTAAGATTTTGTTTCTTAAAGTAACAAAAATTTCTCCTTTTTAAAAAATATTATTTTAGGGCTTAAAATGTGGTAGGTATAGCTTAGCTATGTGTGCACATATGGTATAGCTACCATGTGTGCACAGGCCTGCAGAGGCCAGGAGATAGCATGGGAACCCCTGAAGCTAGAAATACAATTACATGTGAGCCACCTCATGTGGTTGCTGGGAGCCAAACTCAGGACCACTGGATGGAAAGCAAGTTCTTTTAACCACTGAGATCTCTTTATCCTAATATTTCTTTTTACATATCATAAGGCTAGAAAAAAATCTGCTATACTGTATTCCTGTGAGGTAATATTGTTAATTTTTTAAGTTTGGGAATATAGATAATAAATTTCATTTCAAATATTAGTGATGAACTAGGAAAATGACTTTATTTTTTCAAGACTACAAATCAATACTATGGCATTAAGTAAATCCATATATTTTAATTAAACCTTTTCTCCAAAATTATATTTTTCAAGGCTATGAAACTATAATATTCTTATTAAAATATGCATACCCAAACCTTGCATATTTAAATGTAATGTGACTCATGTATTATTTTCCATATCCCACTTTTAAAAGTGAATAACTTACAACATGGAAAATGAAGTGTTATTAATTGTCTGAAACAAAGATAACTTAACAGTCCAGTAAATTACAGGTGCCTTCAGTTGCTGAACCATCATGTTAGCTCTGGAAAAGCTCCATTTTTTTAAAATTAAACATTACATTTGGTTGTCTAATACAAGTTAGCTACAGGAAGATTTAGCATATTAATACATAAAAATCATTTGAAAATAATTTTCATTATGAATTTCATGCATGATTATACATGTATAAAAACTTAAACAAAAAAAGTGTAAAATACTCTAGTTACTCTAATACATAAGATTATTACTTTTTATTGCTTTTTATTCATTTTACATCTGGAACACAGCCCTTTCCCTCCTTTTCTCCCTGTTTAATCCTTACAAATCCCTTCTACAATTGAATCCTCCCATTCTCCTCAGAGAAGATAACTCCACTTGGCTACCACCCAACACTGGAACATCCAGTACCAGTGAGACTAGGCACATCCTCTCCCATTGAGGCCCAACCAGGCAGACCAAGTAGGGGACTCCAATGGCAGGAAGCAGAGACCAAGACAGGTCCTGCTTCACTTGTTAGGGGACCCACTAAGCTGCACATTTGCTATAATTATGGAGGAGACACTAGGTCCAGACTCCTTAATGCTCCCTGGTTGGTATCTCAGCCTCTGTGAGCCCATGGTTTCAGGTTAGTTGACTCTGTGGGTTTTTGTTTGGTGTCCTTGACCTCTCTGTCTTGCTTACTCTCATTCTTCTTTCTACAAAACTATCCAGGCTTAGCCTGATATTTGATTGTGGGTCTCTGCATCTACAGTCATTCACTGCTAGATGAAGCCTCTCAGGAGACAGTGATGCTAGATTCCTCTCTTGTCCCCTCCCCAGTTCCCTCTCTCCCTGACCTCCAATGACTATTTAGTTACCCTTTCTGAGTGGCCTCCTTATTACCCAGTTTCTTTGGGTCTGTAGATTGTAGCATCGTTTTGCTGTACTTTATGGCTAATGTCCACTTATAAGTGAGTATATAACATACATGTCTTTTTGGGTCCATGCTACCAATTCCATGTGATATTTTCAAGTTCCATCTATTTGCCTGCAAAAATTACTATGTTTTTGTTTTTAATAGCTAAATAGTATTCCATTGTTTAGATGTACCCACAGTTGAGGGATACCTGGGTTGTTTCTAGTTTCTTGTTGTTACAAATGCAGCTGCTATAAGCATATTTGAGCAAGTGTTTTGTGTTATAGTGAAACATCTATTGGGTATATGCCTAGAAGTGGTATGGCTGGGTTTTTAGCTACAAATAACATAAAATATTTAGATGTAACTCTAAACAAGCAAACAAAAGACCCATATAACAAGAACTTCAAGTCTCTGAAGAAGGAAATTGAGGAAGATATCAGATATTAGAAAAATATTATGTGCTCATGGATGTGTAGAATTAACATAGTAAAAATGGCCATCTTACCAAAAGCAAGCTAAAGATTCAATGCAATTCCCATGATCATTCCAATATATTTCTTTACAGATGTTGAAAGAGCAATTTGAAATTTTATATGAAAAACCAAAAATCCCAGGATAGCTAAAAAATAATCCTGAACATTAAAAGAACTTCTGGAGGAATCACCATGCCTGATCTCAAGCTGTACTATAGAGCAATAGTAATAAAAGCTGGATGGTATTGGTATAGTAACAGACAAGTTGATCAATGCAATTGCATCAAAGACCATGAAATAAACCTTTATACACTTGATTTTTGACAGAGAAGGCAAACACATACAATAGGGAAAAAGAAGCATCTTCAACAAATGGTACTAATCTAATTGGATTATGCATGTAGAAGAATGGAAATAGATCCTTCGAAATCTAATAGAACAGAAAGTGGGAAATAACCTTGAACTCAATGGTACAGGGAACTACTTCCTGAACAGAATGCCAATGTCTCAGGCTCTAAGAGTAAGAATGTTAAATGGATTTCATGAAACTGAAAAGCTTCTGTAAGGTAAAGGACACTGTCAATAGGACAAATTGAGAGCCTACAGATTGGGGAAATATCTTAATTAACCCTACATCTATCTGTTAGTGGCTACCTGCACTGACATGGGTTGAAGCAAGACACAGAGTTGGATGCAGGTGTAGCTTTGAAAGCTGATGGTCTCTGGATGTTCTAGATCTCCAACTATACTGAATACTTGTTGATAACTTCCATAAAGTCCTAAAAACTTTCTTGCTTATTCTAAGGGTTAAAAGCCACTTGCTTAGGTGATTAACACCTATCGCCTAACTATAGGGGATTAAGTAATGTAGCCTTTGTCCTATCTCAGTAGGAACTGCAGGACTTTAACTCAACCTGGTAGTTGAAGTCTGAGAAAGTAAAAGAAACACTTTGAAAAGTGAAATAATCTTTATTTCTAAGTTGTCTCTAAAAATGTTTCCTATGAAAGTTCTCTGAGAAAAGGAAATCAGGGTCTCTCCTCTCTTTGACCTCAGCTCTTATACATCTTTCAGAATTTATGATATCATGCTAAAAAACTCACCACAAGTTTAAACACAAATTCAAAGCATAAATTGAATAAGAAGTTTACAACAGAGAATGTTCACATGCATATCTATTTAGAGTAATTATCTGGCTAAACACTCATCATCTGTCACCAACTCTACAGGTTCATGGGGAGTTAAAAACCACAATTTTGTAATTGAGGTATTAGTGAAGTTTTATATAGATAACCCCTTTCTATCCTTGCACCTATAGTAAATCCTTAGTTCCCTTTTTATTACCTTTGGTTAATTGTTTTACAACCTCTTGGGATGTGCTCTAAGTTGTAGATACCTGCTTGCTATCTCAGAAGCTATTAACTTGAAGATTGGCAGAGTCCTCATTCCAGTTTTAACATCAGAAAGGACTTAATAGCAATCCTATTATCAATGAGCTTAATAATTACCAATATAACTTTAGGAATTCTTATAGGATGATCATTAAGAATAAAGACATCATCTATTTGTCTATATAGCATCACTACAAGACAATACATCTTCATTGTTCTGAAGAGATCAGTTTAAAAGGGAGGGCTAATACCTAGTGAGTGTTATATATATTTAATAATAACAGATAAAGCATATTAATAGTAGGAACCTTTCCTAAAATGAAACTCTTCTCAGCTTTGCTTAGAGAAGCAATCCATCATGAACTTTGACAGTCCATGCTGAAACATCTCAGGAAGATCACCTGCCACAGAGGACTAACATCCAAAATATATAAAGAACCCAAGAAATTAGACACTAACAATCCAAATGGATCAGTTTAATAAGGGGGTACCAACTAGAAAGAGAATTCTGTTTTGTTTGTCATTATCAATTTGATTTCATTAATATTTGTTTTTATTCTAGATGTTGTCCCACTCCCACTCCCTCCCCCCCCCAGGATTCTTCATCCCCTCCCTTCTACCCTTTGCCTCTGAGAGGGTGCTCCCTTCCTCCATAGGCATCCCCCTTCCCTGGCTCATCAAGACTCTACAGGGTTAGGCACATCCTCACCAACTGAGACAAAACAAGGTGGTCCTCTGATGCATATATGTCAGGGTCCTCGGAGCAGCCCATGTATGCTCTGGTTGCTGGCTTAGTCTTTGGAATCTCCCAGGGGTCTAGGTTAGTTGTCACTGTTGATTTTCCTAAGGAGTTGCCATACCCTTCAGCTTCTTCAGTCCTGCCCTAACATTCCCTAGGGGTCCCTGACCTCAGTCCAATTGGTGGCTATAAGTATTCACATCTATCTCAGTCAGCTGTTTTGATAGAGCCTCTCAGAGGATGGCCATGCTAGGCTCCTTTCTCCAAGTATAGCATCAATAATAGGATAAGGGTTTGGTGCCCATCCATGGGATGGATCCCAAGTTGGGCTAGTCACTGGACAGCCTTTCTTTTGGTCTCTGTTCCATTTTTGTCCCAGCATTTCTGTTAGACAGGAACAATTCTGGGTCAGAAATTTTGATGGTGGGTAACCCCATCCCTGCACAGGGGACCCTGCCTACCTATTGAAGGTGGTCTCTTTAGGTTCCCTCTCTTCACTCTTGGGCATTTCAGCTAACGTCACCTCCATTGTGTCCTAGAAGCCTCTCACTGAATCTCAGGTCTCTGGGTATTTCTTCAGGGTCCCCCCACCCCCCATCCCCAGAAGCTGCAGATTTTCACTTATTCTCCTGGCCCTCTGGGCTTCTCTCCCATTTCTCCTGATACCTGACCCTAGCCCTTTTCTCCTTTCCCCTCCCCTTTCCTACCAAGTTTCTCCCTCCTCCTTAAAAGAGGAATCTTGAATGGCCAAGAAGTACTTAAAGAAATATTCAGTGTCCTTGGTCATCAGGGAAATGCAAAATGACCCTGAGATTCCATCTTATCATCATCAGAATGGCTATGTTTAAAACCTCAAGTGCTGGTGAGGATGTGGAGCAAGGGGGACACTCCTTTATTGCTGGTGGGAGTACAAACTTGTACCACCACTTTGGTTATCTATTACAAAGATTCTCAGACTGGGAATAATTCTACTATAATGTTATTACTTTTTAACATTTGTCTTTCTTATTCTTTTGTTCCCATGTCTTTATTCCACATGTGCTTATGTCCATTACTATTTGATATTTCAACTCCACATTTTAGTTTACTTTTGTGTATAAAAGTCTAACTTGATCTGGGTCAAATAATATTATCCCCTATAAATAGCACATATTTAATAACTGTGATATATAGAACCAGTTAAATATCTGTAGAGTTTGAAGAGTATACATGTCTACTCAAGCCATGTTATGTCCTGGAGAATCCAAGGAGACACTACTTTTCTAAACACAAAGTAATTAGTCTTAAAGAGTTTTCCATTGCTCTGAAAAGATACCATGACCAACACAACTTATAAAAGAAATAGTTTACTGGGGCTAACAGTTTTGGAGGGTGAGTTTACATCAGTCATGCTAGGTAGCACAGCAGCAGACAAGGTGCTAAAATAGCTAAGAGGTTACATCTTTTTTCCCCATTAATTTGCTATTTTATTTACTTTACATCCTGAATGCAGCTCACTCCCTCCTCATCTCTCAGTCCTACCCTCATGCCACCCTCTCCATCCCCCTCCCATTTCCCTGAATACAGGATGGTAGGACAAATGGTTACCTTCAGGGAGGTGCACTTGTCCTATGATGAAAAACCATGTTTCTTGAGAATCTAGTGTGAGTGCCACACATGTGAGAAATCATGACAATAATTTGGACAAGATGACTTGAGTGCACCTTAGAGAACTCATCAAAATGAGGCAAAAGAAAGGACATGGAAGGACATTAGTCATCCTTTGTTATATGGTGCCACAGGGAACTCTGCAGTGTATATTGTTTAAGAGAAGAATAATGAAAAAAGCAGATAAAAATGTTTTCTTGAAGTGCCATAGCTGTGCAGAGAAGTAACACATACTAAAAGCAACTGAAATGATTTTGGACACGAGCCACTACAGTAAGCATTATACATAGGACAGCCACTATCTCTCCTATGGTGCTTAGTTGTTATGTTAGGTGCTATGCAGAGGAGCTCAAGTACTGACAGAGCAAAGGTTCTGGTGAAGAAAGAGACGAGGAGTGACAGATTCGTGATTCATCCATAACAAGTCCACCTGGAGCAGGAAAGATCTGTGGTTTCTGTGCCAGAAATGAGTGAAATGCTTTATTACCGTAAAAAGGAATAAAATGTCATAGAAAATTTTACCAATCACAGGAAAACTGCTTAAGACAGAAAATAGACAGATTAACTAAGAAATTTGAGAGACTTCTTGTCTTTCATTTCTTTCTGGTCTAACCTAAGAGGAAGAAGAAAGAATCCCCATTACACAGTCAGGAAGTACAGGAAAGAGACTTCATTGCCGAACACAATGAGAACATAGGTTAAACGTAGGTAGCATGACTTAGCAATTATTGCATTTCTGCTAACCTCTCTCTTTGACTTTAATATCACTCCAGTTTTCCCACTGTCTGGTAAAAAATGACACATCATCCCAACTACATGCCAAAATAGTTAGTTCTAATAGCTTTTGTGGCTACTAACTTCTCATTCTCTAAATAACCCTATGATGTAGGAATAGATGATATTCTGAATTGTACAGAGAAGAAGCCTGAGAAACTTAAGGGATTCAGCTTTTAACAATTTCAAATTTATTCTCAAGTGCTCTGGTTCCAGGAGCTTGATCCTAACTACTTTTTGTGCTATAATTAAAGGTATATTTTGTATATCTTGATGTATTCTTAAATAATTTTCAGACACAGGGAAAATGCAGTACTTACTGAGATTTGTGGATTTTCTATCTTTTCCCTTCTGCTGCTCAAACTTCCTCAGGATTTGAATAGCAAAAAATACATAATAACAAATTGGTCCCACAATTATAATCCCTTGCTCAGGATACAGATTGCTAGAACTGGCTGTCAGACTTATTGAATAACTTTAAAATGATTTGTCCCTCTAATAGACATTGCTTTGAAGTGTGATGACACTGACTTCTATGTTGATAAGGGCTTAGAGGAGTTCAAGAGCAGAAGATAGGGAGATAAGAAAAAATATTGCAAACTGGTGTTTGCTCCAGCTACCTAATGGAAATGAAGGATTGATAGGAGATAATAGTCAGACAGACAGACAGATGATAGAAAAAGTATTTGTAGATATAAATATCTGACTAGTAAATGTAAGTCAGACTTAATATTCAAAGTAGAAATGACAAAATTTATTTTTATTAAAATTGTAAGAATATATCATAGAATAATGATTAGATTCTATAATTTATAACACTTAGAAAGATATAATGTAAGTGGTTTAAAATATTTTCTGATGTAAGAATAGTTCAGATTTTAGCACTCTGGCTCTGTTCTGGGAAAATCTGTGTAATCCCTGCTCCCCCACAGCCTTGCCTGTGAAGCATCATTGCTTTCCTCATAATATCTTGAGTATCCTGTGGAGGATTCTGGTAAAGAGATAGCATATTCATGGAATTCATTTAGTCTCAATGCTATCTATCTTTTATAAGAACTTTTTAAAAATCTGCCTGGCAATGATAATGTTCTTCAGCCTTAATTTTTACATGCCATACGAGCCAGACTCCCTCAGAAGATGCTAGTTCATCACTCTGAGATGAACAGGAAGATCTTTAAGACTTAGCTAGCCATAGGCAAACATGATTTTGGAGTTTCAGAGAGAGGAGCATCTTATCCCGAGACACCATCCTTCCATACAAATGAGATAGTGATACCTGAAAAAAAGTAAAATTAACTACAGATTGAAGTATTGGATGAAATAGGTAGTAAGAAGAAAACTTTATCATAGAAAATGATTATCTTAATTCACTTATAGCCTTGAGCAAGGCTTTGGCATTCTGGGAAAATTTCAACATTTTGTTTTCTGTTTTGTTGTTGTTGTTGTTGTTTTGTTTTTCACATTTTGTTTTCTAATTCAGTATATTTTGAACATGTTTCCCTCTCCCAACACCTCCCCGGCCCTCTCCACCTTCTTACCAACTCAACTTCATGATTTTGTAACCCCCTGCAAAAGAAACCCTCCAAAACAAAATAAATCGATAAATAAAAACAAAGTAAGGACAAAAATGCCCAAAAGAAACAAAAGGCACCCACAAACAGCATGGAGTCTACTTTGTGTTGGCTAACTACTGTTGAGCATTGGGAGTGCCCAGGAGCATAGTTGATAAATTCAATGACATTCTACTGGAGAAAACTGATTTTTCTTTTCCCAGCAGACTTCAATTGCAAATAACTTCTTGGTTAGGGGTGTGAATTGGTATACAGTTTCTTTTCTCAGTGCTGGGATTTAGATACAGTAACTAGTTTTGGTTCCCTTTCTTGGTTAAAAAAATTGTGACTTGATGAAGTCAAGTCAACTTGTCTTTTATTCCTAGTTTGTGTTCATTTGAAATGTATTGTTTTGAAGATGTATTCCCTTTTTTCAAATATATTTCAAATTATAGACAAGAAGTAATATATTATTTAAGATGCTGCACAAGCTTTGTCTATGTATCAAAATAATGATAGATGATTACTTTGCAGTTAATGCATAACTCTAGAACACCAGAGCTTATCATGTTAAATCAATAACTTACAAGCTATTTTTAAGTGGTGAGTAATATACAGAGTTACAAACTAGCAAAAACCTAATGCTCAAAACATTCTTAGGTGAAGAGTCATATAAATATAGGGAAAAAACTCAAACTTGTTAAAGAGCAATATCAATGGGATATTATTTAAGGAAAGACATCATTATACCTGTGACTTCTTTAGTCAAGATAGAAGATAATAAATAACCTTCCCTAACTGGGAAGTTGATGTCTTAAACTCCTGTTGTTTTGGTTTAATTTATAACCATTTACCACTTGTCTATTGAAAGAAAACCAGCTTTATCTTTGGTTTGTAATTCTTGAAGGTCAATTTAACTTCTTTCTGTTAATCTATCATTCCTAATTTCTTTCAAGTTTAACTGTACAAGTGAAATCACATTGAGATGCATACTTTATGACCTGAATTTTCTTGTCAGTACTTTGTCATCAGTATCATTCAAAAATATCTACTTTACTTGCACTCTGTAGGACTTGAAATAATAAACAGAACCAAAATTAAAATATAACTAGTGAAAGTAAGTTCTTTGTTCTTAATGTGGATGAGAGAAAATCAGCTATATACCCCTAAGCTACACTACTTCTCAGATGATGCACTAATTTTTCTTTATCCTTTGGTTGACAGCTCATGTTCTTCATTATTCATCTGCTAGAGTTGGTTGACAGAAATGTAAAGTTGGGCTGTTGTTTAATATTGATAAAAGTAATTGTTTCTGTGAAAGAGCCATTCAGCTTCCCTCCATCCTTTCTGCTGTCTACGAACCTCCCACTTGCAAGGAAGCCACTTTCTGTCTTCAGTGTTCCTCGCAATCTCAATGACCATCATGAGGAAATGCAGATTCTAACTTAGTCAGTTTGGAAAAAGCCTCAAATTCTGGTATTCCTGGGCTTTTTCAGAGCCACATTTTCAACAGTAATGCTAAAATGAAAAGAAGGCTAGGAGTACTCTGAATACATTACTATCTGGTCACTCTGTTAGACATCTTACATCCTTTATTTGCCATTAATTCTTAGAATAGTTCTAGAAAGTATCTAGTATTAACCAAAGAAAATAAACATATATATTTATATATATTTCTATCTATATAAATATATATATATTTACCATAGAGAACAACAAACTGATCTCTTTATTCAATATGCCAGACTTGGACTGTGAGATTGCCAAATTTTATTTTATTTTTCATTTTATAAAATAAGGATAAAAATATCTGCCTTACATGGATCTCAGAAGGATCTGAAATATACATGAATCACAAACTTCAGTGTCTGGTTCAGAAGTGCTCCTAAAACATTATATCTATTGTTATGACAACTCCAATTTTAGCAATATACATAGTTAATCAAAAGGAAAATCTAAGTGCTTATATTTCATATTTAGTTGTGGTCATTAGAGGTAATTTGAATTATAACTTTGAATTATATACACAATGAATAAATGTGTTTTTCCATTGACCTGATATTTAGTCATACATTTTTTCCTGAAAGAATTTTAGTAATAACCAATCATTGCACATTATGAATATACTGACTTGTAGTTTTCATCCATCAGCTTTGGGCATACTGAATGTATACTTTTCTCAGCATGGGAAAGAACAATTCAAGTTGTAAACCCCAGTATGCAATCATTTAGTGATTGTGGGGTTGCTAATTAGCATATGTTGAAGTGGTCAGATTATCAGCAGATCATGCATTCATTTATGTTAATGACTCTTTATTTGATCTTATACAACAATCACACACATCTCCCATGGAAGTCAAAAGAATAAAAGAATCAGCTGGAGACTTTTGACAGAGAGTTTATACATTTTAGATTGTGAATAACCTATAATCACTTTATAAACACTTTATTATAAAGGCAATAAAAAACAAAAGTGGAAAACTAAAAACCTGCTTTTTAAATAAGCATTTCAGCATCTGAAAAGGAGCCACAAAAGAAGTGCAAGCATATTTTTCCCCTTGAGCATGTAAAGGATTTACACTCTAATGATTAGAGACCGATTATAGTCAACTTCATTGACAAGTACATAAAAAGACAAAATGCAAATGGCCAATTAGCATATGAAAAATACTCATAAGCTATCAGCAGAATTATAAATTAAATCTACAAGAAGTTCTATTTCACCCCATTGAGATTTGCAGACAACACATCACAACAAATGCTGGCGAGGATGTGGGCAAAAGTAAATCCTTATACACTGCTGGTGGGAATGTACACCAGACCAATCACTATGAGATCCATATGGAGTGTTCTCAAAATGTTAGAATTATTTCTACCATATGTTATAGCTATACCACCCCTAGGTATTTGACAAAGGACTTAAAATCAACATATAGAGATACTTGTGCTCCATTTATGATAGCTGAGTTATGAAACCAGTCTAGGTGTCACAAACTTATATGTCCAACAGAAATTGATAAAAAAAAATGTGCTACATATACCCTGAGTTTCTCTAGTCATGAAGAATGTATGTCTTCCTAAGGAAAGTGGATACTATCTGGGGATAATTTTACTAAGCAATTTAAGTCAGTCACACTCAGAAAGATAAATGGTATGATATATGTCTTCTCTCAGAGAGGGTTCACAGACTCGATAGGTAGATAAAATCATGTACACATATATTAAAAGTAGAAATGCAACTGAGAAACAACAGGCAGCAGTGAGAAGAGGGAGAATGGAAGAGAGAGAAGGGAGGATGGAGAAAGGAAGAGGCAGGAGGGATCATGCTTAATGCACATTATATATACATAAATGTAATATATATGTGTATCTAGCTAGCTAGTTAGCTATCTAAAAACAGAACTCTGTTCCCAAAAGTAGGGTTAGGGTTGGGTTAGTGTTAAGGTTAGGGTTATTTAAAATATACAGACATATATATGCATTATATTATTTAGAATATTCATCATATATGTAAAATGTTTATATGCACAAATATGTATATATAAATATATATGTATATGTAGTACACACATATGTAAATTTAAAAATAGGAATTATAGCAATAGATTTAAATTATATGATTGACAGTGAAACTGGAACTCAGATTTTAAGTACTGAATATAGTGTAGATATGAAAATCTTGGATTGTCAAGATGGGTTAGTATGTAAAGCACAGTTTCAGCCAGGCCTGATGAACATTGTACTGTCCAAGCATCTCTTGTGGTTGAAGGAGAGAATGAAGGCTTGTCCTCTGACCTCTTAATTTTTTTTAACCCTCACGGAGGCAAGGAGTGACAGGGTCTAACTTGGGTATCAAAGAATACTGCTGGATACTGCAGAAGAGCTGAGAATGGGTGAGGGCCCTGGGGCAGCAGCGGGAAAAGGGCTGGGGGTAGGGGAGGCACTGTTTGGTTCCCACATAGGTGAGTCCTTGGTCTGGCAGCTGCTGGCAGCTAGCTTGGTTCGGTGGGTGACCATGGCTGGAACACAGGATTCTGCAGGAGGTCAGGCATGGCTGGTTGGAGAGAAACCTGCTACATTGCTCCAGCACAGCGGGTCCAGATGAGAAGAGAGGCAGTCCATGGTTTTAGAGTTTTTATTGTAAGAAAGGGAGGGAGAGAGAGAGAGAGAGAGAGAGAGAGAGAGAGAGAGAGAGAGAGAGAGAGAGAAGGTAGAGAAGTATAGGCCAGCCATGGCCATGTGGAGAGGGGAGCAAGGGGGCAAGTGAAAGAGCAAGAGAGTAAGAGAAGAGACCAAGAGCAAGGGAGAGGGGAAGGGCTAAGTACCCACTTTCATAGTGGGCTGGGATATCTGGCTGTTGCCAGGTAACTGCGGGGAGGAACATACCTAAATATAGCCAGATAACTGCAGGGCAGAGTCCAGACAGAATACTAGGATCTTGGGGTGTTGTACTACCTGACTCATGGCCACAGGATTATAGAGTTGAGGGCCTCTGTCAAGAGCTTAAGTGTCTGGGAACATGGCTCACAGTTCCATCCCTTGTAGAATATTCTACTGGGTCTTCTGAGTAAGCCTTGCTCAACCAGACCACAGACTGCCTTTCAGAGTCCCACAAGTATGATGGCAGAGTTGTGTGGATGACCAAATGGATGATCAGTAAGACATTAGAAAGCAGGTCTGAGCATGGTGCTGGTGACAATGGCAATGTAGAAAAAGATGAATCCAGGTGTCTTTCAAGAGAGGAAATTGTAGAATCTGGCAGCTAGGTATAGAAAGGAAGCAAGAAAAGAAAAGAAAAGAAAAGAAAAGAAAAGAAAAGAAAAGAAAAGAAAAGAAAAGAAAAGAAAAGAAAAGAAAAGAAAAGAAAAGAAAAGAAAAGAAGAAAAGAAAAGAAAAGAAAAGAAAAGAAAAGAAAAGAAAGGAAAGGAAAGGAAAGGAAAGGAAAAGAAAAGAAAGAAGGAAGAAGGAAAAAAGGAAGGAAGAAAAAAGGAAGGAAGGAAGAGATAGAGAAAAGAGAGAAAGAAGAAAGAGACATGAAAAGCAAGAAACAAAGAAACAGAAAAGAAACAAAGAAACCATGAATGCAATGTGTTCTCAGTATTAGTGAGGAAATGAAGCTAACAGTGGTAAAATTAAAATAGGTTATAGACATGTTTGCAGACTAGGTTAAAATTATTTTTAAAGGGAGTGATATTTTTATTGATGTGTATAATAACACTCCTGAAAAATGAAGGAATTCAGACATGTCAAAAAATTAAAATTGGAATCTTGGAGAGTAATTGAAGAAATAGTGTCATTTAACAAATATGCTAACCTACAAGTTTCATCAATTCTAGGATGGTACTGGTAACAGAATCTCAATTACCCTGAGAAGACTTTGTATTTGCTAATTACAACAAAGGCTTATGATTCTTTTTTAATAATTAAAATAAGTATAGTAATTAATGTATGAAAGATGCTACTTGAAAATAAACACACATATACATATATATACACAAAGAGAATAAATCAGGCATGAAAGAAAACAAGACTATTTTTATTATAAATAATTTCATTTGCTTCTATTAATCCACTATCCTGAATTCAGCAGTGCAATCCATATTCTAAAGTTTATTCTTGAGCCCTCTGTGTCCAGTTCAGATTTTGACAAGTCACAGCAAGTGCAATCCTTAAAGAGACACTACTCTGCATTCTAAAATGAACCTAGATGGAGTGCTCCACTGCCAAAGTAAACTAATAAACAATTCATCACAAATTTCATGGTAATCAAGCCAAAGTATTTCTTTTTTTTTTTTAAGAAAATGTACAGAAGAAAGAGTTGGCTTATGGTGTTTATACAAGGTTTAAAGAATTGTGCTCAAAGCAAGAGCTAGATGCTATTTTTAAAACTGCCATGTGTTGAACTTTATGCTTGTGATCAACTGTGTGAACAACTTTGTTGGTGCCTGGACCTGTTCCAAGGGAAAGCATACAGCAGGATGGTCCAGAGAGTAGCTAAACCATGTGTACTTCTGAGTCAAGACAAAGAGAGGGAACAAGGTCACTTACCTAAATATCATTCCATGAAATATCTCTTCCTCAGCATCCAGAGCTCTGCCCATACCCTCTTACACACACACACACACACACACACACACACACACACAATCTGTCCATATCCTCTTACACACATCTGCCTATACAAATCCCTCTGCCCATACACACCATAATGTCATGATCTCTGAAAACTATCAATATGATGGAAATAAGAATCTGAGAATTCCTCCTACTGAAGAAGTCCAAATATCTACTACTATTTGTAATAATGTAGAAGAGATAGGACAGTGAAGGCTTCTAGTTTTCATAGTGATGAATAGTAGCCAGTGTATAAATATCTAGCTTCCTTACCACCTAGGTTGGTTAACAGAGAGGCGTATTCTACAGGGCCAAACTATGGCTTAATTAATATGTACACTCATTAACTATCGTGGTTTTCCAGGGTTATAATTATTATGGGCATGATAAAACACACACAAGCACATTATTTATAAATGATGTTTATGTATGTCAACACTATTATAGAATATTAGTTGCCAATTCTCACTTCAAAAGAAGTATTTGTGATTTTAGTTGCGGAAAGCCATTGTGATCAAATGTTGGACAATGTGGAAATGAGTTGGCAGCTTGCCTGTCTGTGTGTGAAATTGCCCCACAGGCATCACACTATACTGGTCAGTAATTGGCATTTGGCATTCACTTTGAAGATTTCAGGAGAGAGAGCAGCAGAAGTAGCCATGTCAAGGATGAGTGGCTACTTGGTTTCATTAGTGTGATCACTCTCACATGGGTTGTTTAAAAATGCCCAGGACTGCTGAACGATTTAATGATTCTGACTGAAGTAGAGCTTTCTGCTAAGAAGTTAGGAGTCTTAATGTGGGAGGGAAGCCAGAGTCTGATTGTTTTGTTCTGATTCAGTTCATCCAGGGTAAGGATTTCCAGAAGGAAGTAAGGACTACAGAAATACTAATTATCCTGATCTACAAGGGTTAATATTGAACAGATGCTTAAGGTGTATTTTTTTTCTTTGGGCAAGTTGACAGACATTGTTTCAGATACATTCAATTTCAGTATCAATAACTGATTTGTTTTGATGGGACTCTAATATTATAAAAACCACAATATCTGTTTCTTATGACATCAGAATATAGACAGAAATTTAAGGTAATAGTGTTGCTGTATATTTATAGGGAAAATAATAGGTTATTAGATTATTTTATGTAATGTGGATAAGTCAGTTTTTTATCCAGTTTCATTCACTGAGTATTGTAATGGGCCATTTTTATTAGTAACTTGAAATGAAAGTGTTTGAAAACTACAGAGCAAAGCACCCACATGTGTGAAGACAAATTTGAACAAAACAGGAAACAGTATATGACTGTTAAGTGGTACAAACACAATACACAGAGAAGGGGAAGGGGCAGGGAGAGGTAGTCGGGGAGGACAAAAGGGAGGAGAGAGGAGAGGGAGGAAGAGGAGGAAGGAGAGAGGGAAGGGTACAGGGAGGGAGAGGGGGGGCTAGGGATTGTGAATGATCATGTAGAGGTGGGTTTGGAAGTCTAAGTAGTAACTTTACAAAGGCGATCAAGGGGAAAATGTCATCATAAGTACTGACCAAAACCAGGAAGGACTGAGAGACTGGTACATGGAAGGGTGATAGAAGATAATCAGACGTGGCACAAATGATGCAGAGATGCTAATATGGACATGTTTCCTTTCTGTACACCAGTGAGGTTGTATGGCATGAATGAGAAAGGGAGAAATAGAATTTCGGAAAGGCAATGGTGGGCCTGCTTCCAGAGGACCATGATAGTCTTCTGTTTTTACTTCACTTTCTGTTGCTTCAATAAGACATGATGATGACCAAAACTTGGAGAGGAAAGGGTTTGTATAGCTTACATTTTAAGGAAGGCCCATCCCTGACATCAGGGCAGGAACTCCGAGACAGAAATCTGGAGTAGACATCATGGCACAAAGCTGATTAATGGATTGCATACACGTTTACTTTCTACTAGCTTTATCATGGAGCTCACATCTATCTGCCTAGGGTTTGACTGTCTTGTGTCAATCATCAATAAAGACAGCTCCTCCCACATATGGCCACAAGGTGTAAGTTCTATCAAGTTGCTGTAATACCTCACCAAGATATCATTCTATGGACTTCAGATTTATTTGTGAGTTCCATATGAAGACACCTAACATTTGTGATGAATTGACATACATCATAGTATTCTTGATCTGTTCCATCTGTTATTATCAAGCATTGGCAAATGTCTTTTAAAATCTAGTCTTAGTAACTTCACACACACACACACACACACACACACACACATACACACACATACACCCACACACAGACAGTTTGCACTTGTTTTTTCTGTTCACATAACCAAATGAATGTGTGTTCCACACTAGGGAAGTCCACTCCATGTCATAGCTGAGCATCCACACTGGGAGATCATTTGGTCCCTCAGAGGCCCAACCCCAGAGCATCTTTTCTTCCACATGCTCTACTGTCAACGGTGAGAGAAGAATCCTTGTGAAGTGTCATGTATCACTTCATGCGATAATTCACATAAAAAGTTCAAGTCACATGGATGAGTTGAGCAATGAAGGAGGTAGGGAGGTATTGTCTAAGCGTGTTAAAGGAGGCAGAGTGTTTAGGGAGCACTTAGTGTTTCCTCCACAGGAAACAGAAACACTGACAGAGGCTCTAAGTAGGAGTCTGTTGCACTTGTGTGAGTGTGAGTGTGTGTGTGTGTGTGTGTGAGAGAGAGAGAGAGAGAGAGAGAGAAAGAGAGAGAGAGAACAACACAACACAGAGAGAAAGAGAGAAAACAAGAGAGAGAGAGAGAGAGAAAGAGAGAGAGAGAGAGAGAGAGAGAGAGACTGTAGCTACTCTGTAGTAGTAGATACAGACTTTCACAACCTAGTCTGTTTTGTCAGCTACTTGTTTCTGACTGAGGCTAATAGTATTAATAGAGGTTTTCTGAAAGGTTATTATCAAGGTCAAATATAATCAGCAGTGTCTAGATATTCTACAAGGAATTTTTTGCAACCTTCCTTAGGTTTGTGTCTTCATTATAAAAAGTAACACATGACTTTGTAAAAAGGTATGTCATATCACATGCATAATGTTGTATAGTGTTCCTTGTGATCAAATGATTGGATATTAGAATGATCACACAGAGAACTTCAATTACTGTGTTTATTGTAGCATTTCACATCTTCTTACAGTTATGGTGTTTTGTTTTGTTTTTATTTTTGCTTCTTTTCTGTTTTATATTTCTACATATATCTCTTTATTCCATAATATTTATCTGTTCTCCAAAGCCCTTGCAACATTACCAATATGGTGATGGTTTAATCATTGACATACACAATGTATTATGTGGCCTTTGACAGCTCTGTTCAGGAAAGTGGAAACATTACAATCAGACTGTTTACCTCACAGAATAATTCTCTCTCTCTCTCTCTCTCTCTCTCTCTCTCTCTCTCTCTCTTGTTTTCTTTCAGTGCTTTCAACATTGCCTCCTATCTCCTCCTTACTTGTATGTGCCTCACCTTGTCTGGGATTTGATCTGAAGAACAGCTGGCCTCGGATTTGCAGGAACCTGTTTTCTCTGGCTTTTGAGGGCTGGGATTGCAAGTGTATTAGCATACTCCTAGCCTTGCTTGGTTACCTACAAGATGTGATTTTTGAAGGTGTTTCTCTATATATTATATATTTATCCCCTTGAATCCCTTTGAACGATTTATTTTTATTATTTTAAATTATGTTTATTTGTTAATTGTATATGTAATGTGAGTGCATGTGCCAGGGACCCTGTTTCTGCTCTCCAGGAGCTGGAGGTACAGGGTATTGGGAGCCTCCTAATGTCACTGTTGGGAACTGGATTAGGGTCCTCTGCAAAAGCAGGAAGTGCTCCTAACCACTAAACCATCACCATTTGCCGTCCTCCCAGATACTTTTAAACTTTGGTCTTTTTTTTTTTTAATTTTCTATATTCTTTTTTACATTCCAAAGGCTTTCCCCTTTCCAGTTCCCCCCTCACCATATGTCCGATAAGTTCTCCCCCCCCCCGCCAATTCCCCAATCACCCCCTCTCCCTAACATTTCTCTGTTCTGGTACTCTCCTACAAAACTGGATTTAGTCTTTTCCGGACCAGGGTCCTCTCCACCCTTTTTCTTAGGAATCTTTTGCTTAGCTAATTGTGTCTTGAACATTAAGAGCTTCTGGGCTCATTAATATCCACTTATCAGTGATTGCATTTATTTGTATTCTTTTGTGGTGGGGTTGACTCACTTAGGATGATATTTTCCGGATCCAACCATTTGCCTACAAATTGCATGAGTTCGTTATTTTAATAGCTGAGTAGTATTCCATTGTATAAATATACCACATTTTCTGTATCCATTCCTCAGTTGAGGGACATCAGGGTTTGTTCCAGCTTCTGGCTATTATAAATAAGGCTGCTATGATCATAGTGGAGCATTTGTCCATATTGCATGCAGGGGAATCCTCTGGGTATATGCCCAGGAGTGGTATGACAGGGTCCTCTGGAAGTGTCATGTCCAATCTTCTGAGGAACCGCCATACTGATTTCCAGAGTGGGTAAACCATCTTGCAATCCCACCAAGAATGGAGGAGTGATTCTTTCTCCACATCCTCACCAGCACCTGTTGTCTCTTGAGTTTTAATCTTAGCCATTCTGACTGGTGTGAGGTGGAATCTCAGGATTGTTTTGATTTGCATTTCCCTGATGACTAATGATGCTGAACATCTCTTAAGGTGCTTCTCAGCCATCCGAATTTCTTCTGGTGAAAATTCCTTGTTTAGTTCTGTACCCAATTTTTAATAGGGTTATTTGGTTCTTTGGGGTCTAACTTCTTAACAAATGGTGCTGGTTCAACTGGAGGTCAACAATCAGAAGAATGTGAATTGACCAACTCTTATCTCCTTGTACTAAGATCAACTCCAAATGGATCAAGGACCTCCACATAAAACCAGACACACTGAAACTAATAGAAAAGAAACTGGGGAAGACCCTGGATGACATGGGCACAGGGGTAAAGTTTCTGAACAGAACACCAATAACTTATGCTCTAAGATCAAGAACTGACAAATGGGACCTCTTAAAATTACAAAGTTTCTGTAAGGAAAAAGACACTGTCAGAAAGACAAAACAACAACCAACAAATTGGGAAAAGATCTTCACCAACCCCACATCAGACAGAGGGATAATATTCAATTTTTTTACTTTTCTATATCCAACTAGTAAAATATTCAAAATTTAATAGAAATGCTTTCATCGGATAACTTTTAGCAACAGATCTTACAGATATGCAAAATTATACCTAAAGGACTCAAGAGAGTGTGCTACATACATTTTAAAAACAAAAAACCAAAATATTCTCAAATAAACATACATGTGTATCCACACATTGCAATACAGCAACTGTCTTAAGTTTATACCCTATTCTGCACAGAGGAAAAATAGCATATTTTCTATAGGAAAGTGTACTAATTTACACATAATTGAAAAATGTCAATTTTGCCTCATCTGTTAGGTGAAATTTTTATATTTACACAAGTTAATTCATAATTTGGGAAGTTTTTTATATCATCATTAATGTATGAATTGATTTCAATAAATAAAACTACAGTAATCTAATAATTTGAAACATATTTTTGTCTTTTTTTTATTGGATATATTCTATATTTACAATTCATTTCCCTTTTGCTGGTTCCCCACCCCCCAAAGGTCCCACATGCCCTTTTCCATCCCCCTGCTCCCTCTTCCACCCCTTCCCTCTTCCCTGTTCTTGTATTCCCCTACACTGATGCTTTGATCCTTTCCAGCCCCAGTGTCCACTCCTTCCTTCTTGTCAGACATCATTTGGTACATGAATTGTGTCTTTGGTGTTCCAAGATTCTAAGCTAATATCCACTTATCAGTGACTGCATACCATGGGTATTCTTTTGAGACTGGGTTACCTCACTTAGTATGACATTCTCCAGCTCCATCCATTTCTCTAAGAATTTCATGAATTCATTATTTCTAATGGCTGAATAGTACTCCATTGTGTATATATACCACGTTTTTTGTATCCATCCTCCGTTGAGGGACATCTGGGTTCTTTCCAGCTTCTGGCTATTATAAATAAGGCTGCTATGAACATAGTGGAGCATGTATCCTTATTACATGCTGGGGAATCCCTTAAACTTTGGTCTTTATCTTCGGTTTCAAGCACCTGGAGAGTTGCCTGGGAGATTGTAAGTCACTTCTCTCCAAATGCTTTTCCCTTTGTTCTCCATCTCATGCTCACTGTATTGTAGCTATGTCTAGTTTATAGTCTACTATTACTCCAGTTTCTCAATATTTTAGCTTTGGTTCTTTATTGCCTGTGCACTTCAAATTGGCCTGTTTCTATAGACTAATTTCTGAGTCTACCCTTGGCAAAAGGTCTAAATCTACTGACAAGCCTACTGAAGATGCTCTTTTCTGTTAAGTAGTTCCAAATTTGCTTCTTTTTTCTTTTAAAGTGTTTTCATCTCTCTACTTATACCTTTTTATTCCACAATATTCACGTTGCCTCCAGAGCCCTTGGTATATTAAACATAGTAATTGAAGTTCTCTGTGTGGTAATTCTAAAATCTGTCAGATGTGACTTTGTTTTACATTAGTCTATTGAGCTCTATTTTCCCTTTTTATGTTTTGTTGAAAGTCTGTTATTGAAAAAAGAGTAAATTGATCTTTAGCGTGGGTGTATTTTGTTAATATAGATAGAAATTGGCCTGTGTTTAATGCTTGAGGTAGCTGCAGGTATAAGAGGCTTCAGCTTAGCATACATAAGATTTTCACTTTGCACATTACTCTCTATAATGGTTATGTCATATAATTTCTAAGCTAGAATCTATTCTTACTATGTAAAAAATTTTATAATATGGCAGTGAGTCCTGTGTAAAGAAAAACATTGTTTGATTTTAAAATCAATCATTACATTTGGATTGGGGTTTCATTTTGGGTGATCACACCCCCAAAATTGCATTTCTGAGGGAAGGATAGCCCAGCAAAGAAAGCCCAAAGTGAAAGGTGAGATTGTCATTTATCCTAACATGGTAAATTTGGTTCTATGATCCTGGATGCCAACTTTGAGAAGTAAGAAATTAATATACTTATGCATCAAGGAGCAGTAATATTTCTTTGAATTGAGGCACTCACTTAGACTATAAAGATGAACTGAATGATATTTTCTCTTTCAAAAATAAAACTAGCATTATTTTATGATGGTTCTTTATTCATGTTCATAAATGTTTACTTATCACTAAAATAAGTATGCTGTATAAAAATGAAATTATATGCTTTACAGTTGATTTCATGAGGTCAAATTATCAGAATTTGAAGATACATTAAAGGTCACGCTTTATGAAGTTTAAACAATTGGGTTTATTTTAGTTGCATAGAGAAATGTCTGAAAAACACATGAATATATTTCTGATAATTTCCTTATTGTGATTTCAGTTTTGTAAAACCAATTACATACACAAAATACCTGATTAATAGAAAGCTGACTGACAAAAACCCACAAATACTGGCAGTCAGCTCATATTTCTCCAAATAAAATTGCAGAAAGAGCATTCCTAAGTTCCAGTTTTCTCTACTCCCACCCTTGGCTTGTTACCATGTGCTCTCCCAGACTTGAGTTTTTCAGATTGTTCTTGGGTATCTTCTAGTAAAGATGAAGCCTCAGTCCAGATGAGATGGTAGATGATTACACATGACCAGCCTATGTGGACGAGTATGGAAGGAAGAGTAGACATCCCCTGTGGTCAGAAATTTGTATTCTATTATGACCACACAGGACTGTAAAGGAGGCCAGGGAGTATGATGTTTCTTTATTCATGTTCATAAAAGTTAAGAAAATGATTTATTTAATGATTCACCAGCTATGGAACCTGCTCCATTGTACTGTGACTGTTAAAAGACAGTAGTCTTTTGCTTTGTTTTGTTTTTTGAGACAGGATTTCTCTGTGTAGCTCTGGCTGTCCTGGAACTCACTCTGTAGATCAGGCTGGCCTCGAACTCAGAAATCTGCCTGCCTCTGCCTCCCAAGTGCTGGGATTAAAGGCATGTGCCACCATCACCTGGCAACAGACAGTAGTCTTTCACAGGTGATCAGGGAGCTGGCTATAAGGGCTTCTTCAGACAACACAATCTGTCCCTTACATGAAATGGTACAATATTTGCCTATAACCTAAGCATATTTTCCTGCATGCTTTAGAACAACTATATATTTTATAATAGTTTGCACAGTGTTAATATCATAAATTTTAGAGAAAATTATGAGGAGACTGTATGTTCAGTACTGACACATTTGTTTTCAAATATTTCAGTGTCATTTATTGAATCTCCATATGCAGAAGCCAGAATAGAGACAGATGATTGTGATGTTCAAGATGTAGTGTTTAATACCATTTATAGTAACTTGGTTTGTAATGTTTTAAGTGTGCATGAAGTATATAAACTGCTTCTACTTTTAATATTCTTTAAACTAAATTTAACTAGATTTAAGCTAAACTAATTTTAATATTCTTGTGCAAATGATGAAAAATTTGAGATTTATAGTAACTAAGCAGGTTTTTATAGCTACTAGTGTAGAATTTGAATTTAAGTGATTCAAAATTTAGAACCTGCTTTATTTCCTTACTTCATTGTATTTACTTGATCCTATAATTTAATTAATAATTTTGGCTTTTCTAAAACAATCCCATTCTTGTATTTTCAAGTATGACTGAAGAGTCCCTTAGTGTAATGATATAAGTAATGGGGCCATTTTATTACATACTTTTGGATCTTCTTAGTGCAGAAAGTTGTTATAATATGAATTCTAGTTTCTAATTGCCATAAGTCCAGTCTTTACTAAGACAAAAATCCAAAAGAGTAGATTTCAGAGGAATAATAAATATAAATTGTCAGTTTTTAAAAAGAACTCTGTTTCTTAAAGGTTGCATAAATCAACCCAACCAAAGTAGACACATCTTCAAACTGGGTTTGCCATTTTGACATGCTCAGCATTTTGAAGCCAATTAAGGTAGCCTAAATCTTATCAGTCTGAAAATAAACCAGCATCCTCCAAGGTAATATCTGCTTATATATTTAATCTTATTCTTTGCTTTTCTCTAGAGATCTTGTGAATTTTTAACAATATTTTATACTGATACTTTTCAGAAAAAAAAATCGTGCAGTAAAGCATGAAGGGGCGAGAGGATATAGCTCAGTTGGAAGAATGATTGACTAACATGCCAGAGACCCTAGACCCTACTTCAGCCACTGAATGAACTGGTCAAGGTTATGTATACAGCTAATTGCAGCAAACAGGAGATGGAGGCAGGAGAATTGGAAGTTCAGGGTCATTCATGGTTGCAGAGTGGAAACAAGGCCAGCCTGGGCTTCATGTGCTAAGACCCTTTCTCTAAGTAAGAGAAGAGATGTGGGTGTGACAAGGAGGAGGAGGACGGGGAGGAGGAAGATACGAAGGAAGAATCTGTGCCTTCACACTGTGCATGTCTGCTCTTCCTTCTGGTTTTCTTGTTTTATATATATATGTTCTCCAGATTCAGCTGTTGCACACCTAAGGCTTTACACGTTTTATTGTTGGCTAGTGAATAGTCGTTACATAGCACCTATAAAATGAACATTTTACAGGTATGAGGACATTCTCCTATGCAGGTATATATTTATCTACATGAAACCCATACCAACTTTCACATCCACCATCCCATGTTGTCACGTATGTACTTTCTTCTTAGCATTAGTAAACAGATTGGAAAGTTATTTTTCATTTATCTAAGCATTGTATTTTAGTTTACTGTTATTTCTTTCTTCAGTTGCCACCTATTCCTTAAAAAAAAACCAAATATCTGTGCCTCCTTTTAGCCTTAATTTCTATTTCTTCCTTGAGTTTCTTGAAATCCTTTCCACCTGCTCTCTTTCTAAACACTGCTTTAACTTCAGTGTTCAAATGTTTTCTTTCTGCCTTTTATGCAAAATCTGGATTGCACTATTTATAATTTCATTGGCTGCAAAATGATTGCATTTCAATTTTTAGATCCATTATAGTTAAAAATAATCTGAGAGATTGTGCTATAACTTTATTGATCTAGAAGATCAATAGAAAATGTGAAGATGAAAGCTAATAAACTTGTAAAAGCTATCCTCAGATTCTTTAAGCCACAAATGATTTGAAAATGTAGCATTTAGTTGGTGGTTAAACTAATATTCTTAAAAAGTTAAAATTACCATCATTGATTTTTCAGTATTATATTTTCTCTCACCACCAAGCCCCAGACAGTTTCATGTAGATTAGACAGGCCTTGACCTCTTGAACATCTGATGTGTCCAAGGTTAGCTTTGTTCTTCTGATACTTCTGCTTCCACCTCCTGAGTATTAGAATTATAGGCATGAGTCAGTTTAAATAGTGCTGGGGAGCATAATAAGCAAACAAATGGCTATTTCACCAGCTCTGAAGTTCCATTATTATTACTGTTAGTTTGGTGTGTGTGTGTGTGTGTGTGTGTGTGTGTGTGTGTGTGTGAGAGAGAGAGAGAGAGAGAGAGAGAGAGAGAGAGAGAGAGAGAGAGAGAGAGAGAGAGAACCCATAATGGGGCAAGTTAATATACTAACTGGTGGTCATCCTGAAATGGCCTGCTTCAGATTATTATATAATCCGTAACAGGTGAGCCCTCATCAAGCAAAGCTGTGAGGGACTTATTTTAGGAAAGATTCCTGCTATTAATATGCTTTTCCTGTTATTATTAACCATACATAATAATCAGTAAGTTATAGCACACCCATTTGGAGCAGATTTCTGCAGATATACAAAGATGTACTGTCTTACAATGATGCTGTGTAGAGAAATAGGTGACTTATGTTTTAATGATGATCCTATAAGAATCTCTAAAATTATATATGTGATTATTAAGCTCTTTTATAACAGGACTGCTATTAGATCCTTTTCAGATAGTCAAAACTGCAATGAGAACTCTGGCAGTCTCCCAAGTGTCACCAGTTAATTGCTCTTAGATGACAACCAGACTTTCTCCTACTCAGAACATATTCCAAGAGGTTGTAAAACAATTACCCAAAGGTCATAAAAAGAGAACTAACAATGTATTATAGGTGCTGGGACAGAAAATAAAATATTGACTGGCTTTATCTATACAAAACTTCATTTATGACTCAGTTATGGTTTTTAAATCTTAGGTGAACCTGTAAAGCTAAGACAGGTAATAGATGTTTAGTTCGATAATTCCTCCTAAAAGATATGCATGTAAACATTCTCTGTTGTAAACTTCTATTTCAATTTATGATTTGATTTTTTGTGTGAACTTGTGTTGAACTTTGTAACATGTTCATGTTTTCTGAAAGATGTTTAAAGACTGAGGACAAAGGAGAAGAATCAGACCAGAGGAACCTAGGTGAGAGGAACAGAGGTGATAAGAACTGAGCTGAGAGAGGAACTGAACTGACAAGTTTTAGTCAGAAGAGAATAAGATTAGAAGGAGAATGCAGAGTGGAATAACAGAAACTATAGGTAACATTAAAACCTAAAAGTGCAATGTGCAGAATGAAGATGAAAAGAGGAAAAAAGAAGACATTGCAGAGAGCAGAAGGAAGAGGTGGGCTTCTTCTTACCATGGGACAAAACAGAACTTGTGCCATGGTAAGGACAAGGCAGGCTTAGTCTTATTAAAAGGAACTAAGCTTTTTTCTTACAAATATGGATTTAATTCATTTAGCATTAAAATGGTGGAATCTTTTTCTTTCTCTATGCAATAAATATTGGTGTTCATTTTTCATCCAGGATGAGTGAGTTCTTTCTGCACTGGTGCTTGGTCTTTTGCTCTATATGCATATGTAAGTATGGGTGTGTGTATAAGTAAGTATGTAATTGTGAGAATGTATGCATATGTGTGTGTAAGTATGAAATTGTGAGAATGCATGCAAGCTGGGCCTAGCTGAATTTGTATGGATTTGTATAAATGAGAACTCTGTATGTTTAAAGTTGTATATGAATCTATGTGAGATTATGCATATTTGCTTATGTAAAAGTTTTTCTTTCTGCTAGTGTTATTCTCTTCTCCTGGTTCAATAGAAATTTATTGCTCCAAACTTTCCCCTAAGCTGACAAGTAAGAGGCATCTGGACAATAGGGAAAAGGTGCTAGCCATTAACCCTTTACTTAATCTGAGTCTACAGTGTCTGGCTTCAGAGGAACACAGAAGGCAGGTCAGCTACAATAGCATAGTAACATAGACTAAGATAAGTAAACTTTTTATTATATAGCAACCCTAAATATCTCATAAGACAAAGGCTTACCCTAGAATTTGGTAAGACCAAGTCTTTTCCTGCTGAAGCTCTTTCTCCTCCGCTGCCTCAAGAAGAACCAACAAGAAAGAAGAATCACCTCCCAACTGGCCTCTGTGTGTGTGTGTGTGTGTGTGTGTGTGTGTGTGTGTGTGTGTATGTAAGATAAATTGATAAATGTAATTCTACTCAGTGATTCCTGAAGAAATGCCTTTTGGCCAGACCTCATTGCCTATTTGATTCTCTGGGTCTCAACTTGCTTCTGACACCACAAGTCTCTGAGTGACAGGACTCAGAGCTCAAGCCTCTGTACATGTAAGCAGTATGATTGTTCCTGTAGCAGAGGTAGACCATTGGTTCTCAATGACAAACTCTGTTCTTGTTCTATTTGGGGCATTTGGTCATCTGACCTTTGTTGAAATAATTAGACTTCATAGCAGTTTATAATCATTTCAGATGATTATTAAGGAGTTCTGGTTGAGGAGTTTTGATAGCTTTACTTGCCGGCTTCGTAGGAAAATCTGACTTGGTTCATCTGGCCCCATTTACTTAACTCTCTGGGATGTCAGTTTCATAACCTCGTATTTGAAAATATAGATTTATTTACTTTTATATGATTAATTCAGAGTGACAGCATATCTTTTACCTAATAATATTTATTTACAAGTATATATTGGTTGAGTAAATTAGTTTGTCCATACATATTCTTTTGTGCTTAGGTTATTTGTTCCCTAGGTATAAATAATTTGGTTTTATGTACAGATATAAGTTCTTAAGAAGTCCTCATAAATAAACCTTATAATTTAACTGCAAGAACTCTCGAGGTATGTGCTATGCAAAGGAGTGTACACCAGCATTGTATCTATGGGAAATTTGTCTTGACACCATATCCATGTGTGCATTATTTCTGTTTGAGACAGGGTTTCTCTGTGTAGCCCTGGTCATTCTGCCTCTTGCTATGTAGAATAGGCTGGCCCCAAGTTCAGATATCTGCCTGACTCTGCGTCTCTTGTGCTAAGATTAAAAATGAGAGCCACCACCTGGCTCCCATATTTTCCTTAAAACACTAAAATATATGGAACCTACATTGGAATAGTTGTATTATAATATACTTTAGGGAATCTCATTTCTAAGATAAGAATACCACAACGAAGATTTATGTATTCTTATAATAATTATGACTTCATAAATGACTTTGCCCTGAGGCAAAAACCAGCTTTCTGCTTGTCTAAAAAATGAACATTAAACTCGAGGTCTCATTATTTTAAATAATTTCTCCTGGATTAGGCATAAGGTCAAGACAATTGTCTTTGTAGTTCTTTTGGTAATTAACCCTTTGAAGGAATAGCTAGATGTGGTTGAGTGAGGTTTCTGTGACAAAGAAGGTGTGAGCATGGGCTGACTTCCCAGAAAGTGTCAAGGAGCTGAAGCAGCAGGAAGCTTCATGCCCAGGAAGAGGAGTATGAACTGGGCCAGGCTTCTCTCCACTAAGTCTGAAGCCTCTGTTAAGACTGTGCTGGCAGCCCAGGCCCTCAGCATTCCAGCCCCAACAACAGTGGCTGAAATGAGGAAATGAAAATGGATACTCATGGGAGCAGAGCCCAACTGGTGGGGGTTACAGCCCCAGACTTTCCTAAACAAGGCTCATATGCTACTTTAAGATACCATGATAACTAGCTAACTCCGGTTACTCAAAAGCTGTCTGGGAAAACAAAACAAAACAAAACAAACAAACAAAACAACCCCAACAAAACAAAACACAAACCAAACCAACCAAATAATCATAGCTCAAACCAAAAGAGCAGTTGTTAGCTAAAAATGCAGCAAATGTGGATAAAACTATGAAGGTGTAGCTGCAAGGATAGCCTGTGACCTGGAAATAGGTGCTAACCACTTAGAGTCTACACTAGAGTGGGTTTGTTGTCCCCATCAGGGGTTCCTGAGACCAGAGAGAACATCTGCGGTGGACATGTAGAACTGAAAGCCAGTACAAAGTAGGTATCTTTTCCATCTTTGAAAAAGTTTCCTAAAAGCATAGCATAATAGTACCAAATTTCCAAGTTTAAGGCTATACTGAGAATTACGTACCTCCAACATTTCCCCAGAGATTGAGTGTGCTTTCCTGCCTTTAGTGGCAGGAATAAGTTTAACTATATTTGCTAGAGTATAGCTATAAACACCTATAGAACATTTAGAAAAAGTCTGTTAATTAAAAACATTGTAATGATTTTAAAATTAAAGGTTAACTATAGGCACATTAATTAAATACCAAATCAAATAAGGCAGAGATAATGACATTGGTTTCAGATTTTTAAATTGAAAGAAAAATAAATTAGTATGTCTTCAGAAACCTCAGTTTTGAAAAGCCTCTGAATAACAAATTTGTCATGTCCTGGTGACATAGGCATGTTCCAGGTTCTGCTTTGTATGTTTAGAGATTATTATAGTAATTATATCAGTTTATCAGTTATGTCTATATTATTAATTCAAACTTTCTGATTTTTAAATTATTTTTTAATGATTTTTCCTTTAATATTTCACTCATTTGATGTCGGCAATTATAAAAGAGGTTGGTGGGTGTAAGTTATACCTCTCTTGGTCCTTGTGACTAATCTCCTGTGTAATTAGGCTTTAAACTGGTCCTGAATAAGCAGCTTGTACTTGGGCTTTTAAATCACCATTGTTAATTTCTTAATTAGAACATTAAATCCATCTGTAGTTCATGCTCCTGACATTTTAATGAGAATCTGCACCTGGCTTTGAACTTGTCCTTGGTGTTCAGTCTTTCTGTGATTCTCTGTCTGTAGCTTCCTTTATCTATAAAAATATTTTTAGTAAAAAATTTTCTTCAAACTTTAGAACTCATAAATTATTGATTAGAGCATTATCAATGTTAGCTTGGGTTTCTAAAATTAAGTGTGGTTATTCTCCTCTCCAGGGTAGTAAGATGTTGGAATGCTTGAGTCCTACTTGCTCCTGGTAGATGGGCCTTTGTTTCAGCCCTTTATGAGTGTGAACACAGAATGGGCTCTCCTACCTCTGAATTTACTCAGGTACCAGTCACAGTCACTGACTGTCTCAAAGGGCATCGTGAATGCCACTCTTAAACAATCCACTTTTAAACGTGTGTGTGCATGTGTGTGGGTGTGTGCACATGTATGAGATGCACACTTTCTGCAACATCTGTGGAGAAGGTCAGAGAACACCTCATTGCAGGTGTTGGCTCTCCCAGCACGTAGGTTGTAAGGATGGATCTTGAGTCTAAGGGCTTACTGGATAGAACATTGTTCTGTTTTCAATCCTCAGGCTTCCCTATATACCCTGAAATTACTGACATCTGGACAAGCAACTCATTTACACTTTTAAGCTATATAATGCAAAGTAATTTTCTTTTTTAAAAAATTCTGTGGCATCTTTCTTTTTTCATACTACATATTTTATTCCCTCCCCCTACCCCAGTCCACCCTCTGACTGTTCCCCATCTCATACCTCCCCTCTATCCCCTGTCTCCATGTGGATGTCCCCACCCCTATCTCTCCCTAACTAACTCCCTGGGTCCTCCAGGCTCTTGAGGGTGAAGTGCATCATCTCTGATTGAACACAGACCCAGCAGTCCTCTACTGTAATTTCTAAAGCATTTCCAGAATAAGTTTGTGGGGTTTGTTTGTTGTTTGTTTGTCTGGATTTCTCTTAAAGTTTAGGAACTTGGTGGCAAGATCTAAGATAGGGTCAAGTGAATGTCACACTTCTCAGAGAGAATATACTAGTAGATCACTATTATTTTTATCTTTTTCTTGTTGCAATTATGAGGGCAAAAAACTATATTTTATATCCTGAGCTATCTCTCGAACAATTCACTTCTCGGCTAACTTCACCTATTTTCATCTGTCTTGAGGCAGATGTGTAGATGTGTCTTATTCCTCAGCAGGTCCTCTTTCTTGCCACCAGGCACATTTTGATGGAGGCGGTCTGATTATCTGCTTACCAACCCTGTTTCAGCCTCTTGGGTTGCATCCCAAGGCCAGATGTTATTTCATATCTGGTGCATTTGTGCTGAGCCAAGTAGAATATTACATCCTAGAAACATTAACTACAGTTAGTGATAGAGACCAAAACAATAATTAAGTTTGCCGTGTTGTGTACTGACAGGAAAAGAGCTCCAGCAGGCCTCAGTTAGGGCGCAGAGCAAGGCGAGTACTATAGCGAATCTTTGTAAGGGTTACCACTTCCGCAGCTTCCGAAGCACATGTTTCCCTAACAAGATTAGTAATGCCAGCTGTCTGCATTCGCAGAAACAATTTAACTTCAATATTCCATGAAACACTGAGTAAAATGACAATAACAGTTAAATTAAATTGAAATATGCATCACATTTGCAAATGAAAAAAAAATAAAGGCTTACCTTCAAGATACCACAATAGCTGCTGCCAATGAAGAGCCTGGAATCTGACTTTATATTGCAGAGAGATACTATTTTTTTTCATCTTTTTGTTTTGTTTTGTTTTGTTTTTGTTTTGTTTTTTAGAGACAGGGTTTCTCTGTGTAGCCTGGGCTGTCCTGGAACTCACTTTGTAGACCAGGCTGGCCTCGAACTCAGAAATCCCCCTGCCTCTGCCTCCCAAGTGCTGGGATTAAAGGCGTGCGCCACCACCACCCGGCAAGAGATACTTTTTAAAGGATGTTGAAATCTTTTGTCATAACTTTAACTTGTCATAGATTCTATGCCTACTGCTTCCTGTCTTAAGGTATGTCCTTTGGTAAATGATTGGTAAATCAGAAAAGTTTGAAAAATCATATTCCTTTATATTCTTAATAGCTACAGTACAACAGTGGATACTCTCATTACTCTTATCATACTGTTCTATACGTCAAATGCTAGGGTATGAAATGGTTACATTTCCCAGAACCACTTGAAGCTTGAGTCCTGTCTAGACCCTGAGATGGGAAGGGCGTTTCCATTTCCTCCTACCAAGTGTCTCAAGGATTCCTTACCGGGACTCTGGCTCTTGTGTGCAGGGCTGTGTCCCCACCCTAGGAGCTTCCAGGGTGGGGACACAGGGTTATTCAGTCTGTGCTCCTTGTTGTGGTTCTATGAAATACTTTTCAGAGTATGTTTTCAGCCTTCCCGATTCTGAGACATCCACATTTCATAATTCTTGTGAATACTATAAAATAGACACCTCTCCTTCTCAGATAACATATTACTAACATTTAAATAGACATTGATTATTTAAAAAAATAGTAGTCATGCAGCAAGTGGATGTCATAAACATGTTTAAAATAAATTTGTTTAGCATAACTGATTTGAAATGTGGTCAAACCCAAACAACTAGCTAAAACTCGCTCCTGGCCTGTGGTTGTTTGCTGTACTCTCTCTGGTTCTTAACACACTAGCTCAAAGCTCAACACCCTCCTAGTGTTGTTAGCCATGACCTGCCTGATGGCAACCTTAGAGTGATATAAGCCCATTGCCTTTTGTAGCAGTTCTTTCTTAAGATTTTAGGTTAATCCTAGAGATGCCATCCATGAACATTAATAGGTGCTATATTTCTTCCAGTTGTCTGTCTTGCTCTGTATTGTTGAGCTCATTGGACTCCATAACCTCCTACCCTAATACCCACAACCAGTCTGGAACATAGAGAAATAACATGTATGTTTCATGCATTTCAGGTACACTCCATTTTCCAATTGTGTCTGACCTGCTACATATACCTGAGTTTAGTTTCTTTCCACTCCAGACTCTCTAAGGAACCTCTCTCTGTCTTTGCTCCAATGAGCTGCACACAGGTCAAGTAATATCACCAATGGTATTTGCCAGTACACACACAGCCACACAGCGTCCCCTGTGAGAGTGAGGCCTGACCACAGGTTGGACACTCTGGGGTTGAGACATCTTCCATGATAAAGAGGTATCCTGTAGCATGTAGATTGTAAGTAGCCATGAACCAAATCTCTTGACTTCTAGAGCAGGACAGGGATGAACTTACAGCCACTCATAAGTGAGAGACACCAATACCAAATTATGGACAAAACATTAAACATTAAAATCAACATGTACTGGCACAGCTAACCAGTAAAATATAACCATTCATAGAAATGAAAGGAACAATTCTTGTCCCCCCAACTCCTGTTCCCAAACACACCAGCTGGAGTCAGTCACTGTAACTATTTCTGCTTTGTTGTTTAGTGACTATTTCTTTTTACTGTCCATAAATGTCCAACAGTATCAACTGGCTCACATTGTGATGATTTTCTGCTTGAGTTACACTAAGAGTTGAATCTCTTACTCTCCTCATGTCTTCTTCCCAGAATTATTCAATATGGTTATACCAATTTTTCCTTTATTGATTATGTTTTAACATGGCATAGAACACTTAAAGGTATTTATCACTGCTTCAGAAAACCCAGGAAGGGCACTTTGATTTTCCACTCTGTGAGGTAAGTTAACACCCCCTTCACTTCCCTTTCTTCCTCCAGTTTGTTTTGCCTGCAGTTACAATGCAATAACTATGGTAAACAGTACACTGTTTCTCTCTTGAGAAATTTCACTGACCTAGAAAGAAGCTTAAGCTGCTTTCAAATATGTTAAGATTTGATCACGAAGACTCATTTTGAAGATTGATTCTGATTGTATTATCTTTTCTCATGATTGCACAGTCGTGTGACCTTCTAACCAAAAGTTCCACTTGACTATATTATTCTACTGGAATTCCTCTGTGGCATTATTCTCTTAAACCTCTGCTTTTATTTTATACGTGGTAGATGACCAGGAGTTATACAGAGCACTAAAACATAACTAAGAAAGACATTCAATGAATTGATTGATGGTTTTAGATGCTCCAAAACCTTATTAGAAAGGCCGATTTATACACATATAAAGTCACACTAAGAAAACAATATGCTGACATTCCTACTCCATTTCATGGCCAATAATTCAGAACTTTTATGCTTATAGATTCCTCCCTTATCATTTTTCTAACTTGTTGATTTATATTGAAGTTCACTGTCCAGTTTATTCTTTTTTATTTATTTTATTTTATTTATTTATTTTTAAACTACAGGCACTCCATTCTTCCCTCATGAAAGACCATCCTAAATAACTCTTTGCTTTTCTTGATGATATCCATTTCTGGAAGATACCTGGTGACAGAGTCCATTATTTCTTTGCCATTGTTTCCTTTCATTATTCTAAGCACATTTTCTTTTCTTTTTTTAAATTAGATATTTTCTTTATTTACATTTCAAATGTTATCCCCTTTCCTGGTTCAAGCTGTAATTTATTTTCCATTGTCTGTCATTTAGCTATAAGTGTTTAGAAAAATTTTACATTCGAGAATTTGTGGGAGCATGCTTCTTCCAGGTTATTTATGACTGTACAAGTTATTTACATTTATGAATGTATGCCCTTTGATATTAACGTCACATGGTAGCACCTATTCTAGTAATTATTAGAATTTGTAGAACGATAGATGGTATTTGCTCATTTAACTGTCAGGTATACTGATATCCTTGTACTTCCAGTGAGGAAAGGGGCAGGAAACGGAAAGCAAGAAGCTTCAGGGATGCTCACACAGCACACAATTTCCTAGGCGGGCTGAATACAAATGCCCCGCCCCCCATTCTCCCTAATAGGGCAGTGAGCAAATCAAGATGCCCATATATTATCTTTTACTATCATTGTGATTTTATAGTTGTAGTGCATATCATGGACTTCATGGCCTCAGGAAGGGGTGGATAGAGAGGTAAACTGAGTTTATAAGGAACCAGGGTGATGACCAGCCTCCATAATATAGCAAACTATACTGAGAGGATAGTCAAATTGCAGTTGTATACTGAGGACACTGTGGTGTACTTTGAAAGGACAGTTGAGTTCAGTGGTACGGGGAATCCTGGGAGTTAATCCTGAACTACTGTTTATTAAATAAGATCCATTGTAGCTAGCCATAAAATTGTAGCTGAACATTTAAATTACCTAATCTGTTCCAGTCTTTAATCCTAAAATAAGGTTCCCATAATGTATATTGAACTTCCCAAGAATACTTCACATTTGGCTACCACATCTCTAGGCATAGCGAATACTGAGTTTAGGACAAGAGGATACATTCTCAGCATTTCCAGCACTTTCTCGCTTCCCTTTCTTTACCCCTACATCAAGGAGAGTTTCCCTAAACAGGGTCTGCTACCCTTTTCAGCATAGCCATGGGCCTGAATTGATAACAGTAGAGTTGGAGCCTGGCTTCCTTGTAGTGAGAGGGAGCTGGAAAGGATAAATCCCATCACTTGTTGTTCCTGAATGTATCGATGCATATGACAAGTCATCTTTATGTCACCCCATCTGTAGTGGCTATTCCTGGTTGTCAACTTGACTATATGTGGAATGAACTACAATCTAGAATTGGAAGGCTCACCTATGATCCTAATCTGGAAGCTCAGAGATATAAGTTTCTGACCTGGACTTAGCATGGAGATCTTGAAGCATGGATTCCAGTTCAAGATCATCTGGGATTAAAGGTGTGGAGACATACACCTTTAATCCCAGATTATGGCTATGGGTTCTAGTTCAAGATCATCTGGGATTAAAGGCATGGTTACACACACCTTTAATCTGGGCTACACCTTCTACTGGAGACATATATAAGGACATTGAAAGAAGGAAGACTCATTCTTCCTTGCCAGCTTGCTTTGTGGGACTGAGCAACTGCAAGATCCTTGGACTTCCATCCACAGCTGCTGCTGACTACTGTTGGGGAGTTGGACTACAGACTGTAAGTCATCGACAATTTCCCTAACTACATAGAGACTGCCCATACGATCTGTGACTCTAGAGAACCCTGACTAATACTAAGCTTTACACAGCCACCCTCCCCTCTAACAGCACCTAAAGACGACATCTCATCACTGTACCCTCCATGAAGGTCAGCCACCACGCACGTGGGCATTTATAGCTTGTTAGACCTTTTTGTCCTTAGAGATTTGAATAAGTCTCATTTTCTTAGCTAATATGACATCTTGGGTGTCCTTACTTGGTTAAAATCTTACATATAAGGTAGACATGAAAGAGGAACCCAGCTCCGGGCACAGTTTGAAGACTAGTTTCTGTTCATTCCCTGATGAATCCAAGGGGGAGGCTGCTATGTGGAGTGGAGTCCTCTGGAGTGCTAAGCTGCATTAAACTGTAGGGGCTTCAGGAGATGTTAAGAAATGTGATTTTAATTTTGCCTGCTGACTGTCTGAAGGCAACTTAATATGAGAGGGAGTTGAATGGTAATATCATGCTGTTGGCACTTGAATTTTCTGCTGGAGGTTGCAATCCAGACTTGGAAACCTGTAATTACTATTTCCAGAGTAATTCTAGGTTTTTATTATTCAATCTGGATCTGTGTAACAGAGACTGAGAAGTGATATACAAACAGGCATTGACATAATGCAAATAACTTCTTTGTGTCAATACCGCTCAACGTGATGTCTTTCTGATACTATAATAACATACTTGTGGGATGCATGATGAATACAGCTGACAGGTTAAATTCCATTGTTTCATGCTTTAGTTGCTGTGTATGGTTACTCAGCATATTACGCTTTCACATGAGAGACATTTCCTTCAAATATTATGAATCTATACATTGCATTTTAAAAGACAGAACAAGTTTTCATCAGTATTTAAGTATTTTCCCACTGTCATCTAAATTACATATTTTGAATAGCAATAGATTCATATCATGTTTCATATTCATAGACAAAGTGAAAGCCACATATTTCTATGTAATGGAATGTAAAGGCATAAATATTTATTTAAAGAAACATGATCCTATTACCATTGTTGTTTTCTCCTTATATATATATACAGATATATATATATATCTTGTATATATATATATATATATATATATATATATATATATATACAGATAAATTTAAGCAATTTGATAAGAAGACCAAATGCACTAAACAAAGAAAGAATATTAAAAACACTAAGAGAAAAATTCCATGTAAATTATAAAGGCAAACCTATCAGAATTACACCAGACTTCTCACCAGAGACGATGAAAGCTAGAATATCCTGGACAGATCTCATACAGACCCTAAGAGAACGCAAATGCCAACCCAGACTGCTATACCCAGCAAAACTCTCAATCACCCTAGATATGGAGAAACCAAGATATTCCATGATAAAACCAAATTTACACAATATCTTTCTACACATCCAGCCCTACAAAGGATAATAGATGGAAACCACCAACACAAGGAGGGAAACTAGACCCCAGAAAAATCAAGAATGCAATCTTCCAACAAACTCAAAAGAAAGTAATCACACAAACAAAAAAATTACATTAAAAATAACAGGAAGCAGCAATCACTATCCCTTAATATCTCAAAACATCAATGGGCTCAATTCCCCAATAAAAATATATAGGCTAACAGAAATATTTTTCATGTAAATCTTCAATTTTACCAGAAAAATTTTGTAATTCCTTTTTCAATCAACTTAGAAATAGTTTTATGCCTACCATTTTATCTGTATAATTTCCATGAAATAGTCAATTTTAACATGGTTTTCTATATATTTCTTCAATTTTATCAGAAATATTTTCCATGTAGATCTTCAATTTTATCAGAAAATGCTTATAATTCCACTTTGAATCAACTTAGAAATATTTTATGCCTATCACATAGATCTTTCACTTGGTTGGAAGCATAGCTAGTTCCAATATTTGAGACTATTTTCTCTTAGTATTTTCAATGAATCTTCTCAACTCTAGTATATAATGAGATGCCTACAATATCCATGTCCCTGACTCCTTGTATATAAGAAATAGCTATCTTAAAACTACTTTCAAGATTCTTATTCTGTTTGTTTTTCAGGATGTTTTATGGATTGTATGAAAAAGAGCATATACTTCCACTGAACTACACACCAGGTCTCTTGTTGACTTTTAAGAAATGTGCAGTTTGACTTCATTTTCCTTGGCTTTATTAAGAATTTGTAATGCTTATATTTGTGTCTTTAATTAAATTAGGAATGTTTTATTTACCCATTTTCTTCTTCAGTGATTAATACAGTATGTGTTTTCATCCACTCATGGTGTTCTGAAAAATCCTCCTGGGGTCTGAACAATGTTTTGCATATATAGAGATAGATAGATAAATAGATAGATAAATAGATAGATAGATAGATAGATAGATAGATAGTAGATAGTAGATAGATAGTAGATAAATAGATGAATAATAAGTGGATGGATAGATAAATAGAAAGAAGATAGGTAGATAGATGAAAGATACATGGATGGATGAATAAATAGAAAAATAGAATAGGTAGAAAGGCAGATAGGTAGATAGATACACAATGGATAGATAAATAGACAGATGGATAGTTAGATAGATGATAGGTAGATAGATAAATGAAAGATCAATGATAGCTGAAGAAATAGAAAGATAGCTATATGAATTATAGATAGGTGATAGGTAGTTAGACAGACAGATCAATAATAGGTGAAAGTTCAATAATAGATACATATATAGAAAGATAACTACACAGATGAGAGAGACAGATAAATAGAGAGATAGAGATAGATAGATAGATAGAGAGAGAGAGAGAGAGAGAGAGAGAGAGGGAGTAAGAGATGAGAAACAGATAGGCAGACAGACAGTTATTACATGTTTAGACTTCTTTTTCTAATTACGGCAAAAAAATCACAACTATATAAAAGATCAGAAGACCTGGCCTGTTTGAAGATAATATATTTGAATAAATATAAAGTTTCATTGCAAAGGATTTGAGGACAATTTTCATAAGCAAGAATGGCCTGGAGCAAGTACTGAAGGAAGATGTATGGATAAAGTCAAGAACACACACCTGAACATGTAAAGAGATAAAAATCCTGAAACATAACATTACATTTCAAGAGCTGAAAAGTATAGCAAGTAAGGTTATAAAACAACTCATTGATAGCTTCTAAGGTGACTTTGAGCAGAGAGAAATCATCAGTTAAAGATGACTGAAATTCCCTAGTCTAAAGGAAAAGAATAAAAACTGTCTGTATGCCCAGATATTGTGCCGCTCAGGATATACTGTAAATCAAAAGGCTGTGTGTGTTTTTCATCTGGAATCTCAATGACCATGCCAGAATAGAAGCCCTAGCCTAGGAATAAAAGATTTTCTACTATAGTAATATATGAGAGAATAGAAAAATATTAGATAAGTAATGAAAACATTACTACTGCGGGAGAGATGGCTCAGTGGTTAAGAACACTGACTGCTCTTCCACAGGTCCTGAGTTCAACTCTCAGCAACCACATGGTGGCTCGCAACCATCTGTAATGGCATCGGATGCCCTGTTTTGATATGTCTGAAGACATATATAGTGTGCTCATATACATAAAATAAATAAATAAATCTTTAAAACAATAAAGAAAATATCAATACTGAACAATGACATAGAAGATCATATGGAAACATAAAATTCTCAAACCAACCTGGACATTCAATGCCAGGAAGTATGTCTCTAAACATAGAGCTCCTAAAGTAGCTCTGGTAGCTATGGTGATGTTGCTGTGTACTATGAACAACTCAAAAATATTAGATAGTTAGCTTTAAATGTTTGACTTATGTGGGACCCCTGTTAAAAAGAAATGACCAATCTATTTAGCAAAAAAATGATAGTGAAGGTAGAGAGAATTCAAGGTGAAAACACCAGCAAATGTGTTACTGACAAGAGCATCAGAAAGTTTCACAACTCTAAGAAGTAAGTTAAATTGCATGGCATTAACGATGAAGAACCGGAACAAAGAAATAAAGAATGAAATTATCAGAGACAGTCAGCAGTGGGAAACTGATTCATATTCTCTTAATTTTTAATTAAATGTTCCTTCCTTTGTCATTATTATTATCATTATCATTATTATTATTTTTATTATTATTGCCAATAGGTAGGTTAAAAGTAAGAACTAAATTCTCTCATGGTTCTATTATTTTACCATCTTTGCTTTTAAAAATTACATCCATTTATGATTTATGTATTTGTTCATCTTTCCCTCTTCCCCTTCCCCTCCCCCTCCCTCTTCTTTCCCTTCCCCCTCCCTCTTTTCTCCCCCTTCCCCTTTATCTCCCCCTCCCTCCCTCTCCTCTCTCTATCCCTCCCCTTCCCTCTCTCCCTCCCCTTTTCCCTTCTCCCTGACCCCCCACCCTCCCTCTCTCTGTGCTGGCGTGCACAGCACACATACAGAGATAAGTTGCAGGAGGGAGTTTTCTTCTTACCATGTAGTTCCTGGAGATTAAACTCAAGTTCTCAGGTGCCTTTAATTGCTAGGATACACCATTAACCTTCATTTAAAAAACGAATTTTGCTTTTTTTTTTTTTTTTTGACAATTTCACGCATGTATAAAGTTGATTTTAACTATTCTGGCCCCATGCTGTCTTAGACCCTCCCGCCCATGCCACCCTCCATCCCTACTGAACTGTCTACACCCCATGCTCATGTCTTTGTCTTTTGTTTTATGAGCCATTTTGTTTTCCCAGAGCCACAGGTGTTTGGAGCTGTTCACTGGAGCTTGTAGAGATATCACAAGTGGGTACAAGACAATGACTCCCTGTCTCCCAGAATCTGTCAAGTAGCAAATAATTCAGTAGGAAGGTTAGGGTAATATTTTTCCTTAGGGAGTTTTCAGCATCTCATTGAATTTGAAGTGCCTGTGCTGTACAAAAGTGATTAGAACTCTGAGAAGCCAAGGTAGAAATGCCCTCCTCTCCCCAAAAGAGACTACAATGTAACGGCAACCGACAAGAACCCAGTGCCCTAGGTTTCTCTTGCTTCAATTTATGCTGGCAATATGAGCCATCAATTTCTGGAAAAAAGAAGGCTTATCTTTCAGAGTTAGTTGCTTAGCATTTCAGCTTCTTAGAATTTGTGTGGGTGATGCTCCTTGAGATTTTCCTCTTTATTAAGATTTTTGTAATCTTGTTTCACAGTGAGTTTTGATAATCTTGTTTCACAGTGAGTTTTGATCTTGTCTTGATTGTGTTGAGCACAGAGACAATTTCGATTCCTCTTGGAATTGCTTGTTTCACTATAAGTGCTCAGGAGATGCTCAGGTTTCCTATGTACCTAGCATATAAAGGAAGGCACACTTTGTATACAATGTGTAGAGGAAGAAATTTCCCTCTCCTTCACCTCTTTAATTGCACTGAGGAAATCATTGATAACAATTTGGCTCAAAACCTCTTGCATGCATATATACATGTACATATACACATACACATATACATTTTGCATTACAAAATATTCTTTTAAAAGGGGGGCAACAAATCCTAATTCTATCCTATCGTTATATTGAGCTAGTGAAGAAAATAAAGCACAAAACCCACAAATAGGCACAATAATGGTCTAAATTACATACTATCAATAATATTCTACATGTGACACTGCTAATAGTCACTTTGCCTCATTCTGTTTTACAGGAATTTTAAATTTTCCAACATCAATCATATTTGTATTTTTATTTATTTTGGGACATGGTCGTTCAAACAACCAGTCCACTCATTTGTTTCTAATTTTTGAACTAGTGACTTACAAACTAGTTCTGCTGTGTGAAGGATCCTTATTTGGTAATAGAAATAATTCTTGGTCCTTAGAGAGTTAACCTCTGGAGGGATGTGTGATGTCATGAAAATCCATCTGTAGCTCTTGGGAGTCATAACCCTGTGATGGAGGAATTTGTTGTGATTTTCACAGTGTTCTTTATTTCCATTTCCTAATCTTATATTGGAATTATCTAATTAGAAACACTAAAAGCATAACTTTCAAGTGATTTATACATCTAATCACCAATGTTCTGGAATCCTTGTCCTTTGAGGAGGTTCATAAATCCTTCCCCCCGGGAGGATGTTACTGAAATGCTCAGTTCCGCAATCGCTTTACAGTGCAGCCCAGCACTAGATGCATGAAATAGTTCTCTGCATCAGGACCGCTTCATCCTTTGCTTCCTGAACTGCAGCAGGTTATCATGAATATCGAAAGGCTAAGTTCTGCACTGGCCTCTCTGCTTAGGCTTGTGTTCTCATATATTTTGGGATCTGGCAAAGGTTTATATGCTCATGGTAAAGTGGCCACTCCCATATTATTCCCAATTTCTGTGCAGAATTTCAATTTATTATCCTGCATAGGTTATTCAATTCTCTGTCCCTTCCTAGAATCATGTCTGTTCTAGAGGAAAGGTGGATAAATGGATATCTTCTTGCTATTTCTGTTCACTTATTACCTAAATTAGTTGAGTAGACATCCCTTTGAAAGGCCAATTGAATCATCAAAACAATGGCGGGACACTTAAGAATTCATGTAATGTATTTTTTAAAAAGCCTCCAATAAAAGCACTCAATCACTTGATTACTTTGTTGAAGAAAAACTTCAAAGTAGCTCATTTGAAGTTAATAATTGAATAAGATGAATTCTTTTCTTGATGTTAAACATGGGTCTCAATGTTACATCAAATATTTTAATAAATTTTACTTGAATGATTAATATGCATTTTCATTGAGTTCTACTGATATAGTATTTATAAGAGAGACTGATTAGCTATTTGATAAAAGATAGCCAAGGACTAAGAAAACTCATTTCCTTTATGTTAAAATGTACTTGAGGAGAGGTCTAGAATCTCAAAAGATGCTTGCAAGAGTAATGTTTGGATGGTTCATAAACCTTGAAATATTAGATTTGTTATTCTGCTTTTACCCCAATAGCTACTTTTAAAAGACAGGGCACTGTAGTAAATTGTGTCCAATATTTGACAGTTCTGCTTAGTTCGATCCCTAATCATTCAGAAACAGCAGAGTTCTTGTCCTAAGTGAACCATGGCCCATATCTCCATCCTTCTTTACCTTTGGGCTCTGAATGCTTGAATTATAGATAATTGATTGTATAGTTAACACTGATCTATTCTTTTTCCTATTTACATTCAAACTCAATGTAAATTTGAAATGGCTTCAAATAATTTTTAAGAACTAATGTTAGAAATAATTTCTTAAATTTTATAACAATATTATTTTCAACCAGCCTGTCTTATTATTTTTTGAAAAAAGCTTTCACTGTTTTGCCCTGGCTAACCTTAGTCTAACAATAATTCAATATCTTTCTGCTTCACTCTCTCAGGTAGCTGGGTTTACTATGTGCACAAAACATTCAATCTATTTTGAATAAATTTTTGATATTATATTTATGCTACTCATGTAGACTTTTCTGAACTATTTATATTAGAATCTACTCTACAAAAATGACCTTTATTTTAGCCTTACATTCCTTGCCTTTACTTGTTTTCATATATAATTGTTCCTACTCCTCAGTACTAGCTATTATACATTACCTTTCAACTCTACAATGTGGTCCAGTCTCTCGCTTTTTTCCATGAAGGTTCCAGCTTGCATGATCAAAGCTATTCAAATCTAACAAGCATCGCTGGTGACTCAACACTGTATCAGAGATTAGGTGTGATTATACTTTAAAACCATTAATACCCAAACTATCTTATGGTTCTAAAATTCATTTCTATACTCTTACCATGACTCAATATTCTTATCTGGAGTTCAGTCTCAGGACTCTTTTACCATTCTCTGAACATTTTTTTCTAAAACACTATTTTTTACTATTTTAATGTTTTCTACACAAGTGGATATTATTTCCAAAAGAGCACACTCATACTATTTAATACTGTTCCCTTCAAGAGAGCTTGGTTGGTTTTATTTTCTGAAAAAATTTCAGTTAGCCCTTTAATATGCAAATGTTTAATGTATGCAAATGATTGGTATTAGTCTCTTTTTAAAAGATTCAATTTCTAACAAATGTTTACATGTGTTTGCATACATAGATAAATATGCAACATATGTGTACAGTGCCTGCAGAGACCAGAAATCAATGAGTCCCTAGAATTGGAGCTACAGATGGTTGTGAGCTGCTAAGTGTGTTCTGGGAACCAAACCTCTCTGCTAGTAGTTAATACTCTTACCTGCCAAGCCATATTTTCAGCCACTAGTATTAGTTTATGATGATATATGGTTTTTGGTATTTGTACAGAATAATTATATTTTGTACTGAGTGAATAACACCTGGCTTGTTTACTCAAAGTTCTACTCAAGATTATGTGCTAGTGTGAGTGCTGAGACTTAGAGGGCCAAGATAGCCTAACATATAGAAATGTACTTCTGACAAACTCTTTCATCTTGTCCAACCCTGGCTCCATTATATCAGTTGCAAGTTATACACTAGTGTGTCTTAGCAATGCTCTTCTGCAAAAATTGGCCTATTCGTTCTCACTTTTCCACATCATCTGGCAGCTTCATGAGTATTTTTGCTTTTATCTGTTCTCTACTCAGCCAAATTAGAAATACTATTTTAGATGAAAGTCTCTCTCTCTCTCTCTCTCTCTCTCTCTCTCTCTCTCTCTCTCTCTCTCTCACACACACACACACACACACACACACACACATACACACACACACACACACACACACACACACACACACAGAGAGAAATCCCTAATGGTTTAATTATCACAGATATTTTATAAAGGCAATTTGAAATGGTCTCCAATAGTAGCTAATGTAGCAATAAGTTTTTAATCATGTGGATGGGGTAATAAGTGCTAAAATATTAAACAAACTTCCAATTTGATTGTCTAGTTTGTTTTATAGTAAAAATAAGTATAGGAGTCCTCATAGTCAAGTCCCCTTAAAACCAAAACTTTTATTGAGTGTCAGTGCATTTGTTTGAAAGCACACAGCTGAAAAACATTATTTGTTGGAGAAATTCAAAGCCTGAGAGTGAACATGAATCCTTCTCAATTTTAAATTATGAGGTGTTTTTCATAAACGCAAAAGAAATATCATCAGTAATCTTTAGTTCATCTCCTATTTGTTTATACAAAGAAAAGCAGATTTGCAAAAGGAATGGTACATTGGGTTCTCCTTCCAGCTAGATAATCATAATTTGTAAGGGATGGTATTTGAAGACAGCTTAAAGGATATATGTAATAAGAGCATTAAACCATGTAAAGCGATTAGAGTACAGCTTTTGCAGTAATGGGCCAAATAGTGTAAATCTAGTGCTTGAATGGAGATGAAATGTGTGTATTCTAAAAGTTGAAAAGTGGGTTTATTTTTAATATATAGTAAATATTTTAAATAACAATAACATTTTCCTAATATTTATGGTTTCTCTAAAATCTTCTATTTCAAAATGTACATCCAGCACAGTATACTAAGCCGTTATCATTTAATGGAAAGGATTAGGAGTCTATAAATATGTTTTAAGTCACATTTCTCAAAGTTTGTTCTGCTCTGGCAAATAAGGCCTCCAAGACATTATGGAAAAAGAACAACGTTTGTAGGAAATTCACGAACAAATGTTTGAAAACAATGTGCATTTACTATGCCATGCTATTATGTGTTAAATCCAAGTCTCATTTACACATTAAGACAGTATTTTGCAACATCTTGGAAGTCAGGTTCCTATCAAACCAAGACTGTCTCAGTGCCTGCATACACTTCCTTCCACCAAGGGACCCAAAACAGTGCTAAGACACATTTGCAGGGATGTTGTTCATAAAACAACAGGGATGTCCCCAACAGAAATAAAACTTTATAAAGGCAAGAGAAGAGGGTTGAAGTAAGACCTGCCTTGAACATGCAGTGACGAAGGAGTTGCACGGGCACTGCAGGGTAATGCTCAGTTACCAGATTGACTGTGATATGATCCACTAGATCCATTCATTTCTCTTCTCTCAGCTGTAAAGGACTTAAAAGTGCCTCTTTCCATCAGTTGTTGGGAAGATTTTCCACAGAAACATAAAGACCCTAAAATGCTACAAGTAAAACAAACAAACACAAAACCTTTTTTTTTTCAGAGATAACTTTTAGCCATGTTGGATGATCTTAATTTTTCCATTTCGGTATCTCCTGTCTAAATGAGCATATGAAGTATATGCTCCTATCCCTGTGCCTTTGAGGGCCTGCTCAGTGGGTGACATCACTTCCTGCGACTCAGTGCATACCTCCGTCATTATGGGAGTTCTCAGCATCTCCCTGGTACATACCTGAGGTTTGTCTGCACATTGGTTTTGTTCCCAGTGAGTTGGTGGTGTGCATTTTCAGTCATAGAAAGTTCACATGCCTTCTCTCCAAGTTTTTGAAAACTTTAACTTCTTTTTCTTCTCTACCAAGGGCCTTTGTCATATTTTCTCTTTTCTATCCTCTCTAAAAACACATAAAAAAGCCCTGATTGTCCCTATAAAGCAGTGGAAATGTACCCAGAGATAAGCAAGCCAGAACAACAACGGAACAAGGAAACCTCAGTTCCGCTCCCCTCAGAGTCCAGTCAGAGCTCCTCCTATTTAACATTTCTTGAAATAACTTTCTCCATTTGCCTTCTTCCTTTCAATCTTTCCAAATGAATGAATCACAAATCTAATTTTGACCATAAAATTTACTCTCAAATTGATTTCGAACATCTATCTTCAAGTGTTTCATTGTTTGTTAAAAAACAAAAACAAATGACTTTACTATCAATTTTAAAAATGTTTTAATAAAACCAATTTCAAGTTTCTCAGTTTCTGTTTTTTAATTTTTTGAGTCTTGCATAGATTTACATCATCTCTTCTTTTCCCGCTCTCACCTCCCATTCCTCCCATATCTCTGTCCTTATCCCTCCAAAATTCATGACTACATATTGTTACCTATCTCTCTATCATCTATCTACCATCTATCTATCTAGACATAAATGTACATCTAGAGAGAAGTATACATCTATACATACATTATATAAATGAAGTCATCCGAGTCTGTTTAATGTGTCTCTTGTATGTTTCCGGTGCTAACAATTTGGGATTGCACAACTAAACAAGGCACATATTCCCTGAAGAAGACTACTTCACCTGTTCAGTATCCATTAAATTACCTTTAACTTTTTAATCAGGGAAATTCTGAAAATTTTCCTATCCATGTTGGCATGTCAAATAGAGTTATCACTGTGAAGGTCTTGAGTGACCATGTAATTGATATTTCACGAGTACAGCTTTCCTGATATATCTAGAAGACACTATCTCATAACAGACATCAGAGTGCCTTATCTCTTGGAGTCCTTTTATCTGCAATTTTTCCTGAGACTAAAGGTGAAGGAATCATACTATAGTTGTATTAATTGGCAACAGACAACACATGCTCAGTTGTTTGCTGTATTGGTATCCATCTTCTCCAAAAGAAAGCCCCATTAATAAGGAGTGAGAGCTACTTTATCTGTGAGTATAATAAAAACTACTGAGAATGCATTTACCAATTACACTGATTTGGGATAGTGAGAGTTGTAGGTAGGTTTTCCTCATGGTTGGCTCTGTGACCTCAGCAGCCACATATAGTTGGCAGGAGTCCTCAGCTATTAAGCAGACCTTAAGTCCACTTAGAGGAATGTTGCTATCCACTGTTTCTTGCCATGATGGTCATTGTCATGGTTCATTGGCTCTACAGCTATAAGACATTATTGGTTGTTTTTGTTGTTTTGTTTTTTCCTTGTCAGCTTGTCTAGTCGTGGATCCCGTGAGACTTAGACCCCAGTGAGGATGCTTCCAGGTCAGTTCTGGCTTGACTCCACCAAGTGGTACTCATGGCAATAGGGGTTTACCTTCAACTTCTAGGAGGCAACAGCGATAGAAAATAGTATTTTGGGAGTCTCATCCTCTCTTTATGAGCAACTCAATATGAGGTTTTCTATGACTGATACTTGGATTTTTGATAGAATATGGATATTGGGATAAGCATTATTGTCCCAAGTGGCAAAGCTTCATTCAAATTATATGTGTGTGTACATATGCTGTTGAATTTTTCTTTAATTAAAATATGACATCATTTACTCCTTCATTCTCTTCTTTCCAACATCTCCTGTATCCTCCCATTCCCTCTTAAATGTATGGCCTCTCATTCTTTAATTATTGATGGTGGTGGTGATAGTGGAGATGGTGTGATATATATATATATATATATATATATATATATATATATATATGTATATATATATGTACATATACATATATATATATATATATATATATATATATATACTAATTCTGTTTACTTTTACTTGTGTGTATATATTTAGTGCTGACTAGTTGGGATTAGATAATCATTTAGGGAGCTCAACACTGGGACAGATTAATTATCTCTCTCAGCAGTCTTTAATTGCCTGTGTGGAACCTTGAGGGATTTCCTCCACCCATATTGGCATGTCAACTGGTGCTGTCATTGTGAAGGTCTTTTGTAGGCTTCTATTTTATTGAGGTTTCATGGCTGTCACATCCCTGTTAGATTTAGAAGACACACTCTTGCAATAAACTTTCTGTTCCTCTGGCTCTTAAGATTTTTTTGCCCCCTTTTCTGCAATGTTTCTCTGATGCTTAAGTGAGGGCCTTGTGCTGTAGATTATTAACTGGAACTGGGCATCCTATGTTTGTTCTTTGCATCTTGACCAGTTGTGGATCTCAACATTAATTATCATCTGCTGCAACAAGAAGTTTATCTGATGAGGGGCAAAAGACTCATTTAACTACACTGAAAGGACAAGCAGTTAGAATGGAGTTGGGAATTATAGTGGTTTGGGAAAATATATGTATTTTTAAGTAAACATAAAACAATGTTTCCCTATATTCTTTTCAAATTCCTTTAAGTGTTAGTAGTCCTCTCTCTTTCTTAATCCCTCTGTAGTGCTCTGCCTCCTGCTCTTCTGTTAAATCCTCCCTACTCCCCCCACTTCTACCTTCATAGTGTGCCCTATTACCCTATTCTCCTTAACCCAGCCAATTATGTTGGATAAAACAAGAGTATTTTAACAAATGAGAAATAGAGAAACAAGTTAGCACTCGTGCTAACTTTTTGTTAGTGGGGTTTGTTTTTGGAGACAGGGTCTCAATTTTTAACCCAGGCTGTCCTCCCTCCATCTGGTCATCCCTCCTTCTGTCTCCTTAGAGTTGGAATTATAGACGTGAGCCATGAAGCCTATTTCTTGTTGCCATTTTTTTCAAACTCTAATTTATTCCCACTGTGTTCCCATTTGGAGATGCCAGAAGAGTTGGGTCTTATCACTTGAGGGGAGGTATGTTTTCTCTCCGTAACTTCTCAATCGGCTAAGTTCAAACTAAATATTCCTCAGTGGATTGTGATTATACACTGCTTCTCAGAAACATAATAATAGTGTCCCTTTAATCTGGACTTTTATTCATATCAAAAATGCATCAAACTCTTCAGTCTTATGCCCAGATCCTTAGAAGCTCTCGTACATTTTAACAAACTATGCAGAATTTTTACACCCTCAGTGAGGTGTGTTTAAAAAGACAAAAGTTCTGAATTAAGGTTTAAATTTGTCCTAAATTTGTCCTAAAATTTGTTCTAAAACTGTTCATTTTCTTCCTGTCTAGATCCCTATTACTATTATGGGATAATTCTCCTTTTGCCCTACAAAGACTCAGTGAATTTGCAAGGAAAATAATTTTAATTTTGATGACAGAAAAAAATCAATATATTTTCTCTCAGTAGTTGTTCCATATAAAGTCATTTAAGAAATTAAATTGTATTGGACATAACTTATATACACATTATACAATTTAGTATGTAAACGCTATCTCCCATCATACTAGTTGCAGGTTTTGTAAGCACTATTTAAAAGCAAGCTATCTTGGCTCTCTGTAAATAAAAATGCCTACAACAAACTGGATTTGTTTTTTGTATACTTTCTTTCTTGGTGTTTTTATTTTGTTTTTTCTTTTTCCCTTCCTGTACATTAATTATGTACTTTAACTTTAATTTCCTTTCCAAAATGCTTAACTCCAATGACAGTTGTTGAGATAGGATAATAGAAATTGATCATCAGAGAGCTAAAATACCCTTGTATTTTAGAGCTTATACCTACAGTGTTTTGTATTAAAACTAGTATATATAAAATATATATGATTTCCTTGCCCTTTTCTGGGGTACTACTTTCATTATTGAATTTAAGTTTTATTTGTGATATCATACCCACACACATATATACATACACATATACATACACATGTAAAGATATAGATTATAGATAGAGAGAGAGAGAGAGAGAGAGAGAGAGAGAGAGAGAGAGAAGAAAGAGGGAAGCTGTTTGGCCAAATTAATGAGTTTCAAATGCCTTCTGTGACTCAGTGATCACTCTGAAGCATAAACATTTTTATAAAGAGAATTTGTCCTTTTATTGTTGTTACTTATACTTTTCTGAAAATTGGTGCAATCATTAGAGCTAATCTAGGAGCACAAAGATTAATAGTCTCAATTCTTTTAATAGTCTCAATTCTTATATTTATGCCTATGATGAAATTTTAGTCAACTTTCATGTATGCTGTAAAGAAGTGAGGACTTTGCCCATTAACATAAAAGTTTTTTGCTAGGTTCTCAATTACATTGCATTAATTTATATATCTGCACATACTCCAATGTATCTTACTGGTAACTTTGCAATAAAGATGGAGAAACATATTTCCTCAAAAATGTTGTTGTTAAGGTATTTTGGCCAAGTATATTTATATGCAAAGTTTAGCATCAGCTACTCTTATTTTAAAATCTGATATTGAGAGCAGAAAAAATAGGCTCACAATGTTGTTCCATTTATTTGCTCTTTGTTATAATTTTTGGCCTTTTTCTGCCTTAATATTCTCCTTTTCCTCAGCATTTTATTTTCACAAATCTGTTTTAAATAGAACCACTTTTTCAAGTTTTTTATGTTTGTTCATTGCAAGTGAATAGAAATATAATGTGTGTATGTTTGTGTGTAAGAGTCTGTGAATGTATGAGCAATGGAGCTAGGAATGGCAGGAGAGAGAGAGAGAGAAAGAGAGAGAGAAAGAGAGAGAGAGAGAGAGAGAGAGAGAGAGGATTGGAGGGAGGAATAGAGGGAGAGAATCATTCAATTAATAAAGAACTCACTTTGCAAACACGAGGACCTGCATTTAATTCCCCAAATACATATAAGAATGCTATGGATGTTGGCACACTCTGGGGCGATGGAGGCACTAGGGTCCCTGGACCTCACTGGTCATGCAGTGTACCCAAAGTGACGACCTCCAGACCAGTGAGTGAGCATCTCTCCAAAGGATGCAGGCAGCATTCATGGGGGCTACACTGAATGCTCTAGTCCCTACATACACATACATGCACAGGAGCGCCCTAAAACCTGTGACATTGCACACACGATCATGCCTGTATCCATACATACGTGTATAAAAGTACATCAATATAGAGTCAGTTGGCAAGAAAGCCTCTAGGGAGGAAGATAAGAGTGGTTGCTAAATTAGGAAGCTGTAAGTCAAATCCACTGAAACTATTTGTATTAGACTGTTTTCTTTTGGTAATAATGTAATACCATGGAGTGAGTGATGTATCAAGCAAAGAACCCATTCATAATTTCTCCACCCGAATGAGTTTGTCTTCTAAAATTAAACCCTTCCCAGAAGCCTCACCCCATAACATCATATTGACTTCCTCGCCCTTCTTTCAACATCGCCTTCCATTCTGGCCCTTCCAACCTCCCTTTCATTTGTGCTAGGAACAGCTCAAGGCCTCTTGTATACCACACAGTTGTATGGATTGCCCCTTTCCAACCTCCCAGTGTCGCACAGTAAGTGCTAAATTTCACCACATTCAGAACTCAGTCACTATTCAAATCATATTCCAACCTTTGCAGTACTGACTACATTTGATTCATCTAAACATTACTGAACTTTGTTCTAGAATACATTTAAGAAATTTGTAGTTAGGTTCATCCTTTGAAACCTTACATTTAAATTTTTCTATGTAAACCAAAAGCATTGTTCAGTCCCAGGCTAATTATGGCAAACCACTTTCAAATACTTTATTTACTAAGTGGCTTGGAATCATACAGTTTTCTGTTGTGCTAGTGGGAGCATATGCCCCTAACCTCTGCTGATTTTTCTTACCACTTAGCATACATTCATTATATGCATGCACTACTGTGTGAGCTTCTAAATACTTGGATGTCAATTCTCTACTATTACTTTAATTCTCCTACTTGTCTGCAAATAAGAAAAAGTAGGTTGAAACAACTTCAGATCTTTGTTGTTACCTGTTGCAAATACTCCATTTTTCTGTTGTAGCAAAAAGACATCCATAGTTGACAATGAATATGCAAGATAGATATGTTCTGGACCTTGTGTGTTAACACAAGTAGCTGCTCTGTGATTCAAAGTTTGTTGGTCCCTCTCCTAAGTCCAACCTTTTCTGTTACTTTGGATACTCGTGCTCAATGAATCTAGAAAAAGTGTTTTTCAGATTCACTATGTGACCATCATTTAAAAACTGAAATACCCCTATGGTTATTCCTGCCTTTGTTTCTATTATCTTTCTTTCAGTAAAGAGAATTGAACCAAGCCCTTCTGCTTGCTGTCTGGACATATGTCTACCCTAATAGCAGCTCTTTCCCTTGGTTACGCTTTTGAAACAGTGTTTCTCTCATGTTTCCTCTATATTCTCTCTTTGGCCTTCTTGTTTCTTCCTGTTGATCTCACCCATTGGAGTGAAATCTTATGATCTCCTGGCATCCACAAAGTGCTCTGCATCCAAGTAATTCCACATCTCATTCTACGTTTCCTGTGGTTCTATATGATATATAATTATATATTACATAGTATTAAATTATATATACATACATAAGCAAAATATCAGTCTTCTAGAACTTGCTCTATATGCTCACTTAACATGCTGGAGTGAGCTGTGTCAGCATTTTTCTATTTCCTGTAAATCATTCTGTGATTTGCAGAGAAGAAATATGATATATTCTAAGGTGATGAAACTTGAGAATTTGGTTATCATGTTTCTCATACTATTTGCATATTGCCTAAGTACTTTTACTCTTTAGTATTATAATTATATTTCACATAAAAGCAATAGTTCCAGTGTTACAAACAGTAGGCAACTGGGCTGTTCTGATTATCTAAATTGGGCCCGGGAGTCTGCTTAGTGGTTAAAGCATATGCCCAGCAAGAATGAGGGTAAAAGGATGGTGGATATGGTGACCCCTGTAATTTAAGCCTCAGAAGGAGAGGTGTGATCCACAGAGCATAGTAGATAGTCATTATAAGGTTATCTACATCACAATCTCTGGGTTAGATTGATTGAGCCTGCTCAGTCACTAACGTGTTATCATACAGCAGGATGATAACATCAGTGTCAGAAGACACATGGAAGGGCTTACAAATAGTGCCCATTTACTTAAATGTCCTATCTCAAGAGTTTCAACTTTTAGTCTTTTCGTAGCATATTCTACATTTAGAAAGGCTAATTCATAAATTAGAAATTTTTTTCACTCCCCCACTTTTCTGGTTATTTCCCTATGAATGTGGTATGCATGAGTTAGTACACGTTTTCATGTATATGTGTTTCCATGTGTCTTCATGTACATGGCAGAATGTACTCATATTCTTATGTATACTTAGAACAATATTTATATTGTCAAAAATCAAAAGGGGTATTATAAACTTCAGAAATGAGGATAAATCTGAAATACTCATTGTTTTATTTTTACAATACTTTGTTTTGAGAATTCCATGTAATGTATTTTGAACATATTCATCTTCCACTCCTCTCCCACTTTCACACTCTTCTCCTTTCCTTCCTTTCCTCCCCACTCAAAGTTGAGATTTATTTATTTATTAATTAATTAATTTATTTATTTATTTATTTTATCCTTTCACCTTCAAATCTCACTGGTACTGTCCACTTCGTCTCAGGATTAAAGTCTGCTCTGGTATGTCATCCTGCTTTCATGTTGTGGTGGCTTTTATACGTTTCTAATGTGTGTTTCTAGAAATTACCTCTCTTAAAGCAAACAATGTGTTCATGAGCAATATAACATTGAACATCACCATCAAACCTTTTCATTCCTCATTGTTTCCATCAAGTACTACAAGATCTTTTTAAAGTGCAGCGCAGTGTATTAGGAAATGGACAGATTATCCGGAGTATATGCTAAATTAGCTACTGAGTTGAAATATATGTTTTGCTGAACATTAAGTGTTCAGTTATTTCTGGGCTACAAAATAAAAAAATGGATCTACATTGTCCAGAAAGCATTTGTCTGAGTCAGGCGGGGGAATGAAGGGCGAATCCTAGAGAATGCAGAGGGAAGCAGCCTGAGGAGAGAGTGGGCCGAAAAGCAAAGCATCATGTTAGAAACATGCGATCTACCGCGGAGACTTGTGGACAAGAAATTCAAGCAAAAGCACTTATTTAAAATTGAAAAACCCACTTTGGCCATAACCATGGGAGATGTCAGTATTCCAAGCATAGGAATGATTGATTTCCAGACAACCACTGTGAACACAGAAAACACAAAGTGAAAGCTCACTACTTTATTTGATGAGATTTGGGTTTGCTCTATTAATGTATAAAATTATAAAGAGTAAGATGATATAAATGAAACTCATGTCGTTCCAAAGCCCTTCTAAAGCAGAGGCATTTCCCTGAACGGTGTCATTTTGACAAGGAACTGTTAACATCTTCAGGTAGAGTGACTAAAGACAGGGTAGGGATTGAAGGCTGGCTGTGCTCTTTGACATTCTTGTTTCGTATCGGGTGACATGAAGAGAAACTCTGGTTTTCTCCACTCTCATTCTTATACCTGTTGCTTTTATGCTGCAATCTGTTGTTTAGAGAAATGCATTTGGCACTGAGAGAAGACCTTGGGGGAGAATGCCTTGGGCATGGTCCTGAGAAATGAGAGCAGAGGAGATGACATAGAATAGGAGAGGTAATTTGACCCGTTTCTGCCTTCATCTGAGTTACAGATTTTACTTATAAACAAAATCAATGATATGTATCATCTATAATATATTGAGCACTGAATTCAGTGAAATCATGAACTAAATTTATAACTCCAAGTGGATCAAGGACCTCCACATAAAACCAGACACAGTAAAACTAATAGAAAAGAAACTGGGGAAGACCCTTGAGGACATTGGCTCAGGGGGAAAATTCCTGAACAGAAAACAAATTGCTTATGCTCTAAGAGCAAGAATAGATAAATGGGACCTTATAAAATTACAAAGTTTCTGTAAGACTCCATAATTTTCTAAGAGGGCTATTTGTGTGGCTCCAGTGATAGTGTAATAAATTGTGATGCTGTGGGGTGTGAGCAGTAATTGAAATAAATTGATATGTCTGTTATACAGAAGAGAAATATGAGGGCAGGTGATAAGGCTCAGTAGTGTAGTACTTGTCTAACATGTGTAAGGTATGACTTCCATAGGTGGGTAAGGTTTTCTGTTGGAGTACTCTGACCGACACTGCTGGATAACATGCTGCTTGGTATGAATGAACTTTGAAATGTCCAAGAACTCTTTCCACACTCACATTTTAGAGTTTTCTCTTAGTACCAACACATAGGCTTTCAAATTTATTAAATCAAAAGAACCCAAATATAGAAGCATAACATACTGCCTATGACTCAAATGAGCTGGCTCACAAGAGTTACTCCCTCAAAACATGAGGAATCTGCTCAGCCAGTAGGTGAGGAGAAAGAGTAGAGACATATCATAGGAGTCTCTGGGACAGAGAATGACTTACACAAGTCCAAGAGGCAATGGAGTTTAGCATAATGCTCTCCTTTAGTTTAGGTGTAAAGGTTACTGACTAGGACTATTATCAGACTTCACCTGCTTTTATCTCAGGTTTGGTTGTAGAACCAGCAAAAGGATAAGATAATACCCTGTCAAGTGTTAGACATATGGAGATAAAATACTTCAAAATCTTGCCAAATCTAACTTTGCTGAATGATGACTGGGGCGCAACAGAGTTCCTACTGCAGCCAGGACTGTGGTGAGAACTGAAGATGAGCGGATCCTCACTGAGGACTTGGGCTGTATAAAATAGGGAGAAAAACAAAGATGACAATAAAGTCAGCACTCTCTACAAATCTAAACAGGAGCTATTGCATAGTTTAGGAATAATTAATATTTACATTAATATTCAACTTCTATGGTCCTGCTTTTCAAGCACAGACTTTGTTCTTGGTTTAACATTGTGAGTGTTAAGATTTGCAGTGATGAATATAACCTTAGAAGAGCAAAGCTTTTTTCATTTACTGATGATTATGATTAGGGTATACCTTTTCTAAAGGATCAGTAATTAGATTCAATAACAAATATACCATAATCATTGTTATGACATAAAATATGGTGATGTAGGTGTTTACTTGCCTTTATTTTACACATGCTTAGAAAAACTATTAACTAGCATGTGTTTATGAATATGTATGCATATGTGTGTGTTTTCATATTGTTGAAGATAGAGGGCTCACAAGAGGGTCACCTGTCTCACTGGATTGCAAGATGGGAGTTTGCTATTTTCATGTCTCTTCTGTATCCCTTGCCATCCTTCTAAACCCTGAACATTTTACTGCCATCAGTCAAAAATATAGGGTAAAACAAAAACTAGCAAAGAAACAAATGAACAAATATGATAAGTAGGTTATTCTGAAAAAAGAACAAGGGGCAGAAGCTTCACTTCTCTGCTCAGCAGAATCCAGTCCTCCTAACTATGGCATTTAATTAGTTGGGTGTATTAGAACAGTAATTCAGAATTCCTACTCTCCTGTTATAAAATAAGCACTACCAGTTTTGCAGCTGAGAGATGGCCTCATGAGGCAGTTGATGAAGTCAAACAAGGAGAAGCCAGAACTAGAACTGCACAGAGGTAGTTGGACGATACGGGTCAACAGTCTCCAATAAATGAGAGTGTCAGCAGGCATTGGTGGTGATGGAGAAGAGAGCTGGGCAGAGGGTGAAGCTATCCTGCAGAGAAGAACCTAATCGATGAATTCAGGTCTTTGAGAAATCATCAGGACAAGGCAGGGGCACCAAATGAGAACAACTTCAGCCTTGGCATGACAGCAAGGCACGTAGAATGGCAGATGGACCAGATGACAGGAACAAAGATGTAATAACACAAGGAGATGTCTATTGGTCAAAGTGAGGCTCAAAAATAGAGCAAAGTTACAAAGCTCATATGCTAATGAGTGGTCTATGCAGATGAACTACAAGCTTGTCCAAGAAGAGTATTTGTCTGTGCAATGACCTAGGATTAAACACAGCTGGGACTAACTTCCAGTGCTGGATAATTGACAGAGGTAATCCTAGTGAGCTGTCCCCACCAAATCCTCCTCCTGAAATGTCATTCCATGCTTGTTAAAGTGTGCAGTTGTTACAAAGTTAATTAAAACAAAAGAACACTAGAGGGAATCTCCATATTGATTTTGGTGATGGTTTCTTAGACATTGACAATAAAAGAATAAACTACAGATAAATTTTACCTTACCAAATTAAAACTTTTCCCACTTTACTCAATAAATATGCATACTTATTATATGCCAATTAAAAATATAGGTATATATTTAAAAGCATATCTAGAGTTGAGTTTTCAAAGAAAGCTGGTTAGATGTTTACATCAAATGTGTTATGTGTTTGCTTTGGGAGAATAGGCTGATCCTGTGAGCAGAGGCAATATATTTTTCGCACAATTTATCACAGAACATGCTTGACCTTAAAGGTTTTTTTTTCTTTCCTGGCATCTGAACATTTGGTATCCAAGTGTCTTTAATGCTAATAATGAGTATTAGTCCATTCATTCATTTGTTCATTCATTTATTTATAGAAATAGGCATAGGCAAGTGGATTGCAACAAGGTCATGGCCATTCTAGACTTCTTCCTGATTTTTTTTTTTTTAAAAAAGGTGTTTCTAGCTTTTGATGCATTGTTTACATTACAAATAACATGTAAGAAAGCTATAAAAATTGTACATTTGGGCAAAAAAATGGATGGGGTTGTTTGAAGATTGAAAACTTGTTTCTTTGGACAAATTGAATAATCACTAAAAATGTTTTAAAGTTTCCTTCCAAAATTTGTCTTTCACTTTGAAAATAGATAGCTTATAAGAATGTCACTCTAATCCTAAGGATGAGAATAAAGAAAGTACAAATTTAACTTTTTTGCAACCATCACCAGAGCAACATGAAGAAGAAAGGGTTTATTTGCTTCCACTTCCATTCATCACCAAAGGAAGTTAGAATGGAAATGTAAGCAGCACAGGGCCTTAGAGGCAGGAGATGGAGACATTGCAGAGGTGCTGATTGTTGGCTTCCTTTCAATGGTATGCATAGCCTACTTCTTTTTTTTTTTTAAATTTAGATCTTTGCTTTATTTACATTTCAAATGGTATTCCCTTTCTGTATTACCCCTCCGAAAACCATCATTTCATCCCCCCCACCCTGTTCCCCTGCTCAACCCCCACCCCTTAATTTCCGGACTTGCATTCCCCTATTCTGGGAACCGAGTCTTCATAGGACCAATGGCCTCTCCTCTCATTGATTCCTGAAATGGTCATCTTCTGCTACATATGTAGCTAGAGCCATGGGTCCCTCCACATGTACTCTTTGGTTAGTGGTTTAGTCCCTGGGAGCTCTGGGGGTACTGGTTGGTACATATTATTGTTCCTCCTGCAGGGCTGGAGACCTCTTTAGCGCCTTGGGTCCTTTCTCTAGCTGCTTCTCTGGGGGACCCTATGCTCACTCTATTGTTTGGCTGTGAGTCATTGGTATTTTGATTCACTTTCCAATAAGAATCAAAGCATGCACACTTTGGTCTTCCTTTTTATTGAGCTCCATGTGGTCTGTGAGTTTTATCTTGGGCTTTCTGACGTTTTGGACTAATATCCACTTATCAGTGAGTGCATACTGTGTGTGTTCTTTTGTGATTGGGTTACCTCAATCACGATGATATTTTCCAGTTCTATCCATTTGCCTAAGAATTTCATGAATTCATTGTTTTTAATAGCTGAGTGGCACTCCGTTGTGTAAATGTACCACATTTTCTGTATCCATTCCTCTGTGGAGGGACATCTGGATTCTTTTCAGTTTCTGGCTATTACAAATAAGGCTTCTATGAACATAGTGGAGCATGTGTTGAATTTATTACATGTTGGAGCATTTTCTGGGTATATGCCCAAGAGTGGTATATAGCTGGGTCCCCAGGTAGTGCTATGTCCAGTTTTTTGAGGAACTGCCAAACTGATTTCTAGAGTGGTTTTAGCATCTTCCAATCCCACTAGCAATGGAAGTGTTTCTCTTTCTCTACATCCTCTCCAGCATTTGCTGTGCCCTGAGATTTTATCTTGACCATTCTGACTGGTGTGAGGTGGAATCTCAGGGGTGTTCTGATTTGAGTTTCCCTGATGATTAAGGATGTTGAACATTTCTTTAGGTGTTTCTCAGTCATCCGGTATTCCTCAATGGAGAGTTCTTTGTTTAGCTCTGTACCACATTATTAATAGGGTTATTTGGTTCTCTGGAGTCTAATTTCCTGAGTTCTTTGTATATATTGGATATTAGCCCTCTATCAGATGTAGGATTGGTAAAGATCTTTTCCCAATCTGTTGGTTGCTGTTTTGTCCTATGGACAGTGTCCTTTGCCTTACAGAAGCTTTGCAATTTTATGAGGTCCCATTTGTCAATTCTTGATCTTAGAGCATAAACTATTGGTGTTCTAGTCAGGAAAATTTCCCCTGTGCTCATGTGCTCCAGGTTCTTCCCTACTTTCTCTTCTTTTAAATTCAGTATATCTGGTTTTATGTAGAGGTCCTTGATCCACTTTCACTTGAGCTTTGTACAGAGAGATAAGAATCGTTCAGTTTGCATTTTTCTACCTACTTACTTATAGAACCTAATACCACCAGCCCTTGGATGGCATCACCTACAATGGGCTGTCCCTCTCCCATCAATCACTAATTAAGAAAATGCCCTACAGGCTCCTCTATAGGCTAATCTCATGGAGGTTTTTTCTCATTTGATGCTCCCTCCTCTCTGATGACTTTAGATTGTCTCAAGTTGATATAAAACAATGTGGCACACAAGGGTCTAGTGGAAGGACAGAATCTAGAGTGTCATGCTACAGGGAAAACAGCATCTGTCCTACAGACTCCCACTATACATTCACATGAGAGATAGGATGGGACTGGTTCTCTAAGTGATCTCCCTCATGGTGTGGGCAGAAATCCCCACATGAGCACAGGGGAAATTTTCCTGACTAGAACACCAATTGAATATGCTCTAGTGACAAATGGGACCTCATAAAATTGCAAAGCTTCTGTAAGGCAAAGGACACTGACCATAGGACAAAACGGCAACCAACAGATTGGGAAAAGATCTTTACCAATCCTACATCTGATAGAGGGCTGTGTTTCTCACATATTGCCTCATTGAAGCAACAGTTGTATTCTGCTAGAGGAGGAGTAGGAAATCCTCCTGTCCTCTGCTTTCAGACAATGCTTAACAGCTGCTGGAGAACATACAGGCACAAAATCAATTGGCTAATAAGAGAAGAGCAAGACAGATCCTTCAGTTTCACATCCTCACACTGATTGCTACTAGAATATCCAGATATTTTCCTGCAGAAAAGATCAAGTTATTACTTTCCGAACATGAGATGCCATAACCAGCCCTCGTGTAGCAAATATGAAGAGGGAGAAAAGGTATTCAGGGAAATCAAGTTCAGGTGAACTAGCCTCTCTACTATTGAGGCTTAAGGGAACTCTGTGGGCTTACATTTTTTGCAGGGGGAACTGAATCACAGTTTTGTCAGTCTGGCAGGTGAAAGATTCTATTGATATTGGAATCTTGAAACCCAAATCTGCAAGTGAGAAACAGCAAGGGTCCTTATTTTACACTGTTTTGGCTGAATTGCATCTTTAAAGAAATAGCTCTGCTCCTCAAGCTTTCAACTGGATGGATATGAACCATCCCATTACAGGGACAACTTGCCCTATTCATTGTCCAACTTCTGACAACATTTAACCCTCTATCTCCAAAACAGCATCCACATGGATATCTGAACAAACTGCCAGACATCATAATCTATTAAGGTTAACACAAAATTCTCTATCAAAAGTAAGAATACTACAAATAGCCTCCTTAATATAATTGCTAATTATGCAAAATTAATGATATTAGCTTTATATTATTGTGTTGTTAATTTGACTTATGGCTTTATTTTATAAATAGTTATTAAATGTGTGTCCCAGTTTCTTACTAGGCAAATAAATGACCAAAAATATAAATAAACAAATATAAGAAATTTTGTCTGTCTTCTTATAAATATTTTCTTACAAATGTTTATTTAGAACATTCCCATATTGTGTTCCTATCAAATGAAGCTTGACATAAAACACAAAGTTCTCACTGAGATCAAAATCAACAAGAAAAATACAATAAAATAATGGCAACAATCATGCCTTTAAATAGTATTATTAGCCTCAACTTTCCAAATTCATCTTTATGATGTCTACAATAATCTCTGCTTTAAAGATAGGCACCACCTTAGAATGAAATGATGGATAAAATGTTTTTCGATTAAATGTGACCAGGAAGCAAACAAGTATTTCTATCCTAAGAGCTGTCAAACAAATTACAAACTAAAACTAAGCAGATGAAATAAAGGACAGTGCATTCAAATCAAGGGAATAACTAACCAAGAAGACATTACTATCCTATAAGTTTTTTCTAAGGTATAGCTAAAACAATTTGCAAATAAATACTTACCACTTCCCTGTTTTTACAAAATTTTAAAAATTGTAATATTAAAATCTGTTGGGATTATTGATTATGTCTTATTCAACTTGGTATCTGCTATAAATTAAACTGTATATTTTTCAGAAAAAATATGCAATTTCAAACCCTGTTGATTTAGAAGATGACTTTCTTGGGAAACACAGTCTTTAACATGTGATCAAGTTAAAAAGGGGTTATTGGAAGGACCTCATACCATTAGGACTGGCATGTTTATGTGAGAGAAAAAAAAGTAACCAAAGAACTGCACACAGGAGAAGAACAAGATTGGGGCTCCTACGGATAATCCTCAGGCAAGCAGTAAGCCTCCCAGTCTGTGGTGCTTTGTAATGAAACTCCTAGCAAATTAATACACCATAATTGTAAGTGTTTAGCATGAACAGTGAACATTTTGCAGAATAAATAAATGAAATGTCTTATAAAAAATGTCTGTATCACATTGATTTACTGAAATATGTAGATTATTCCCACAGTTCATAATGAACAGTGTCGTAATTGGAATTATAACTGCTAAATCATCTTGTTGTTCAACGTCTTTCAGTCTAGGGGTAGGGAGGAGCACTAACAATTCTTCACTTGCTCTGCTGCATGGCTGGCAGTGCCCACAATACTGGCAAGAAGAAGCCAATATTCTTGAAACCTAACACCTAACAGACAGATTTTATTATTGAAATTCACCAAATATTTAACACTGCAGCCTCTTCCACATTATCAGTTTATAGATGCATCCAAAATCCCTTTGCAATGATGGAAATTATAAGAACCTTTTCATCCCATTTCAAGAATGTATTAAGGTATAGTTGAGAACTGATTAATTATACCATTGAGGATTTTGTTCAATGAGTTTTAACCATGTTCACACCCTCCCTCAAATCCTCTGAGATTCATCTCAGACCCTCCTCATCCAACTTTGTGTCCTTTCCTTTTATTCCACAATTCAAAGGCAAGGTTTGCTGCCCATGTATTCATAGACACGGGGCCTTCCATTTGGAACACTGCAATCTCCACAATGTTGAGACCTCTGTAAGGAGTTGAATATTCCAGAAATACTCTAGTGAGAAAGAAATGCTTTTAAACTACATATAACTAAAGGAATGTGTACATTTCAGAGGCAGAGGAAGCCAGGACCACTGTTTAGGTACATGGGATGAAAAGTCAAATAGGTTGAGTATTTGCAGATCTATGACATTGTCTCCGTGGAACTCGCTGTCTGAGCAGCTGAGGATTTTATGCTACATGATTTTATATACACTCTACTTCATATTATGAAGTTGCTGCCATTCTTTATGGCAGCAAGTTTAACAAGTTTGAGAAGTTATATTGAACATTTATACTCTAAAGAAATCCATTTCAATAATAAAGTTTATTTGGAAATTTCATGTTTCAGCAATTTACAAGAATTCTGTGTTGTTATGCATATAAAAGTTGGGATTCCACATCTCCTTTAATATATTAGTGACACAGAATTGATTTTTCTTTTAAAATGTAAAGCCATATTTCCTCCAGGTAAGGGCTTTATCATGACAAATCTCTTTACCAGAAGGATATTTAGAAACATACTCTACATGTAATACAGGGAGAAATAGAAGAATTAATGTTCCTAAATGGACATGGTTTAAATTTACATGCACAAGTTTGTACAGAAATCTGAACAATGGAATAAATATCTCAGATGTTATTAAGCTAACATGATTTTTGTAATTGTTTAAATATTGACCACAGCTTTAGTAACTTCCTTAGAAACTTCTTAGAAATCAAAATAAATAATGATCTATGTCCCTAATATTCAAATATGCACAGTTAAATTCAGCAGTTTTTTATTATGAAACCTAATTTGGAACTTAATCATATATTAAAAACAATATAGATTCTCTGCATTAATCTTCATCTCTGAATTTATGCGACTAGAAAATGTCCTCAGCCTGAGGGTTTCTGCCATCATTTCTAATTTGACTCTTCACTCTGACAAGGACTGATGGAGAAGAAATGAAGTAATGATACCTCTGACCTTGACCCTCACTGGCTGTCACTGTTGACACTGAGTAGGACAGCCTGAAGAGCTGTGGTGGCCTAGAACATTGGTTTCCAGTGGATGGTACCCAGGAAGTGGGCATAGAATGTAAGAAATGGGAGTAAAAAAATGAGTCAAAATACTTCACCGACAATGACAGATCCAGATATATATGTACGTTGAATTCAGGAAAGACAGCCAGAGGAGCACAATGGGAGGGTACATATAGAGGAGACAGACTTTTTCTTTAATTAGGCCAAAGTGTTGGTGAGCAGACAAGACAGGTAAAGAGGCCTGCCTAGTGAGAAGTGCTTCTGCTTACTCACAAGCTCACAAGAGCGAGTGACAGAAACTGGACTCTAAAGCTGCCACCTTGTCTTTTTAGTTTTGTGCATTTATCTTTAAGACAAGAGTGTTACAAGGAGTATTTCCCTGCACATGGAATGCACTAACACTCCAGTATGAATATGGGGAAATGACAAAGCCCTAGTCTACTTCTGCCTGCCTGCTTCAGATAAAAATACATCTCATGACTGTGAGAGCCTCCAAACAGCAACCTGCGGCAACCCCAGGTGTGTACCCGACTTTCTGTTTTTACCCGATGCAGATGTACAAAAAGTTAGGGCACAAAGGACTTCAGAGATATTCAAGAACTTGACTTACTTTCTCCACCAAGTTCCACCGAAATCAGAGGGTGACAAAGGGAAGGTGCCAGGCCCAAGGACCTCGCTTCCTCTGCCCTCCTCTTGGATTCATAGTTCATGCCCCTCACTAAGGCATTCAATTTATGAAATAAGACCCCGTCTCCAAGTTACAGAAGCCTGCAGTGTAACATGCGGCAGGCATTCTCTTACTCATGGTGTCATCTTCATATGTGTGTTGTTTGTGTACATCTTGTTGCCCTGAGTTAGGTGAGAAAAATCTCACTACAAAGATAAAAAAGAGAATTTTGACCTGGCTGCAGGGTCTGCCATCCGTTTAAGCCTGCTTATTTAATATCCTGCAATCTCTTGTCCTGTGACCCATTTCATGCAGGCTTAGGTTTACTTTAAAAACAAGCCCCAGTCCTCTATCCAGCATCTGTGCATCCATGTCATATGGCCTATCTCTGCTCTCCTCTTTACCATGTAGCATGGTGCACATGCTAAGCCCCCTCATGACACCAGACTACCTCCTTCCTTTTTCCTCCTTAGAGTCCTGCAGATGGACATATCTTTTCTTTCTCGTAGGCCTGAGACTCAACCCCAGAACCTACCAGTCTATGTTATAAACATTCTCTTTCTCCTATCAAATCCAATAGCTACCTGAATGCTCTGCCTACTGTTAAGGTTAGAATATGTCCCTAGAAGATTTTATGTTAGAAGCTTAATCCTCAGATGCATACACTGATGGTGACTGGCAGTGAGATCTTCTCAAAGATTAGAATTATAGAAGGCCATGGGGATGTGGAGCCCGTAGGCATTTTGTGCTCTAAAAGGAGAGAAGGAGGATTGGATCTGGCAAGCAACTCATGCCTTCTGCTCTAACACATTATAGCAAAATATCCCTCACCAGAGGTACCTCCTACATCCTAGACATTCCAGACCTCAGAATTGAGAGAAATATTTTTATACCTTTATTATTTATCTAGTTTCATGAATTTTGTTGTAGTAACACAGACTAAGAAACATATATTCAGCTTGGACTTTGGAAAAGAACCCTCAGTTTCCTTTAGGGTAAAATAGGTATAATAAATATCTCAGAATTCATAAAATGTGCCCAACACAGCTAATATTAGGTAACGTTTATGCTAATTTTTTTAAGTTGTTGGTCTTAAATCTTCAGTCCTCACAGAGGAGGTGATCAGAATGTTTACTGCGAGACAGTTTGCCTCCCAAGGATAGTCATCCAAGCCCAAGTCCCTAAAGGCTGTGCATGTGCTTGCAATTAGGGAACTATGTTGAAAGTATAGAGTGATCTAATGACCCAAGTCACAGAAGACATGGTTAGTCAGTAGGAAAGAATGCAGACATGGTGAGCCACTGGCATGAACCCGGTGAGAGCGGGCCATGCTCAGGATCCAAACAAGAAAAAACTTCACGTTTAATTCACTAAATTTAAGGTGGTTTTCATGTCATCAATGCAAAGTGAAGAGAACCCAACATGGAAAGACAATTTAACTCAAAATATAGATAGGCTTATTTTATGGACTGTATTTTAATCTAGTATAAAATCTCATTCAGTTAGATTAGTTGCTTCCAATAAAAGCCAGTCTATTACCTGACTCACAGTTATGCTATTTAGCACCAAACTAAACAAACCTGGACTGAACAAATAATAATATTGCTTACTCATTTATCTATTTTAATGATATTATTAATAGGTTTGATCCTTGATCATAGCAAGTTTTGCAAAATAGTTACCCTAATGTCCAAAATCATGAAAAGTTAAGTATCTTGTTCTAAGAGTTTTTTCAAGTGCTGTCGGCAGCTAATTCCCCACTGATTGTGTGTGTGTGTGTGTGTGTGTGTGTGTGTGTGTTTTATATTATAGCATTAAGAATTACAACACATGTTACTTTATATAGCACCATAATATTATATGGATATATGTATAAATAGATTTTCTGAATAGCTTTCAACTTATTTTAACATATTTTCACATTGTATGCTCTTTCCCTAAATCTTTAGAAGCTAATTTTCAAAATAATAATCTTCAGCCTTCAGTATCCAAATGAGTTTCAGTTTTAAAATAAAAATATAAATAATTGTAAGTGATCACCATAACTTTTTTACCTTCTTATTTGCCTTTGTAATGCTTTCATTTTTGTTTTGTTTAGGGTTTTTTGTTTGTTTGTTTGTGTTGAGACATGATCCCACTCACTGTGTAGCCCAGGCTTTTCCTGAAATCAGAACCCCTGGGCTTTGAAGTAGCATATCTGACTCTGACATTCAAGCACTCTTGGTGGAGGTGGAAATTCTTGCATGAGCTTTTCATGTACTTTCATTCTTACTGTTGTACTTGCAGGCTTCCCAAATCTATTGCATTCTATGTTGTGCAGATGAACATCAGCTGGTGGGCTTTTATGCTTATTTCCCCCCTCCATTCCTTTGTTTAAGCTCTTTACAATAGAACATGTAGATTTCCTCCAACTCTGCCATATGCTGGATCTTTGCTAACAAATGGGATCCTAGGTTTACTTGGTTGGTTTTCTGATGCCCTGGCATCAGAACACCATGACAAGGCAATGTGTAAAGGAAAGAATTTACTTGGGGTTCACAGATCCAGAGGGTTAGAGTCTATGACCATTCTGGCCGTGAGTATGGCAGCCAGCTGGCAGGCTCGATGTTGGTGCTGTAGAGCTTTCAATTGATCCACAAAGGGGAAACAGGAGCTCACTGAGTATTTCATGGACTTTTGAAGCTTCAGAGCCCATGCCCAGTGACACACTTCCTCCAAAAAGGCCACACCATCTAATCCTTCTCCAACAGGTTCACCAGCTAGGAAACAAACACTCAAATAGCATGTCTAATGCCCTACAGTGTGTCTTGGGGGTGGGCATCATTCTCATTAAAACCTCCTCAATAGGAAATGTGCCCCAGGATGAGTCTAAGGAATGTATTTGATGAGGGATGTGGAATAAAGACAGAAGGAGATCAGTAGTTTTTACTCCATACCAAATCAGCTACCCTGACGCCTCAGCTCAGTCAGGAACACAGTAACAGCTACAATAGAAGTACTATCTTGCTGACATACCCTAAGCATTAACATGAGGTGCCAGGTACATTGTTGATAACATGCTTTACCAGATAAATGATTCCTACCATCTAGACTTGTCCTGAAGATCATCAGTGTCCTGCCTCCCAGTTGCTGGGATTAGAGGCATGTACCATTGTACTTTGCCCAGAAAATTGTTCCTTTTCATATTTTGCTTATTTATGATTGTAGAAATGTGGAGATTCCTTTATCATTTTGAATTTATTAACACATTTTATGTTCATTAGGTGTAAGAATTTAATTAGAAAGCTGGGAAAGTTTCTCAGTAGATGAACATCTAGCATGCAAGCATGAGAACCACAGTTTGAATCCCCAGAATCTATATGAAAGCTGGACAGTCCCGGTGGCTGCATGTAACTTGGACACTTTGAAAACAGGGAGAGGGAATCCTCAGGATCAGGTAGCTATCTAGACTAGCTGATCAGTAGTCTTATAATTCAGTGTTAGACTCTGCATCAATTAAATGAGTGGACAGTGATAGCTAAAAATAACTAGCATCATTTTGTGCCTTCATATATAACGTGCATGTGTGCCCTCAGAAATATGTAGCATGTATACACATGGACCCATCCATATACATGCAAACATATATACACACATGCATTTTCAGCATACATGCTTGAGCAAATATAAATAATTTAACAAGGAAAATTAAAATAAAATGATTTTAATGTTTAAATGTTCACATTTCATATTATATAAACTTACTTTGAATTAGCATTTACATGACACAAGTATTTTGCCAACCTTATAAATTTAAAGCTGTCTAAGAGGGCTAGAGAGCAAATTAAGTAAAAAGCATACCATATAAATGAATGAAAGATATTTTAAGACTATTGCCTATGACATGGCTTCCATAGACTAATAAGATAATAAAATCTTAGTCATGGTAAAAGCTTTGCCTATTTATATTTACTTTGAAATAATCTCTTCTTTATGCATTTATCTTGTTCATATCCAATTAGCATAGGTTGAAGAATTAGTAACACAAAGAAACTATAAAATATCTTTTCTGGTTATGGGATGTGTCATTCTAGGTATTTGATTTTGCTTTCTGAATACTGGTGAGTCCTTTGACTAGCATATAAAATGTCATACTTTACAAATTTTACGTATATTAGTTTTCCTTAACCTAATAACCTCTAAGCTGTCAAAAATTCCCAAGAACTACATTGTAAATTTTTGCAGTCTTGTTAGAAATCGGAGATGAGTGAACTCACCATTTTCACCCTGCCTATCAACTACAGCCCGTCGTCATCAAGCATCATAATTTCCTTATCAGTTTTGTTCTTTCTTTTGGCTTCATTTCTCAATCTGATCTCTGAATGCTAATTAGGCTGAGGCAGCTCTCCTGTGTGGGCTGCTCCTCCCTCATTTTTCCCATTCACTGCTTCAGGTTTCATTTGGCCTCACTGCTAAGGTGTTGGAAATGTCAGGAACCACGGGAAACCGTCATGTAAAATAAGTGTTCGCTCTTCTCACCGTCTCTTCCCTGACAGTATAGAGACATGAGGCCACCAATTAGAAGACAACCAGCTCCTTGACCTTTAGGCCTTGGTTTTATCCCTGAACTTGCTGCTGCCCAAAGCTTCTATTCTGAACAATAAACATTTGGTGCCTTTTGCAAACGGCACAGATAATTAAGATTGATATAATTTTTGTTTATACTTACTATATTATAGCCATGACAGTCCTCAAGGAGCTGTTGACTTGAACAAAAAAAGTCTGTTTATTCACTCCCTGAATTTTAAATCTTGATTAAAAGAAAGATTAAAGTGGTATTTGGAGGTCAGACATACAAGGCTTTCATAACCATGAGTATGGGGCATTTAAACTTGGTATTTTTAGGTAGGCCTCATGGTAAACTGTGCTTTGGGACTTCACGCTACTTCTGGTGATGCATAGATCGGTTCTATAAGGCAAGCTTATTAATTCGCAACAACATTATATTCTCTATGATTGGGTCATGAACAAGGTTTGCAAGCCATGTGAAATATTAAATCCTTAAAATCTATTTTATCTAGTATTGCTTATAATAATAACAAACTTGTTTCTATATATAAGAAGCAAATATTTTCTTTTCTATGGTTTTCTTAAGATTTGTTTTTTATCATAACACACAAAGATGAATTTTTCTCTAGATAAATTTGTTTTATTACTCAATATTTCCTTGAAAATAGTAAACATATATATTGTCAGAGAAATATTGACTTCCCTACCAAAGGCAATTAACAGACACAAGGACAGAAGAAATTATATTAGCATTTCAAGATACAATGAAGTGATACTTCAAATATGTAGTTTGTTGTATTCTTAATAAAACAATCAAAACAATAGTTTAACAAGCATTGAATTAAACCTTACATATCCCTGTCTCTTTTTAAACAATATTTCACTTCTGAGAAAATCTTTTAATATGGCAAACAAATGCAATAGAATTGAGTATTTAGATATAAATTGTGTCCAATACTTTCTTTGTAAAGAATATACATATTCTATTTCTTACTATTAAATGAATCACAACAAAAGAAAATACTAATAAACAACAAATAGCTCAGAAGAAACTGCCAAAAGTGTCTCCCTCCAATTGCATAAGTGAAAGTGAATGAAGTATATTACAGTGCACGTGATGCATGCACGCTGGCCGCGTGATACATGCACACTGTCTAAAGTCTCAGTCCCTTGTCTGTATTATTAATATGGTAGACACTTCTCTGTATTACCCATAGCAGAAAAGTTTTATGATAAAGTTATTAAAAATGTATCATTCTTAATTTATGTGAAGTGTCAAGGTCACCTCTTGTTTCACTAACCTTAGAAAAGGTTTATATGACATGGACTCATTTCACAAAATGTTAGAAAAGAATAAACATGCTAAACTTTGAATTTAAAAATTTTGTAATTATATTTCATACAGTTTTACCATTAAAGCTTTCTTTTTAGTTTAATTGAATATTTAAATATATAAATCATTGTGCCAGTAAGCTAAAGCCCCAAAGAATAACACACAGGACTTATTTTGATGTGGTAATGAAGTCCATTTGAGACTTCAGCAGGAACTGCATTTAGGCTAAGATGCACCCCAGGACCACACTCAACATAGTATTGCATCCTCTTTACCCATATGTAAATTAGTGTTTAAGCTTCTGCTGTTTGTTTCCAACATTTTTCCACTACTCTATAGTTTACTAACAAATGTACTATGGGATATGTACATCATTATCTCCACTATTACCACCACCAACACCACCATCATCATCATTATCACTACCATATCACAACCACAACCACCCCAATCATCTTCAATACCATATCACCACCACTACCACCACCACCAACCACCACCACCACCACCACCACCACCACCACCACCACCACCACCACCACCACCACCACAACCATCATCATCATCATCATCATCTACTTCTGATGTCTCTAAACTTGACTAAAAGAAAACCCATCACCTACGGCTCCAATTTCTTATTCCTACTCCCAGTGGAGATTTTCAGATCTTCTCCAGAAAGACTTCCTGCAAGAAATCTTATTTGATTTTCTTTAACTGATTGATCTCATGATTGAATCTCCTATCTTAATTCTAGACAGACTGTCTACTTACTCTGCTTTGAATGGATTCTTCTGTTCAAATTAGTGAATAGTACTCAAACTTTCAGATTTCTAAAGTTATTTTCCTAACTGAAACAACCATTCACTAATTTCTTACTCATCTTTTCAATGGTTTCTATTGAAAAAAAGCCTATGCTAGAGTCTTTTTTAAATATTTTATTAGATATATTCTTTATTTACATGTCAAATTTTGTCCCCTTTCCTGATTTCCTCCTTGAAAATTCCATAACCCATCTCCCCTCCCCCTGTTCCCCAATCAACCCACTCCTGCTTCCCTGTCCTGGTATTCCCCTATACTGCTGAATTGAGCTTTCACAGGACCAAAGGCCTCTTCTCCCTTTGATGTCGAACAAGACCATCCTCTGCTGCCTATGCTTCTGGAGCCATGGGTAACTCCATGTGTATCCGTTGGTTGATGGTTTAGTTCCTGGGAGCTCTGGGGGAACTGGGTGGCTCATCTTGTTGTTCCTCCTATGGCACTGCAAACCCCTTCAGCTCCTTGGGTCCTTTCTCTAGCTCCTCCATTTGGGACCCTGTGTTCAGTTCAATGGCTGGCTGAGAGTATCCCCCTCTGTATTTGTCATGCACTAGCAGAGCCTTCCAGGTGACAGCTATAACAGGCTCCTGTCAGCAAGCAATTGTGGGCATCCACAATAGTGTCTGGGTTTTGTTACTGTATATGGGGTGGATCCCTAGGTGGGGCAGACTTTGCATGGTCTTTCCCTCAGATTCTGATATACACTTTCTCTCTGTATATCCTTCTGTGGGTATGTTGCTCCTCCTTCTAAGAAGGACCAGAGTATCCATACTTTGTTCTTCCTTCTTGAGCTTCATTTGATCTGTGAATTGTGTCTTGGGTATTCCAAGCTTCTGGGCTAATATCTACTTATCAGTGATAAGTGGATACCAGTGAGTGCATACCAAGTGTGTTCTCTTGTGATTGGGTTACCTCACTGAGGATGATATTTTCCAGTTCCATCCATTTGCCTAAGAATTTCATGAATTCATTGTTTTTAGTAGCTGAGTAGTATTCCATTGTATAAATGTACCAAATTTTCTGTATCCATTCCTCCATTGAGAAATATCTGGATTCTTTCCAGCTTCTGGCTATTATAAGTAAGGCTGCTATGAACATAGTGGAGCATCTATCCTTATTACATGCTGGAGAATTCTCTGGGTATATGCCCAGGAGTGATATAGCAGGGTCCTCATAGTATTATGCCAATTTTCTGAGGAACCGCCAAACTGATTTCCAGAGTGGTTTTACCAGCTTGCAATCCCACCAGCAGTGGAAGAGTGTTCTTTCTCCACATCCTTGCCAGTACCTGCTGTCTCCTGAGTTTTTGAACTTAGCCATTCCAACTGGTGTGAGGTGAAATCTCAGGATCATTTTGATTTGCATTTCCCTGATGACTAAGGATGTTGAACATTTCTTTAGGTGCTTCTTAGCCGTTGGAGAGTTTCCAGACAGAAAAAGGACTATGCTTTTATTCCATTTCATGTGGCTGAGTGCCTCACAGCAAACACCATAAATTTCTGGCCTAGTTAACTGAAAATCCTGGTGTGCTCTGGATGAGTTTCCTCTGTTATCAAGGTCATTATTTCCATTCTTCACCAGGAAATCAGAGAGCTGGCCTGAATATGATAATGATTAACATGAAGTTATTAAATGTTTACATTCTTTATCTAACTCACTCCTTATCAGAATCTTACTAGGAGATTCCATGTATGGCAGCAGTATTGCTTGGAAGCAATACCACCAAGAAAAGATATGCCTTATTTTTTAAAGTGGCCCACTTTAAAACCCGACAGGGCACATTAAAGCCATGCCAAACCTGAGAGGAAGATAGCTTGTGGAACATTTGCATGTCCCTCTGGGGACATTGCTAGCTTAAGTCTTCTCTTCCCACAGTGTCAACGTTTTTTCTCAGCCTAGTGACACTCTTTTCCCTTCTTTCCTGGTTATTTCCTTTTGTGGATGTAAGTGGGAAATCACACATTTCATTCATTTGATTTCAGAAGACACAATTTAAATGGTAGCTCATGGGGAAAGGAGCACCTCTACACTGTGGGGTTGTGCTGGAGTATAATCAGCGCCTGAAATTTCATTGGCTGGTGGCGTGGTTGGATGAGTGCCACACTCTGTACACATCAACTTTACCACTGAGCAACAATAATGTCACTTTCTAGGCTCCAAAATATGTTCTCTTAAAAAAAATGTTTCAGAATCGTTGTATTTGCCTAGATACCATATGTTAGAGAGTGTCTAAAATGTTTTTGGAGTTCTGCAAGTTGATTAGCAGAATTTAAAGGTTACCTGTTTTAATTAAGAAGTGTATTGAGATAGAATATATTTCATAGGAATTGGTTAGGCCTCCTTTACAACAAGACATGACTTTTGATAAAACACATTCACTCAGTTGAGTTTACAAGAGAGCTAAAGCCATGGTAAATCTCTGGTTTCTCAGCCTTCATCCTCAATCTATCTTTGGGTATATTATCATCAGAGTTTAAAACATTTCAAAGTAATTTAAATGCCTCCACTCACTGGTCATCTTGGACTTCAGGAAAAGCCAGATGGAGCAATAAATGCCCAAACTACCAGCACACAGCAAAGAGTCTAAGAGAAGCCAAGACAGGAAAAATAGCAATTAGAGACTTATGGTCCTACCTCCTGCTTCTCTAGTAATACCAGACTGGTAAACTTGGGCTCTTCCATTTCCTAACATTTATACCATCATATAAAACAACAAAGAATGTGGACTTTACCGAGGTTCATTAAGGTCAAATTAATAGAATCTAGGTTTTTTCTGTGGCCTTACCTAGAGACCTGTTTGTTTGTTTGTCTTTTAATTATCTTTAACCTTACAGTCATTACCACTTCCAGTTCTGCCCTCCAAAAGTTCCTCATCCCATCCCTTTTCCCCTGACTCCAAGAGGTTGTCCCCAAACCCCTAAATACCTCCCCACAGCCTACCAGGCCTCCCCATTCCCACTAAAAGAACTGCGGAGACAAAAATGGAGAAGAAACTAAGGGAAAGGAGGGACAGTGACCCGCCCAAACTGGGACAAGGGGAGGCTTCAAGGCCTGACACTATTACTAATGCTATGATGTGCTTACAGAAGGGAGCCTAGTATGGCTGCCCTCTGAGAGACATGATCTTTTAGACAAACCAAAGCATTACATAATGTTATGTCTCCGTTTAAGACATAATCTAGCTTGGCCTATCAACCACCTAACCTTGAATCAACTCTAGAGTAAATCTGGCTCACCTGACGCCACACTGAGAAGGCACAATGAATAATTACCTTTCCAGAAACACTCAACTCCCTTCCCGAACCGTCCCTTGCAGAAGTCGTGCCATGTGTTTGGGAGCCTACTCACTTCACTCATTTACTCAAGAACATTGTAACTTTCCCTTTCCTTATTATTTCTTTATCTTTTTCTTTCATACACTATCCAGGAAAAACAAAATTATCAGTTTCTTTTTTTTTTGAGTCTATTTAAATTACACATTTAATTGTTATTAGTGAGACTGAGGACCCAAACAGAGAACAGGAAACTTGATCCCTTGGAAACAACTTGAGGCAGGAGTCCTCTGGGAGACTGGTTACTCTTCTCAGGCAATAGGGACTTCATTAAATCACCTTTCAAGTATATAAGAGGAAAATAATATGTATTTAAAATAATGTAATTAAAGTTTTACCCTGGTTTAGTAGACTAGTGGTTGTAGCTTTTCCTCCAGTATCACGTTGAGCAGGTCTTAAGCCCAGTGGTTTCCTATAAGCATTTGTCCTTATACCTACTGACAAGCAGCTCTCACCCTTACCAAGGAAATGTCTCTGCAACAGATAGAGAGTGCTACAAAAAACCACAAGCAATCAACATGCAGAGTTGTGGAGACCAGTCCCAGCAGATACATTTACAGATGACTCCCAAACCTGAGGGTTGGGGAGCATTGTGAAATAGGGAGCAGAGCCACTGTAAGAGCCAGAGGATAGACTCTTACCCTATCCTCATGTGCAGTGAGATCATGTCTGCTAGTGACAGTAGAGGCCACACCCATAAGTTCTCACGATCATGATTCCCCAATTGGGAGCTGTACAAGGATCACACCAATGTACATGTCTCAGTGGACCCAGAAGAGCCTAGGAGTATATAGTCCATTCTTAGGTTGAATTTCTCATAACATTTCTGCTTCTTCAAATGCTGAGGTTATAGTTCTATGCCTGTGACAATAGTCTTTGATCTTTAATTTTTGCCCTTTGCTTTTTTTCCCTCAGCATTCACTATAAATGAGAGGAAGTACAGGGACACATCTCATGGCAATGAGGGCAAAAAACAGGGCACTGATGAGCTCAAGATATAACACCTCAAATTTATCACTGTGAAGGACCAGAACATCCCATGCCAAAATAGGATTCTCTGATATATCAGTTATTTTGAGTTGCTGGTTTCCAGAAGTTACAGATAGACCAAGCACAGAGAAAAGCTGTTCTTTGGTGAGAGAAACTACATCAACAACAACAAAAAAATAGAGTCCAGCCTGTATCAGAAAGCAGGGGAGATGAGTCATCAGAGGTTTTTGAAGTTGGAGAACACATTGGCTTAAATCTGAGACACAAACTTTCCCTTTGCATTTGGGTACATTTTCCAGCAATCTCATCTTAACTACCCTGTCCAGTATAACTTTCATTCCCTGTTTTATGAAAGGATCAGATTTCAGACTCTCAGGTCTACTTACTGTAGAGACTTACTAATTTCTCTGAGTTTTCTGCCCCATGCATGTGAGATCCATATGTTAATACATTTGCAGTTTTCTGATTAATCTACTTAACTGTGGGGAGTCAGTCAGGAACTGTGCTGGGCAGAGAGAAAATTATTTTTCCTTCTTCACAACACTACTGATGACAGTTGAGTCTGTCGAGCAGGCTGCACTGCATGAGATAATGAGATTCCCCTGTGTTGATATTACTGCCGCTCACACTGTGAGCTGTACACAGCCTAACTGATGTTCAGTCAGGCACCTGAAGGGGAGTTGGCACGGTGTTAGAACCCCAAGTGTGGGATTGTCTTAGTGGAGTAGAAACATGTCAAGGATCTAAAATTTAAGCCTATAAATTAATAATGCATATGTTTTGGTGAAATATCAGATAGAATCCAGAAATATATATGCATATCATTCCTATTTAAAACTTATGAATGATTGCATTCTTGTCCCAGTTAAATTAAACAAAATTGTTGATATTGATTTCTAAGCCAAAAGTTGTTCAATATTCAATACCCTTATCTCTAAAACCTAGATTTAAAAAAGATAACACTAGATGACACTATTAGTCTTGAAGAATAGAATATGCTCTTCTAGAGATTGTCAACATTAGTCTCTGAACACTGTATCCTAAGATGGATATATATAATACTATGGGAAGCTGAGAGCAGTGAAGAAGAATGGAAGAAACCACCATAGAAGGGGTCTCTGGGCTTTTATTTCAGCCCACTCACAAGCAGAGAGAGGTTTTCCTCGGAAGTTTCTTTTTAAGGAACATTGTACATTAAAGTACTTGGGACTGACTCCCTGTCAAAGATTAACTCTCAGGAAAGAAGACCATGGTAAGCACCATACCCAAAGCTCTCAGACTCATGTACATAGCTAATGTTTTATTCAATTCCACCTTAAGGAAAAAAATAAAAAGTGAAACATTGCTAGTTTAAGCATTGGCATAAAATTAGGCTAATATCACTAGGTTAACAGTAATGGCAGCAAACAGTAGCTATAAGGAAAAGAATATATATTTTAATCTGTAAGTTTTCTGAGATATATGCTATTCTTTCATGTTTAAAATTTAGTTTTGCAGTTTGTATACCATGGGTTCATTTATGGTTTTCATTTGGAGAATATGTAGCATAATTCTTTCAAATCCTATTTTTAATGATGGTTCTTAAATGTTTTATCCTCGCTTTTAGTCCACCTCCCACCAGAGGTAGTTGAAAAGAGAAGTTATGGGGAGGCAGGCGGGGGAGGGGAGAAGCAGCCCTCTTCAGAAAGGATCTTCAGAAAGGAGCTCCCATCTGTGCTGTCTGGAAATCAGCAGTTCACTTCACAGGTCAGCAGGCACCTCACAGATACACCAGTAGTCCAGGACAGTAGAGTCCGGTTAGCAACAGTGATGACACAACCTAACAGAGACAGCCAGGCCTCAGCCTCAGCCCAAGTGAGCAGGAGGGGCCAGAAGTTCTAGGCTACTCGTCTCTCAGGAAAGCCAAGATCAGCAAAGACATGAGACCCACAAGTGTTGCACAGCTAGCTGTACCAGCAAGCCAAGCTCCCTTTCCTTCACTCTCTCGAGTCCTTTTTATACGCTCCAAATATCATACTTCCTCCACATGCCTTGCCTCAGCATGGGTCTTGCCTCCACACGTGCATCAGTCAGCCCAAGTCCTCAGAGTCCCCAAAAATGCAGCCCAACTATGCAATGTAAAGCAGACCAATCCATGTGTGTTGTTAGCCAAGAATCCTTTATCACGTGTCCTTTTAAGTGTTTCCTTTAGCAGAACATCCTCTCTCCTGTGTCTACTTCAGTGAAATGTCCCTTCATGAGTCTGCCTTAGTCTTTTACCTGTATCCACTTCAGGAAAGCACTCCTTTCTATGTTTGCCCCAGCAAATAACACAACTGACTTTCCAAAGAACCCTTAAGTTTCTACTTCACTGCAATCTCTCTATCCTTCCCTCTCTTTTTCTCAGTCTCCCCCGTCTCTCTGTATATGTGTATGTGTTTATATGTGTATATGTATGATTGTGTGTGTATGTGTTTGTATAACAACAAGTCAGTTCTATTATACTAGATTTAAAGACTAGACTATAAATATGCTCTAATCTTCTTATGCAACTCTCAGACACAATATTAACTTACTATCTAGTGTGTTATTGTCCAGGAAGATAGGGCGGGGTTATTAAAGAACCACTGAGTGCATTTCATAGTCTTCTCTACAAAATATGACATTTGCAAAGTAATGAATCTACAGAGTCTGCAGAATAATAAGAAAGCGGTAAAGAATTGATGGTATAGTGGGATTCCTAAGAATTAGGATCCTTGAAAGAAATAACCATGCTAAGAATAAAAATTACTCATCTCAAGAGCCCTGCCACTGGGAGAAGTACTCATTATCTTTGATGAATCTCTCCACCAGGTCTAGAAACTTGGACCAACTTCTAAATCTACATATTCACATTTCTTAGCCTTAGCTTTTGTTTCATCTTTTCTTCTGTAAGTTGTAAAACTGTTGTGGGCAAGACAGGTTGAGAATATTTCTCTGCTTCATTTTGGCCAAAGCAGGGTATAAATTCTTATTCTCCTCCTGTCTCCTCCCTCCACAGAAGTTAGAGCAACTACAGTGGTATTGAGAACAATGAATATTAAAATAAAGACTGAGACACTCAGACTTTTAGAAAGATGCCTGGAGCTAACCCAGAGAAAACATGAGTGCCGCTTAGGAAGTGGTGTCTGAAATGAGAAATTTCCCACAGAGATAGGCTCAAGTCCCTGAACACTTGGTCTGTTCCTATTGGGTCTTACCGTTTGGGGAGGTTAGGAGCCTTCAGTAGGTATGCACTCTTCCAGGAAGTGGAATGCAGTCACTGCTGAGTGGATATTAGCCCAGAAGCTCTGAATACCTAAGATACAACTCACATATCACATCATTCCCAAGAAGAAGGAAGGAGAGGGCCCTGGTCCTGGAAAGGCTTGATGCAGCATTGTAGGGGATTACCAGGAAAGAGAAGTGGGATGGGGTTGATTGGGGAACAGGCAGAGGGAAGAGGGCTTATGGGACTTATGGGGAGGGGGAACTGGGAAAGGGAAAACCATATGGAATGTAAACAAAGAATATAGAAAAAAGAAGTATACAGAAGGAATGCATTTTTTTTCCAGGAGGAACTTACAGAAAGTATGAATTATTCCTGAAGGAAATATATCACTGGAGCAGACTTTGAGGAATTATAGGTTTTCTTCCCACTTCTGCTCCTACTCTTACTGGTTTTATTGTATGGACAGAAGTGTGATCACCCAGCTTCTAGCACCTGATGCCTGTTTGCTATGCCTCCACACTATGCTGTATTATTTTCCCCTGGAACAATTATTCAATTAAACTCATGTTCATTAAATTGCTTTTGTTTATGATATTTTATCACACAACATCAAAGGTTATATGTATGCCTGCATATCTGTGATAATAATAGAAACCATAATAAATATGCATTTTGGAGGTAACTTCAACTTTATTTCAAAGAGGAATAGCACTAGTAGAAGAAAAATACCATAGATTTAGAGTTGAGAATTCTGTCACATGTCTCCAATCTCAGCACTTAGAAGGCTGAGGAAGAAAGATTACCATGAATTTGAAGCTATCTTCTGCTATACAGTGAAATTTAATATTTAACAAAATATTATCCTATCAAAAAGGAGGAGGGAGAAGACAAGGAGGGGGAGAAGGAAGAGGAAGAGAAAAGGAGGAGGGGAGAAGGAGTGGAAGAGGAGGGTAGACAAATATTTTGTAACATTCACACAAATCAGTTTATGGGGGATGTATGGTTATCTCATAAAAAATATTTGGATACCTGCATGAATGACTGATAATGATAACTCTGAAGCAGTGTAGATCCATTGTAAAGGTAGTAAACCCTAACAGTGATGCTTTAAGTTCTTTATAGTTGGATGATATGAAGATACATTATTTAGGGTCTCCTCCATCTTGGCTCCTGGACGCTGGACAGATCTGACAGGCAGCGCCAGGTACACAGACATATCCCCAGTCTAACATCTCTTGGGTGTCAGCCTGTGAGGCTTCTGCTGCACCCAGGGCCTGGGTAGCTCTGCGGGCCGTCTGTGTGCCAGCCCTGTCAGGATTTTTGCCCTGCAGAGGGATCAGCACTTGGAAAAGGTCCCCTGCAGCATCCGTCATCTTTTCTCTCTGACTGAGCAGATGGGCAGCACCAAGTTCACAGAGACAACCCGAGTATAACATTGTTTGGGGTAAGACACACCAGGGCTCCAGTGGCACTCAAGAGTAGGGCAACACATCAGCAATCTGTGCCAGGGGAAATCCAGTCATCCAGTGGTGTGGAAATAGTTTTACAGGCTCACAGGAGGTTCAAACACCAGCCAGTGACAACAGGACCAACTAATGCCAGATATAACCAGATGGCAAAAGGCAAACGTAGGAATGTTACTAACAGAAATCAAGGCAATATGGAAGCATCTGAACCCAGTTCTCTAACAACAGCAAGTCCTAGATACCCCAACACATCAGAAAAACAAGATTTGGATTTAAAATCACTGGTCATGATGCTGTTAGAGGAACACAAGAAGGACATAAATAAATCTCTTAAAGAAATACAGGAGAAAATGGATCAAAAGGTAGATACCCTTACAAGGGAAACACAAAAATCATTTAAAGACATTCAGGAGGATATGGGTCAAAAGATAGAAGCTAATAAAGAGGAAATGCAAAAAACACTTTAAGAAATACAGGAAAACACAAACAAATGAGTGAAGGAACTGAGGAAATCCATCCAGGATCTAAAAACAGACGTAGAAACAACTAAGAGATCGCAAAGGGAGACAACTTTGGAAATAGAAAACCTTGGGAAGAAATCAGGGGCCATAGATGCAAATATCAACAACAGAATACAAGAGATAGAAGAAAGAATCTCAGCAGTCACTGATAAGTGGATATTAGCCCAGAAGTTCTGAATCCCTAAGACACAACTCACATATCAAATCATTCCCAAGAAGAAGAAAGGAGGGGGCCCTGGTTCTGGAAAGGCTTGATGAAGCATTTTAGGGGGATTACCAGGAAAGAGAAGTGGGAGAGGGTTGATTGGGGCATGGGCGGAGGGAAGAGGACTTATGGAACTTATGTGGAGGGGGGAACCGGGAAAAGGAATATCATTTGGAATGTAAACAAAGAATATAGAAAATAAGTTTTAAAAAGATATATTATTTAATAATGTAACAATCTACTAAAGCACATTCTACTAAAGCACGTGTTTCACATATTTAGATATGACAAAATTGGAAAATATTACTTATCGTTTTGGGTAATATGTTTCTAGATCTATCTCTAAATAGCAGATGATTCAAGGAATAATGTAAATTTCTCATGACCTCACAAGTATTTTTTTTTTGTCTCTCGAATACAAAGAAAAATAAAGTAAAACAGTTTGAGAAGAGGATACATGGCAGCTCACCATAACATTTTAGTTTGAATTTGTTCTTAGGAATAAAATGACAACTGTTAATTTTCTGTATCCACTCAAGCTTTAGATACTGTTGACCTCAAATAAATAAGAGATAATGCTATTCAATATGTCAGTCTTAAAGAAAAGTGTCCTCTATAGGCCTCTGTATTTGAACACTCGGTTCCTCATTGCTGGTGCTATGTTGGGAAGTTTGGGGACTTCTAAACGCTGCAGCTTTGCTGGAGGAATTGTATATGGTGGTGGCCTTGGGGTCCACAGCTTTGCTCCACCTTCAGTTCTTCCTTTCTCTATCCCATTTATGTGGTTGAGATGACATCTGTCACATTTTTCTCCTCCTACTCTACTCTTTACAAGGTTATGGACCCCCAGCTCTCTGAAATGATAAGTCAAAATAAAACTTTTCAGAACTTTGTGTCTGGGCATGGTATTTTACTACAGCCATAGAAGAGTAATTAATATATTTACTGACTCATTCTCCATAATTTTGTTCCATATACAAAAACCCAAATCTTCAAAAGAAAAGAAAAGGAAAGAAAGGAAGGAAGGAAGAAAATAATTATGTTCTCTTTTTATTGGATATTTTCTTTATTTATATTTCACATATTATCCCCTTTCCTGGTTCTCCCCCTCCCTCCAGAAACCCCCTGTCCCCTTCCCCTGCTTCTGTGAGAGTGTTCCCCCATCCACCCACCCTTCCTCTGCCCTGCCCTAGCATTTCCCAACACTGGGGCTTCAAGCCTTCACAGGACCAGGGGCCTCTCCTCCCATTGATGTCCAGCAAGACCATCTCTGCTACATATGCAGCTAAAGCCATGGGTCCCTCCATGTGTACTCTTTGGTTGGTGGTTTAGTCCCTGGGAGCTCTGGGATGTCTAGTTAGTTGATATTGTTGTTCTTCCTATGGGGTTGCAAACCCTTTCAGCTCCTTTAGTCCTTTATTTCAAAGCATATGGAAACATTGATATAGATTCAACTTTATTTGAACCATTGAATTAAATCCCCCCAAAAAAGTTAGCAACACTCCTTATTATGCAAACTTTAAGTAAAAAAAATCACAACTTTGATATGAAAATTAAAGAACACTGATAAATTTGGGAGTCATCCTGGTTTGTAGTTGTTCTAACAAAAACACAAAATTGGTCAGAACTTTTCAAATATAATTATAGTATATTGATATGTTGTTAATGTATCTAGTACTGTATGTGGGCTAAAATCGCCCATTGAGGTGATTTCCATTTTAAAATGAATTACCTGAACACATAGCCTTGTCTATTTTGTCGGGCTTGTCACTGTCAGTTCACACCTTTTGTCTCTCCTGTCTAGGAATGCCATCAGACTGCATGTAAACATCTTTGCAGGCTTGTTTGGAAAGGCCCTGTATCATGCAAAATATCACTAAATAAATGTTTTGTCTTTCTTCCCCTTGATAATTCTTAAAAATAAGTAGAGTGTGGTCAGGTGAGAGTTTGAAATGGACAATTGAAAAGAAATCCTCAAAACTGATGTGTTTTGGAACACAGGAGAAGATGCCAAAGAGCTCAGGACTCATCAATGATCACTGGAATCTTGAAGCAAATCAGAATGGTAAAACAGCTCATAGAGTGGCACTGACCAAAACTAAAACTGTCATTTTGTAACTGTCACTCTTATTCTGTGCAAAATAATTTGTTTTCAATCAGATTGTACCTGAGGACCCAGCTATACCACTCCTGGGAATATACCCAGAAGATGCTCCAACATGTAATAAGGACACATGCTCCACTATGTTCATAGCTGCCTTGTTGATAATACCCAAAAGCTGGAAAGAACCCAGATGTCCTTCAACAGAGGAATGTGTACAGAAACTGTGATGTATGTATCCGTAATGGAGTACTATTCAGCTATTAAAAGCAATGAATTCATGAAATTCTTAGGCAAATAGATGGAACTAGAAAGTGTCATCCTGAGTGAGGCAACCCAATCACAAAAGAACACACATGGTATGCACTCACTGCTAAGTGCATGTTAGCCCAAAAGCTCAAAATAAACAAGTTACAAGTCACAGACCACAGGAAGCTCAAGAAGGAGGACTGAAGAGGGTGCTTTGGTTTCTCTGAGAAAGGGAACAAAATTTTTACAGGAGCAATTATGGAGACAAAGTGTGGAGCAAAGACTGAAGGAATGGCCACCCAGAGACTTCCCTACCTGGGGATTCATCCTATAATCAATACCCAAACCCCAACACTACTATGGATGACAAGAAGTGCATACTGAAAGGAGCCTGTTATGGTTGTCTCTGGAGGGGCCCTGCCAGAGCCTTACAAATACAGAGGCAGATGCTAACAGCCAACCACTGGACTGAGCATGGGGTCCCCAATGGAGGAGTCAGAGGGCAGATTGGAGGAGATGAAGGGGTTTACAGCCCCATGGGAAGAACAATGATTTTGGCCACCTAGATGCCCTAAGATTCCCAGGGACTAAACCATCAACCAAGGGGTACACATGGTTCCAGCCAAAAGTGTGGCAGAAGAATGCCACACAGGCGTCAGTGGGAAGAAATGTCCTTGGTCCTGTGAAGGCTCAATAGATGTCCCAACAAAGGGAAATTGAGGGGTGGGGGAAGGTGGGAGTGGGTCAGGTGGAGGGGCATATACTTGGAGGCAGGAGTGGGAGGAGGTGTTAGGGGTTTTCGGGGAAGGGGGGAAACCAAGAAAGGTTTTAACATATGAAATGTAAATGAAGAATATGTTCAATAAAATAAAAAAAAGAATGAGCAAAAGTGGGTTACATACATGAATTGGCACTGACCATCTCAGTGGCTGAGGGCCTGGTCCAATAAGAAGTTCCAAAATACCTCCTAAAATCAAACCTTCACCAAGGAAGGAAGGAAGGAAGGAAGGAAGGAAGGAAGGAAGGAAGGAAGGAAGGAAGGAAGGAAGGAAAGCAGAGGAGAGGAGAGGAGAGGAGAGGAGAGGAGAGGAGAGGAGAGGAGAGGAGAGGAGAGGAGAGGAGAGGAGAGGAGAGTGGAAGTGAGGGGAGGGGAGGGGAGGGGAGGGTCAGCAAGGAAAGAAACAAAAATAAGTCATTCTTTGGTGGTCGGCTGCCAATCTTCATCTTCCTGAATTCTGATAAAACCATTACAGATTGAGACGTCTCCTCTGCACATGAACAACATGCATAGAAACTAAAGCCCCTGAAGTCTTCAGTGCTTGACAGGAAAGGCTCAGGTCTCCATGACTGACCAACATACACGTCACACAAACAGTCCTCCAACATTGAACAAATTACAAAGACTTGACTCATTTCCTCTACCACCTGGCCTCGCAGCAGCAGACTCCCACTTCTCCAAGCAGCCTGTGAGCTTACACATCCAGCAAGGTAAAAAAGAAAAAGAAAAAGAAAAAGGGAAAAGACAAAAACCATGGATTTGTATGCTACAGAACTGAACAGGCTTCACAAACTCCGTTGGTTGCAATAGTTCCTGTTCTGATGAATAAAGATGTGTTTGAGCCTAGTTGTAAGGATTTAAAATTCATTGCCCAAAACTGTAAATCATTTTGTCCACCAGTAGGAATTGTGAATTTCATTAACAAGAATGATCTACTTAAATAAAAATGTAATAAGGGAGTGCTATCAAAGAAATTTTTAAAGCAAAGCATAGCTAAACAAAACCAAAAATCTAAATCATTTGGCAGGTGAAATATCCAACTCAATGAAAGATAGAAAAGCAAATTTCACTTTTCAACAATAATTTAGATCAAGAGAAATGACAAATGAAAGACCTTTAGGTAAAATATTGTAAGTCAAACTCTTATTATGCCAATATTACTCGTATCCTCACAGCATAAAAAGACAATGAAATTTATTCAGCATTCTCAGTGTCTCTTAAATAGAGTAGTTGCTACAGCTGGCAATCACCCTCGGCTTGAAGAAACGAGATTGAATGTCACTAAAATTCCCTAGGGACAGGTGGGGTGACCTCTTCAGAGGGTAGTGATATAGATAGGAGACAGGAAATGGTCAGGTGAGACGGAGACCTCAAAGCAGCAGGGCCAGTAATGTCCTTGGTAGAGGTCAGGGATGTCAGAAGATGGCTCTGTTTCCCTCCTCCATGCTATTTTCTGCCCTTCCTGTATCTCTGTCTCTATTTTACTCTGTCTCTCTGACTGTCTCTTTGTCTGTCTCAGTCTGTTTCTCTCTCCCCTCCCTCCCTTGCTCCCTCCCTCCTTCCCTCATTTTCCCACCCATGAATCTGTAATTCATTTCTCTCTAAAACTCAGTCTCTGTGGTACATAAACATCTTTCTTTGAATTGACAAGATACAATCTCAGATCTACTGGCTCATGACAGTTTTGGTGGCCTCTGAGTTTTCTGGACTCTTGTTTCCAGAACTATGATTAATTGAGATGAAAAAAAAAAGGTTTCTGTAAAACTCTAAGATGCCCCATACTTACTCTGTCAGATATGAACCTGCACTCTTGTGCTCTCAGCCTCACTCAGAGGAGCCTGTTTCGGCAGGTGACAGGAAACAAAGCCCTACGAATGAGTGGCTGCAGAGGAGGTCAAGCCTAAACACTAGTCTGTATTGCAGACTCCAGAAACCTTCCAGGAAGTGGTGTTGGGAAGACTGTTAAGAGCTATGGTAACATAAGGAAATGAAGTCCTCTAGGTATAGTATGCCTGACACAACCAGAAGCACATAGATGAGACTGACTGCATAGGACCCCTTTCTATCTCTCTCTCTCTCTCTCTCTCTCTCTCTCTCTCTCTCTCTCTCTCCCTCTCTTTCTTTCTCTCTCTCATGTCTATCTACACACACACACACATACACACACACACACACACACACAAACACATATATGTGATATGCTCCCACCCGTACTAAAAGCCACGCCAGGAAAGCCAAAATCCTGAAATCTCCACTGTATAGCTAGCTGCCTAAACAATAATTGTATGATGAAAAATATGGCTATACATACATATATGCATAATATGTAACATAGAAATATATCAAAAGAATCATCTGAGGGGTTGGAGGGAGGATAGGGGAATGATGTAATTATATTAGTGAAAACATGTATAAAGTGCTAAAGCTGTTAGAAGCTATAGTAAATATTCTGCACAATTTTAAAACTAAAAATCAAAATAGGAAAGAATGTACATAAGGGAGTTAAGTATCATAAATATAATTCATAAACTGAGAAAAAGAAAGAATTCAATAAAATGTATTCTGTGTTCTATTTATAACTCCATGTACGTGATTTATTACATTTATTGTCTTACATATGTTGAACCATCTCTTGGATAAAGCAAACTTGGCCAAGGTATATAATCCTTTTGATGTACATCCTTATTCTTTTTGTAAGTCCTTGATATTGGCCTGTAGTGGTTTTTTTCATTTTGCTTTGCTTTGTTTGTTTATATTTTATCCTGTTTTTTTTAATTTTAAATAATACCAACTTCATAGAAAGAACTGTGCCTTCTGTTCCTATTTATTTTTATTCAAGGCTTGGCTGTTGATCTTCTTTGAAAGTCTGATAGAATTATGATGCAAATGCATCTGAGTCTGGACTCTTGTAATCCTTGTTGAGTTGTAACATTAAGTCATTTATTTGTGTCACTTGTGGTTTTATTTATTTTTTGGTAACTTCTTCTCTCATACTATACATTCAAACCATTTCCCCTCCATTTTTTCTTCAGGCCTCCAAGTCTTACTGTATTTTGTTCTTTCCCTTATGATTTTGAATGCAGACACTTAGAACTATACATTTTCCTTACAGGACTGCTTTTCAATTAGGCAAGAATGTAGTGCGGTGTTTTCACTTCCATTCAGGTATTGAAATTTTCCATTTCTTTGATTTCTCATTTGACCCATTTATCCTACAGTAAAGAGCTGTTTAATCTCCATGAATGTGTGTTTGTACATATGCATATCTCCACAAGATGTGTTTGATGTCAATTTTAATTTTATTGAATTATCGTCAGATAGGATACATGGAAGTATTCTGTTTCTGGATTTGTTAAGATTTGTTTTGACTCCCAGAGTGTGATTTGTTGTTGTGAAGTGCCTGTGAACTGCATAGCTTTTGTTCAGATGACCTTTCTATTGGAGAAAATAAAACAACACCTTATTATTAATGGGTTGGTGTTAATTTGTGTGTTTCATTGCAATAAACAGGGTTTTTGTTTTGTTTTGTTTTTTATGAAATGAGGTATACTACAGTTTGGTGCTTGCTCTGAACATACATTATGACTCTCCTTGTGTGTACCTAGGCACTTTAAGCCCACCTGTTATTTTGTATGTTTCCATTAGGTATTGACTCTTCTGCAGAGTGGTGAAACTGTGAGTCCACTCAAGTGGCATCTACATTAATAATGAGCATCTCTAGGATAAATAGATCTAAATGGATCATCTTGTGTTACGGCTCTGCACTCTCAGCTAGTAGTCTCTCTGTTCACTGTTCCACGAGTCTCACTTTATACATAATAGCTAGAAACATCTTTAAAACCATCAGTCCCGTGCCACTCACCTGCTTTATCCACCCATTTTCCATTGACAACAGAAAATAGCTGAGTATGGATAATATTCAAAGAACCAAAGTTCATGTCTTCAAAGTTCTGGTTATCAGAAACATGATACTGGATTTGGCTCTAATCTGTTAAGTGTCTTTTGGTGGACAGCACAATTATCAGTGTGCACATAAGGCCACAGAAATCAGGGCCCCTTGGATGCTCTGTAACAAGACATTCTTGGGAGGACCAGTTCCAGGAAACCAACCCAAATCCCTTAACGGCTCATCTATCTACCTTGTTTTAGGTACTCACTGCTCAAAAATCCTACCACCTCTCACCTTATCACACTGTCTCTCATTTTACCTCATAATATCATTTGGGAAATATCAACAATATCCAGATACCTACTCACAACCAGGAAATCATCATAGGATAAATATATCTGTCTTTTCTCCTCCAAGACACTGGCGTGACCCGAGGTGGCATCTCACACCCTGCTTGTGCTTACCCTTTAACCTCTCTAGTTGTCTATGTACCCTCAGTGCAGCCTTGTCATTACTGCACTCCTTCTGTACCCAGCACTCTGTCCTGAGGCCCCTCTGAAGATGCTTCTTCCTGATCACCCATGTTTAAGTTGAAGTTTCAGCTCTCAAATGAGAGCTTCTTGAGTCATAGAAGAGAAATTCCTGTTAGTATTATGCTCAGTTTCCTGAGGAACCACCAGACTGATTTCCAGAGTGGTTTTACCAGCTTGCAATCCCACATGCAATGGAGGAGTGTTCCTATTTCTCCACAACCTCTCCAGAACCTGCCATCTCCTGAGTTCTTTATCTTAGTCATCCTGACTGGTGTGAAGTAAAATCTCAGGGTTGTTTTGATTTGCATTTCCCTGATGACTAAGAATGTCAAACATTTCTTTAGGTGCTTCTAAGCCATTTGATATTCCTCAGGTGAAAATTCTTTGTTTAGATCTTCCCTATTTTTATTAGGGTTATTTGGTTCTCTGGAGTCTAACTTCTTGAGTTCTTTGTATATACTGGATATTGGCCCCCTGATGTAGGATTGGTAAAAATCTTTTCCCAAGTTGTTGGTTGCCATTTTGTCCTATTGACAGTATCCTTTGCTTTACAGAAACTTTGTAATTTTATGAGGTCCCATTTGTCAATTCTTGATCTTAGGGCATAGGCTAGTGGGGTTCTGTTCAGGAAATTTTCCCCTGTGCCTATGTGTTCAAGGCTCTTCCCCAGGTTTTTTTTTTCTATTAGTTGCAGTGTGTCTGGTTTTATGTGGAGGTCCTTGATCCACTTAGACTTGAGCTTAGTACAAGGGAATAAGAATGGATCAATTTGCATTCTTCTGCATGCTGGCTGCCAGTTGAGCCAGCACCATTTGTTAAATAGGCTATCTTTTTCCTACTGGATGAAATTAGCTATACCCAGGGATTCTCCAGTATGTAATAAGGACACATGCTCCACTATGTTCATAGCAGCCTAACTTATAATAGCCAGAAGCTGGAAAGAACCCAGATTTCTCTCAGTGGAGGAATGGATACAGAAAATGTGGTATATTGACACAAAGGAATACCACTTAGCTATTAAAAACAATGAATTCATGACATTCTTAAGCAAATGGATGGAACTGGAAAATATCCTCAGTGAGGTAACCCAATCACAAAAGAACACTCATGGCATGCATTAGCTGATAAGTGGATATTAGCCTAGAAGCTTGGAATACCCAAGACACAATTCACAGAGCAAATGAAGCTCAAGAAGAAGGAAGAACAAAGTATGGATACTCTGGTCCTTCTTAGAAGGGGGAACAAAATACCCACAGAAAGATATATGGGAGAGAAAGTGTGGATCAGAGTCTGAGGGGAAGACTATGCAGAGACTGCCCCACCTAGGGATCCATCCCATATGCAGTTACAAAACCCAGACACTATTGTGGTTGCCCACAAGTGCTTGCTGACAGGAGCCTGTTATAGCTGTCACCTGGGAGGCTCTGCTAGTGCATGACAAATACAGAGGGGGGAACTCTCAGCCAGCCATTAAACTGAGCACAGGGTCCCCAGTGGATGAGAGAAAGGACCAAAGGAGCTGAAGGGGTTTGCAGCTCCATAGGAGGAACAACAATATGAGTCATCAAGTACTCCCAGAGCTCCTAGGAACAAAACCATCAACCAAAGAGTACACTTGGAGTTACCCATGGCCCCTGACACATCAGCAGCAGAGGGTGATCTTGTTGGACACCAAATGGGGGAGAGATCTTTGGTCCTGGAAAGACTTGATTCCGTAGTGTAGAGGAATACCAGGACAGGGAAGCAGGGATGGGTTGATAGGGGAAGGGGAGATGGCTTATAGGATTTTGAGGGAAGGGGCGGAATCAGGAAAGGAGACAACATTTGAAGTGTAAATAAAGAATATACCTAATAAAAAACTAAAAAGAAAAAAGAAAAGAAATTCCGTCTCCCAATCATGGTGATATTACAGTCTTGTGGTTCTTTTGTAGCTAGATAATTTTGTTTATTTTGGGTTTATATTTTCCCTTACTTGTTCATAGTCCCCTGAACTTGACTGTGCCTGTCTGCCTGTTTTGTACTCTACATCATAGCTTCTTAGCACATATTTGTTTAAATAATAGGAAAAGCTAATGTTCCTATCCAGAAGCATATCTAAACATAAGATGCAGTTATTAGATTAGCAGTCATCAGGGGAATAGTGTGTGTGTGTGTGTGTGTGTGTGTGTGTGTGTGTGTTGTGGCAAGCCAGAGGGGAGCCAGCAGCCATAAGTGTGTGTTTTCTTTAAGGACAAGTAGGGAAGTGGTTACCTAAGGTCATAGGGCACGAGTTATCTTAGTGTTCATCTGTTCTCAGTCCATTCTGCACCTTCTGTTTGGCAATAATTAGAGCCTGTGACCCAAAGTGAAGGAAACATTCGCAAAGCTGAATTACCTAAAGCGAAGAAAAGGGTATCTAATTAGTCGTTCTTGTGACAATCTTTTTGGGAATAACAGTCTTCCCTTTGAAAAGTCTAACCATGCTGCTTCTGTCACTGACTCGACTGATAATTAGCAGTGTTCTCCAGACACCTACACGCGTCCCCTCCAAAATATCCCATGTAACTTCGCCACGAGGAAAAGCAGTTCCAATTTAGACAGGCAAGCATTTCAGTAGTTACCATGTGGTCTTGAAGACTGTTTCTTATTATAAAAGAGATAAAAAACTTAGGCTACAGGACATTGTTTTATGTAACGTGCCTGGTATATTGCTTAACAAGACACTTCATGGAAACTTCATTAGAACATGGCTTGATTAAGACTCAAAATTAGCATGCACCCACAACTTCTTTTTTTTGAAATTCAAAGATGTTTTCTTGTACTATTTCTACCCTAGTCACAAGCTTATTAACTAGGGGATGAGGTGACAAGGCCTTTGTCTTCGTGTCTTGTAATTATAATTAATGGTAAGTTAAAGAAAAGCAGAAAGCTTATATTCAAAGTTTAAAATCAAGTGACTATGTGGCACTTGGAACAGGTGCTGGGAAGACATTAAGTGGGAGATTACTCCTCTTAATTAGAACTTTTGGGAAACATCTTGGGGAGGGAAAGTGAGGATGTAGTTGTAGAGAGACATATGCATATGTGGCCAGAGTCTGAGGACAGTACTCCTGCTGTCTTCATGTGTGAGCTCAGGGCCCAACTCAGACCAGTTTCTCCTCACCTCCTGAGCTAGTTGGAATTCTGACCACAGCTGTAGAAGGGGAGTCTCTCTAGAGTGCTCCTTTCACTGTAAAAGACAGCACAGAAATCTTATATTGAGTCTATTGAGTTGGAAATTGTTATTTACATTTGATTAATTTTATCAAAGAATTTACCATTCATAGATAGCTGACCAAAATCAGGTGGTTCTTCCAATGTATATGTGTTCTTATACACAAGTATGTGCACACACACACAAATGCAAACATACATACATATACAAATTCACATGTATATAAACTATTTTTTCATATGACATCTATTAAACAATCTTTTGTTGTTTTGTTTTTTATTAAGGGTCTCACTATGACATCTTAGCTGACTAAGAAATAACTATTTAGACCGAGCTAGCCTCAAATTAATAGATGCTTAGACATCAATCTGCCTTCACCTCCCTCCCCAGGGATGATTAAAGACATGTACCACCACACCCAGTGTTCGGTATTATTATTATTATTATTATTATTATTATTTGGTTTTTTCAAGACAGGGTTTCTTTGTGTAGCCCTGGTTGTCCTGGAACTTACTCTATAGACCAGGCTGGCCTTGAACTCAGAAATCTGCCTGCTTCTGCCTCCAAAGTGCTGGGATTAAAGGAGTGCGCCACCACCGCCAGGCCTTATTTTGTAACAAACATTTTATAAATGACAGACTAAAGCTGGTAAGGCTACATCTCCTTCAGATTGTGACAGGGTTCCTCGTGTGACACTGTCTGCATAAAGATAATGCACTTTGTGTTCTCACCTGTCCAGCACTGCTCCAAATCTTCCATATGCACTAATTTAAGGAACTTCCACAACTCTACTGTTTCAGTACTCTGATATATCTATTCTTTACACAAGAGGCTGAGGCTGATGAAAAAAGGTATTTGAAGATACGTAGTTAATGATGCTAGAGTGAAAGTATAAACTCTCTTCTTATTCCTGAGCCCACACTCTTAAACATGAGTGTATTCCGTATCATGAAAATTCTACAGAAACAGAAATCGTCAAACTCTAGCCACAGGCCAGACATGACCCAGCACCTACTTTTGTAAATAAAGCTTTATTCCATCACACTCTAGCTCAACTGTTTAGTCTGTGTCTTCTACCTTTATCCTACCATAGCGACACTGAATAGTTGCATCTGAAACTCTGAGGTGCATAGATTAAAATGCTTCTGATCTGTCCCTTTACAGAAATTGTGAACCAGCCTCTGCTTCAAGATCATAAACAGTTCTTTCCCAGTCAGCTTATTCAACCCATCGTTCTATCAATCTGAACATAGCCAGTATCCAGTTCCCAGAAAAAAAAATCAAACAATTTTAGCTTCCTATATTAGGAATACGGTTAGAGATTTTTTAAGGCATGTTTTTAGTTTAGAAACTTTAAAAGGCATCTCAGTAAATTATCTAACATAACTTAGATAGGATTCTCTGCCCCTGTTATCTTAAATAAGGAAATGTTAATTGGTGGTCTGAGTTCAATTGACTTGGGAATTTAGATTCTAGAGAGAGTCCTCTCCAGTTCATCCTGGCTCTGCCACTTCTTGACATCATGACCTTGTGTATCATCTAACCTCTGTGCTCTAGTGCCTCCATCTGCAAAAGTGATCACTGTACTTAACCCACTCAATGACACTATTATAATGATTAAGAAAGTTAATGGTTGCAAGTTTGAAATCTTGCCATGGATTCCTATAACTGATTCCTATAAAGTGTTAGTTACAACTCCTTCAGCGTCTTCAAAAGACTAATTTAAAAGCAGACAGAATTATCAAAGCTGAAGTCTATGTATGGTAGGGAAATATTCAGTGATTAATCACTTAAAGAATTTATGTATATCAAATACTCTTCTACATGTATTAAGTAGAGATGTCTGTGGGGAAAGTAATTGAATGAAACATCTATTCCTTCTGAAAACTTAATATACAGTACAAGACTCATAATATTAGAACAAGTAAAAGAAATAAACATGATCAATGCACCATATATTCCCTGTTGCAAAAGATGGGTCTTCTACTTTCTTTAATACTATTATAACTTGTGGTATTGCTCATTTCCCAGAAGAGTTCTTTAACTTGAATTTAATAATGACTAAATAATTTATCCATGTACAAAATGATAGTATATCAAGTCCATGTAAAATGAGTTCATATTCATAATGTACTTCCAAATAGAAATTAAAAAAAATGTGTATGGATTAGCAGTAACTAAAAAAATCATTATTCATAAAGCAAGACCATCCTAACCATCAAAGTCAGCTTCCGCTCATCATCAACTGTGAAACTAAGCAACATACAAACTGTCTGGTACAGTTTACTTGGGATCAAAAGAGTAACACCAGCAGCACCAGCACCCATCACTCAGTCATATATCTAACATGCATTTATTAAAGTGGAATTATGTGCCAGGCACTGCTGAGGTTAAGTTACAACAAACAAAACAACTGTGTGAGATTTCATTACCCTTGTAAGAATTAAGGATCTAGTCTAAGGTGTGGGAGTTTAAGAAAGAGAGGAGGAAGAGGAGGAGGGGAGGAAGAAAAAAAAGAAGGAAGAGGAGAAAGAAAGAAAGAAAGAAAGAAAGAAAGAAAGAGAGAGAAAGAGAAAGGAAGGAAGGAAGGAAGGAAGGAAGGAAGGAAGGAAGGAAGGAAGGGATAGAAAGGATAATGGTGATGTGATGATGGTGGTTGTGGTGGAGATGGAGTGAAGAGGATGACGGTGATGATATTGCTGGTTATGATAATAGAGTTGGGAATGATGTATTACTTCTGTTTGCAAAAATATTCCTGGTTCTTGCCCCCAAGGTTATTGAACTTGGATTTTTACCTCTTGACACAGCATATTTTCTTTTTTATTAGATATTTTCTTTATTTACATTTCAAATGTTATCCCCTTTCCTGGTTTCCCCTCCAAAAATCCAATAACTCACCCCCCACCCCTGCTCACGAAACTACCCACTCCTGCTTCCCTGTCCTGACATTCCCCTAGGACCCAGGGAGCTGAAGGTGTTTGCAGCCCCATAGGAGGAACAACAATATGAACCAACCAGTACCTCCAGAGTTCCCAGGAACTAAACTACCAACCAAAGAATACACATGGAGGGACACATGGCTCCAGCTGCATATGTAGCAGAGGGTAGCCTTGTTGGACATCAAAGGGAGGAGAGGCCCTTGGTCCTAAGAAGGCTCGACAAAGAATACTTTCATTCAATGAATTATTAAAACTTGTGTTATTCATTACTTCCAATTTATGTGTGATAGTTCTATTTTTAAAAGATCTATGCATAAATCTATTCAAGAATGGAGCATCAATGCTTGTCTGAAGTGTTTCTATATTTATCATAAAAAGGTTATACATATGTATCTTTCTGGTACACTTATATGCAACAGAGTATATATGTCCAGGCATACATTCATGTGCACCAATATATTGAAATAACCCCTTATGTCAGATATTGTGAACCATGACTTTAGCTACACAAGGTCAATTATGATCCAAAAATTATAGACAGAAAATTTTAGAAATGAACAATATGACATATAAAATGGATATGATTATATGTATGTAACATAACAAAATTTTTTGCTAGCCTGCTCCATCTTGCATAGAATGGGAAACATCTCTCTTGCAAGCAAATGTACTTTGTACACCGTTTTCTTAGTCCCATTGTGACAGGACTCATCAGAGTTGTCATGTTAAAGTGCTTGTGACTAAATAAGCATTTTTAATGGTGCCAAGTGCAAAACCGCTGATGTTGACAAGTCATATATGTCCCAGAACACCGTGAAGTGCCTGCTTTAAGTGAATAGGGGATTATTCCTGGCTTACTGGGAAAAGACAAAAAATGCTAATGATAGATGATAGATAGGTAGATAGATAGATAGATAGATAGATAGATGGATGGATGGATGGATGGATGGATGGATGGATGGATAAGTTGCCAAAATCCAGGGCAAGAACAAATCTGTTAATAAAATATGGAGAAAAATGTGTTTGTGCCAGTTTAGCTGCCAGACGTAGAGCCTTAAAAGCTGTGACCACAAGGTATGAAAAGTGCTGATCAGAAATAGAGAAGGCAAGTCCTTTTTGAGTGGAAACCATGAGTAAACAAATGTGGTCTTCTTTTCTCGTCCATCACTAGTCATTCCTGTAATCTCTTACTGTACCTATTTTCCACATTCAATTTCATCATAAATGATATACGTATAGGAAAGTAAAAACGTGCGGAGTCTGGGGTGTTTGATGCTATAGAAGGCTTATGGGTCCACTGGGAAGGGTGACTTGGTCTCTATCCCTTGCAGAAAAATGGGGACTACTATGCATATGTAAGCATGTGTATACTCATGTGCACACATACAAACTTGGGATGTTAGGCACTGTCGCCACGTTACACAGGAAGCACCAAAGTGGAAGGACTGAGGAAGCCCAGCAAGGACAATTGAAAACTGATTTGCTTTTATTGAGTTTCTGTTCATAGCCCATCCTCTGCCTTCTACAAATAGCTCTCCTCGCAAAAGTCATTTTGGAAACTTATCTCTCAAAGTTTGTAAAGACATCAATGATTTTAGTTATCTTCACTTAAAGAGGGTAATTTATCATCTAGTCAAGTGTGCCTGTGTCTGCCAGGAAAGCTGTGAGCCAACATATATCATACTCAGGAGCGCTGAGGATTTGCTGTGGCTCCTAGTGTGTATTTGAATACAGAATTCGTTTCAATCTGACATTTTTACCTCACATCATATTTTTCTGCTAATTAAGTTCCATAAATGCATCCTTTAGCTGTTTGAGCTGTAATAAATTTCTTTCTTGAATTGGCCTTCTGAAAGTTAAAACCAACATTGCAATGAACTAAAATATGAATAATTTTCTTTCCACTGTCTTTATTTAGAGCAGTAAAATACTGAAAATAGGTAAAGCGGTTTCACTCGCCCCAGAGCCTGGGTCACAGTGAATGCACATTGTTGAACCCCAGCACTGCCTCTAGACCAATGTAAGAGAACAGAATCCCTATTCATAATCTGGAGGCTTAGCAATGTTGGTGGAAAGGAGAGCGAGAATATAATTTTTATCATGAAAGATCTGGAGTAATCAATTAGACACATGATTTCTTCAGGAATCGATGTCCTAAAGTCCGTATTACAGAGCAAAATAATAAGGCCAGTCATGGAGGAATGATTGTGCAGTGTTATTTCTAAATCATGTTATTTCTAAATCATGTTATTTCATTGTACTGTCTAGTTGTGTAAGCATGATATAGGTTAACACTAAAATGACCAAGCAGAAATTGAACATTTCATTGCTAATGTTGAAGTTAATATTTTGATAGGTACTTAACACGAGACTCATCTGCATCCACTGAATCCTGAGACATAGATGAAACTCTGTGTAAATAAGATTAAAGCGTTGCCACAGATAAGATATCAGGCATTAACATCATAGACTCAATTTTACAATAATTTAGCTTCTATATTTAATGGTCACAGTGATGGAGTCCAGTCTAGATAATGGTGTTGAATGAGCTAATCATTAATTTTATATTCTTCTATCTCATTTCCCTCTAGGCCTTTATAAAGTAGGAATTGCCTTATACATCTTGAATTCATTACCATAATTTGTGTACTACTCATTGGCCGAAATGAGTTTAAGTAGCATCTTAGCAGAGTTCTTCCTCACTGTGAAGTTAGCGGGCCACCAAGTTAATGTTTCATTATCATTTATTATAAAACTGTAAAAATATGATCAGAAGTTTTTACATTTTTACCAAATAATACCTGAATGAAAGCAGATTATATTCTAAAAATGATTCTCTTTTTTCTATAATAAATATTTTGTTGATCTAAATTCTCTCTCTCTCTCTCTCTCTCTCTCTCTCTCTCTCTCTCTCTCTCACACACACACACACACACACACACACACACACACACACAGACAGTTTTTCCTCCCTGAAAAATAAAAGCCAGCTATTATTTTCAACTGAGAACTATATACTATGTCCACCCAAATCAACATCTTCATTTTCTAAGTGAGGAATCTGAGATTCACTGTGTTGCTTAGATTGATAATGATGAGAAAAATATTAGAGTTATAAATGGGATATAATGTCTTTTTTTGAGACTTCTAGGTAAAGACTGAGTCTGCTTTGTTAAAATAGGATGATCATTGATATTTCTTCATTCACTTTGGAAAGCTATTCATCCATCCATAACGTCTTTTCTTTCTCCCTGCACAGCATCGTCATGCACCCCTGCAGGGACTATCTTGTCTCCTGTAGTGAGGATCGTCTCTGGAAGATGGTGGCCCTCCCAAAGGGCAATGTGCTTTTTACGGGATCTGGCCACACTGACTGGCTGTCTGACTGCTGCTTCCATCCCAGGTCAGTGCACAGCTTCCCTGTACAGCCCCATTCCTTCAGGGAATGTGAGCTGTTTCCACAGTGTGAGTGCTTTGAAAGAACAGCTGTTTATGCACTCTGAAATTATACACCCTCCTCAGAATGCGGAATATTATAGATAAATGTGCCTTTGGCTTTCATTATATTAACTATATATTGGTTATTTTCATATTGACACATGTGAAGCCCAGTGCACACACTGACACAGTTAACAAGAAGAACCAGCATTCCAGGACAAGTGTTATTAATGATGCTTATGTGCACCAGCTTGGAGAGGGCACATGGGACCCTAGTCAATAATGCATGCCAGCATTTATTGTGTCTCTGTTAATCTACAGGTTTTCCTTTTAGAATTAAGTTATCCACCCAAAAGGACCAGGAGGCCACAATCAATTTCCTTTAAAATCCAAAGGCATTCAAGATATTGAAGAGAAGTAGACAGATCAGAAGATGCTTCAGTACTCACTGAAGCTGTGTTTAAAACACTCAGGCAGTGGCAGGAAGGTTGCTGTTGAGGACACAGGCTGCCCAGAAGCCGATCGACACATCCTTAGTATCAGCTTCTACCAACAAGGCTGGCCACTTTCTGATATTCATTCTTATTTTTTTAATGAATTTTGAATATTCTAATTTCTGCCTCTTTCTACTTGGCCTAATTACTTTTGGGCACTTATTGTTCTTGGGCTCATTTCTAAACTGTTCTTCCTTGGGAAGATTTCTTATTAATTCATTTCCATGGTTTTTTTTTTTTCCCACCACATTCCTTTTGCATTAACCAGTTTTGAAACTCAATGGAAAAAGTAGTCTTTTTCAGGAATCTGAAAAGGCAGTAACAAGACATTGTTGTATAATTTTTTGAAGACATACCAGTGTTTAATTTATCCTTGGCACTACATGCTTGAGCTTAATTTACGAACGTGTCATTCTTTCCTTATCTGATCAACAGAGCCGTGCCACACACTCACCTCTGAGAAGCACAGAACCTGTCTTGCAAGCAGAGAAAGCACAATTAGAAGTATAGCCTATCACTTGAGTCGCTACTGGGCATACTGATCAGATTTGGATAATACCCTGTTACCATGACAGCCAGTGACTCCGATATTTTCTCATTAGTGCTTGACCAGCAATGGTCCTTTTAATAGATCTTCCTGTTTCCCCAGTCAATTACTGGAATTAAAATGAGGTTAGATACATCATTATTCACTTTTAATAGGGATTTACGTTGGGTTCTTTCTTATGGCAGCAGGGTTGTGAATGCTGCTGTACTGCTCTTCACAGTGCTTGAGAAGAAAGTAACAGGGGAACTACACTGTCAAGTGAGCGATCCCAAAGGCAACTGTTCTTCTGGTATAGGTGAATAAAGAGGGTTATGGAAAACAACCAGCAAAAAAATCTATTTTGGGGGGGTAGAGATAAATTCTAAAAAAGGCTGTAGTTTAGACCCCCAACATTTCATAATACTTAATTTATGTATATAACCACCGGAGACTGAATGCATGTAAAATGTGCATATAAACTGATACAGAGATTCATGATTTCTGAGATTTAAACTTGTGACATTTGATTTTCACTTTTCCTGCTTAACCTAATCTATCAAACAATTTATTGTTGAGAATAATACACACACACACACACACACACACACACACACACAAATACACACACACACACACATTTGTTAGGAATAAGAAAGGTCTTAGTGGGAGATAGCATGTGGCAAAAATGACTTAAAGTCATTAAATATGTGTAAAAGTAACCAAATTTTATTTTATTTTATTTTATTTTACTTTATTTTATTTTATTTTATTTTATTTTATTTTATTTTATTTTATTTTATTTTATTTTATTTTACTTTACTTTACTTTACTTTACTTTACTTTATTTTATTTTATTTTATTTTATTTTATTTTATTTTATTTTATTTTATTTTTGGTTTTTCGAGACAGGGTTTCTCTGTGTAGCCCTGGCTGTCCTGGAACTCACTGTAGACCAGGCTGGCCTCAAGCTCAGAAATCTGCCAAATTTGTTTTAAGCACGATATTGTAGTAGAACTCGATCTGATGGAGTCAATCATGTGAGGAATGTACTTGTCGAGTTTCTCAGTGCTGACTGTCATTGCGTTCTCTTCGGTAGACAGGACCTTGGGTGAAGATAGAATGTCTTAGCCTTCATTGGCTTCCATCCTGTTCTATCTATGTAAAAATGAACTTGTAAATTTTCTTATCAATTTTGTGTTGCTCTTCTTAATTAGTTTCTACAACTTTCAGCTGAACACATTCTTAGCCAATTTCAGATCTACTTTACAAAACATTGTATTTATAGGATGGATCATTTTTTCTAAAACATCTCCTAGATACATCTCTGCCTCCCTTTCCAATTTCAGCTTCCTGTTGTGTTTCTACATATTAACCCAGAATGCAGTTTGCGCTACCCTTATAGACACAAATATGGGCCAGTCCACTGGAGTATAATTACTCTACCAGGAGCCACACTTTAAAGAAATCTGACTCTTCCAGAGAAGCCCCCAATAGTCACTATGTCCCCAGTTAGATTTGAAGGTTCATGATCCCTCCTACTTTAGTGCTAGAATGTTGACTGGGTTGAGTGTTGCAGGTCTGATGCAGCAGTGAATGCATGAGTACAGCTCTCCTGTCGCACCAAGAAGTCAGCATTTCACTCTGGTCCTCCGTGGCCTCTGGTTCTCATAATAATCTTATTCTGTTTTTCCTGATGGTGCCTGAGTCTTGGCTGTAATGAATTTGTCCTGTTTGTGACTGAACATTCTACTAACACTTATTATCTGCATTTTGATCAATCATGAATCATGAATGGTTAACTACCATTGACTGCAAAGGAAAGTTATCTGATGAGGTTGGAAGGATATATTTTATGTTACAATGATAGAAAATTAAAGAGTACTTTGTTATGCTGTCCATTTAGCAGAATTAGTAGCAGGTTTACCCCTCAGAACTATGAGTTTCCAACCATGTGTTCTTGACCAGATTTACAATACTAAGCATGGATGTCTTCTAGAGTGAACTTGGAATCCAATCAGAGAACAGTTGGTTATGCCATAGCATTTGAACCACTGTTGCACCTCTGGGTATATCTTGCCACACTGGTCATTATTGTAGTTTACAACTTTCACAGCTGGGTAATACTGCAGAAGATTTTCTCCTACAACTGTCTTCAAAATTGCCAACAAGGAGGAAGCTTCCTGGTCAATACCTAAATGAGAACTAAATCCTATTAAGTTTGTGGTGTCTTGAGAAATAGGATGATAGAGCCAAGTTCTTGTCACAGCTGAGAGCAGTAAGTAACAAGAGCTACTTTTATTCTGGCACACTGACTTAACTCAAAAGTTTTCAGAAGCTGGGGCTGGAAGGATGGGTCAGCAGTTAAGAGTGCTTACTGGTTTTCCAGAGTCCCCAACTTAGGTTTCCAGCATCCATGTCAAGTGGCCCATAACATAACTGCTTGTAACCCCATCTTTATGGGACCCCATAGCCTCTTCCAGTCTTCACAGGTACCCACATACGTGGCACACAGACACAGACACAAACATAAACATATACATAAATTAAAACATAAATTTTAAAACAAATTTCAGAAGACATTCCCCATTTGGTGTGACAGGAGTTCACCTGAGTATCCAAAGTTCGTCTTTGTTTCCTATTCCCAAATTGACAGCAAACTTCTCAAATACATAAACAGTGTAACAGATTTTGCAGTGTTGGCACTAGGCAGAGAAGAGCTACAAATAAAATAAATAATGTCTCCTTAAGTCTCAAGTATATAGTCAAAAACAGGGCAAACTGAAGACTTTCAAGGAAGACCCACAAATGACTAAATTCATAGATATTCGACTAAAATACTAAAGCCTTGAAAAGAGATACAGCCTGTAAAGGAATCAAAATTTCACCAAAATAGAGGAATTAATAACATTAAATATATTCAAAAATATCATAGGTTTGCTTTCTACTTCACTAATTGGGCATATAGAAAGCTTTAGATTGTTTATGATTTTTTCATTTGAAGTTTTTACTTTTTAAGAACTTCATACATGGATACTGTATTTCTATATTTATCCCTCCTGTGCCCTCTTACTCCCTCTCAAATTCATGATCTCTTATTCTTTAATTATTATTATTATTGTTTCACATATGTGTGTTCTATTTGGGTACACGCATGCAGAATTTATAACTAGATATTGAATAACCTGTCAGGGAGCTTCTAGAGAAAACAGGGTTTATATATTTGAAAGACAGAGAGAACGCCGAGAAGCCAACGGTAAAGTCCTTTATATGTTGCTAGATCATAGACATTGATGCACACTTTAAATGATTACAGAGGCCCAAGCACTTCAACCTCCTGAACTGCATATGCTTGCACAAATCTCCCAAGCCTTGTGTTGAAATGACAACAGAAGCGGGTTTCCAAACAGTCAGAAATGATGACCTAAACATCGGACGCTGTGAATCCAAAGACTGAGTAACTGTCTCAGTTAGGTTGAAGTGAGCAGCAAATAGTCAAATGGGTAAAATCGTAGACAATACTTCAAGTTGAAACCGCAGCAAGCAGCTGCTCGTTCAGCTTTTCAAGGTTTCAAGGCATAGTGAAAGCTAATCTCCAGATATGGTTCATTCATCAATGCACGTTGGCTGTGTTTTTTCCTTAATGATTATTTACAAAATAATTTTATTTCTCAAATTTTATTACATGTTTAACTGGAAGAAAAGTGAGAAAAATTTTAGTTATGAAGTTTTCTTCATTGTGGGCGATGCGTGTGTTTGGGCACATGTGCGAATGTGAGGGAGCGCGTGTCTGCGTGCAGGTGCATGCAGTCATTTGAATGAGAAGCCAGAGAATGTTGGGTGCCTTCCTTGATTATTCTCTGCTTGAAGCTTCCCAGTGTTTGGGCTGGAGAGTTTGGCCTCGGATCTGCCCATCATATTTTGCCCTCCCCTCCTCCACTCTTAACAATACAGGTACCCATGGCAATGCCCCAGCTTTTCCCTGGAGCCTAGAGATCCGAACTCAGGTCCTTATGCCTGCACACACACACACACACACACACACACACACACACACACACACACACATCAACCAAGCTTTCCTCGCACCACCTTATCTATTAATTTTATATAGTTATACAGGTTTTATACCAATTGAAGGCATATTCAATTTTTTTTAATAAAACAGTTCCCTGAGTCTTTATCAAGTCAAGATATTATTGTTGTTCACATAGCTTATCATTGCCACATATTTCTTACACTTAATTGGTTCTGTAAGTATAACTATACTTTCTATAAGTTCCCTAGTGGGATTCGTGTTGAAGATTTGGGGAAAAAAAAACATAGGTAACTCATTTTAGAGAATATCCCGATGTTACCACAAAATTACCACTAGATGGCGATCGTGCATCGATAAGGGGAAAAAACCCTTTGCATTCACTCGGAAGACTGATGAATTGTCTGTGGAAAGTAATTCATCAGTTGCTGAAAATGATGAATGGGTGGAGAGATGAGAGGAACGTGCACTGAACCGTCTTTGCACTATTGAAAGTGCCGAATGGATGATACCAGAAGGTGGGAACGTAACCTCACTCCAGTGGGAGCGAGAGGTTATGCCTCGACTCCATTCAGAGCCACCATTTCAGGTGCACACATTAGGATCCTAGGTGAGCAGCCACTCACCTTACCGGTTTTCTTGACTATGGGATGTTAGTTCTGACGATATATCTCTTGTAAGTTGGTTTTGGGACTACATGAATGTTATCACCTGGCAATTGTGTGCTTAGAGAGTAATGGTTAGCTTCTCTAACTTTGTATTTATTGGTTGGACTCTTGAGAATTTAGCTCAGCAATAACCCTTGGATCCTGCGTTTCAATGCAGTGCTAAGAACGAAAGAATACATTGTAATGCCCGGGTTATATATCAGTCTCCACTGGCAAGCTGGTGTGACGCCTCAGGGAGCTCATACCTCAGCTTTCCCCCAAATTAAACAGGAGACTAACCACAAGCTGAAAAACAAAGGAATACAAGCACTGTTTTTTTTTTTTTAAGTATACTATGCAACTATTCTTAAGTCTTAAAATGTAAATATTGTTTTTAAAAATATGCTAAATTCATGATTTTTTTAAAAATAAATTTTGCCCATAGAGAGAATTCTGCACCTTTTCCTTAGGTTTTGGTTATATTTAGAAACCCTTTAACTTCTACAGAATTGCTTTGCAGTTTTCGGTGCCTTCCGTGATTGCTCTCCGCTCCCTGCCTTGTTTCCTTAAGACTGAGCTTGAAGCTTCCTGGAGTTCTGGCTGGAGAGGCTGGCCCACAGGGTCTGTCCATTTCCGTGCTATACACCCAGCCCCCACTGCAGACAATGCAGGTGCCGATGACGTTGCCCTAGCTTCTATGTTTCAGGAAGCTAACAATGTGCAGAGCCTGCCCTATTAATACCCCCTTTATTGCAGCCCTGGGCTACTGGGATGCAGGACTACAGCAGTCTGCAGGTGTGTATTAGCAGGCTAGTGGTGCTCTTAGCTGGCCATGACCTTTAGCGGGACGCTGCTGGCCACCCTCCGTGTCGTTCTGAACGTGAACAGGGCGTCCAGCATTGAGATACCTTTTCTGTCGCATGTTTAATGCTCCTTGTGAGAAACAGCGTGCATCTCCCCACGGCTCCCTACAAATAAGAGCAGTGGGGTTAGTGGCTTAAACGATCTCACGACGACACTGCACTTTCTTCTGTGTCCACTGCCTGAGGCAGGAATGGAGCGTGCAGCATCCTGTTACACACAGCATCTGCCCTTATGCGCTGCTTTATGAATTGGGAATAAATGGCGCTCTGTGTAATACCCCATACTCACTCCCCTCTGTGTAAATTGCCTACTTGGGTATTTAAATAGTGCTCGAGACCATAGTCTGAAGGCTGCTAGATATGGATATCACTTTTTTTTTTTTTTGACAAAATAAAGTAGGGTAACTTTTTTATTTGGTAAAAGTATAGAACCAAGAGTCCAGCTTTGCAAGCACATGTACGAAGCACCTGCCTAGAGCGGTGGCATCCTGCTCGGCCTTCAGCAGCAGATGGAGGAAGCCCCAATCCAAAGCCTCCAGCAAATTATTGGAAAGATTATTTTGACATGCACTTATGAAACAATGCTATTCTACTTCATATTATCTGAAAAAAAATATGTTTTACTTCTGTCCGTAGTAAGATTTGTCACCTTTATGTGAGCAGACTTAGCACTGGGGCAATAATGTGCTTTAAATATTACTGTTGTCAGGTCCTAAAAGTAGTGCGTGAGAGTAAAGTTATGAGAAAGATATTTCACAGAGTCCCACTGCCCATTAAGAAAAATATCCCCGAAAAGTCCACATTGTAATAATTAATTCAGGCCTATTTTTTAGAAAGTAGATCATCTTGAGTTATTTAATTATTAGACAGAATATGCTTTATTATTCACACTATATGTGTGTCTTTTAGTTGTTTGTTTAATATTCAATCTCTTGGTATTGCAGAAGGAAATTCAGTTGGAGAGTCAGCCTTTAGCTCCATCTGTTCTGGAAGAGTGGGCTTCAATGTTGATAGCAGTTATCACTTGAGAGAGTATCTGATATGTGTCGTGAATTGTAAGTGTGAGCGAGGGAGACTCTGTTTACACAATGAGCCCTCCTCGTTTATACCCCTGTGGGTGAATGAAGAGCTGAGTTAGGATCAGTGAAGGCCAAATGGAGGGGTGGCTTCCAGCTGTGGCAGCTGAAGCACGAAGCTGCCTGACTCTCTGGTGGGGCAGGGTCCTTCCTGTGTGTCTGTGCCTGTGGTAGAATGCCGCGGCTGTGGTAACTGCTACTGTTAATTATTTAAGATTGAAAGTTCCTATGGAGCAGAGAGAAGGCCCCCGAGGACTCTCTTCGCTGAGTCACTCCACCCGGCTGTTTACCGATGCAGCCTTCGAGTCAGACACCATTCTGGTGTAAGGATGACAAGAGTCTGGCCTGTCACTTTTCTTCATCTGTGAGAGCCTGCGCTGGTGTCTGAGAGAGCGAATAACTTCTCAGGACTGTTGCATGGGAACATCTACACACAGCCCTTGGCACAGTCCGGTGCTCAAGGGGAACATCACTACGTTTCGTTATTGCTCTTTGCCTCAAGCAAGATTCTAATGTAGGCCCAGTGTTCTCAGAAACTATTCTGTTTTCAAGTCTATTGGACTCCTTTTTATTTTTGGCAAGAAAATAGCAAACCCTAGGAATGTCATAAGCTGATGAATTACAAAGTCTGAGTCATATCTATCCTTGTGTCCCTGAAACCCAATAGTCCAATTGAAATGCTGGAGTGAGTGTTACAATTAAGACGGACGAGTGATGATGGCAGACCAGGAGTGCGGCTGCTCTGTCTCCACATTTCAGAAGGTAACTGTGATGTTAGAAGTAAGGAAACACATGGAAACGCATGCATTTAGCACGTGTATCTTCCCGTCTTTGTTTCTGAAGCCGCGTTGTCAGGACAGCTAAAAGGCAAATGTTAGTCAATTATGTCAGCTGACATGGATCCAATTGTATTCAAAATTTTCTATGAATTCTGCACTGAAAACAAATTTCAACCAAAAACCACTAATAAAAAGAAGCAGCCCCAACATTTTAGATCTGTAAAATGAGAACATTTAAAATATAGTGCTCTACAGAGGCAGAACGAGCAGGAAAAGTTTGTCCAAATCAATCTCTTTTGCAATTCCACACTCTGTTTCTACACACCTTTCTCCATTTTATTGAAAATAGATGTTTTTCCTCACATAATAGATCCTGATTAGGGTTTCTTCTCCCTCTGTTTCTCTCAGATCCTCCCCACCTTCCTCTCATCAGAATCCACACCCTTCTGTTTCTCAGAAAATAAACAGACTTCTAAGGAATAATAATGATAAAAATGAGATAAAATAGTAAAGTAAGACAATAATAATAATAATAATAATAATAATACACTAAAAAATTGACACATCAAAATTGGAGAAAACAAACTAACAAAAGAAGAGCCCAAGGGAAGGCACAAGAATCAGAGACCCACCGGTTCACAAACTGGAAGCCACACTATGTATACAGAGACCATGATAGTGAGGCGGTGCGTGCAGGACCTGTGTATCATGCCTCAGGCTCTGTGAGTCTGTATGTGCTTTTTTCTTTTGATTTGGAGAGCCTTGTTTTCTTGTTGTCCTTTATCCCCTCTGGCTTTGACATTCTTTTCGCCTCTTCCTCTGTGGGGTTCCCTGAGCTCTGAGGAGAGGGATTTGATGGAGACCCCCATTTAGAGATGAATGTGGACTGCTGCATTTGCTCCCATCTGCTTCTCTGAAGGGGATGAAGGAAGCTTCTCTGGTGAGGGATGAGCAAGGCACTGATCTATGAGAATAGCAGAGCATCATTAGGAGCGGTGTTATTGATAATTTTTAAGAACAGTAATACTTGACTTTACACTAAGTACTTGGGCTATCTAGTCTCATGTTCTTGGCTACCTACGAACTGTCTGGTTTAGCTTCCATCTCATTGGGAGGGCGTTAAGTAGAATCGTATATTGGTTGGTTACTCCACAAGTGTTGGGCTACCATTGCACTAGAATATCTTGCAGGCACAACATCATTGTCCATGAGAGGATTTGTGACTGGCTTGGTTTTTACAATTCTCTTTTGCTATCATACAGAGTACCTTCTTGTTTGAAAGATACTAGATGGTAGGGGTGAAGGCTCTATGTAAGCAACAGCTTAGCTTCTCATGTTCTATGAGTTGTGCAATTGTTTTGTCAATGAGACCTTGCAGTGATTTTATGGAAAGCAACCTATTGCCATGGAAACTGCCTGGATGGCTGAGGATTCCCATAGTCGACCACTCAATTAGATGTAATCCAATCCCAGTACTGGAAGCATCGTTTGGTGACAAGAGATAGTCAATTGGGAGTCTGTCTCCCCATTACTTGGTGACTTCATTTAGATTACCTTCCTATGTGTACATATTTTAGGAATATTCTATTGTATTTATTTCCCTCTACTCTCCCAGTGACCCTTAATTGTAGCTCTCTACCACATATTTCCTCCCTGGCACCCCCACTTCTCTCCTTCCCCATGTGACCCTCCTGTTTAGCACCCTCAGTTCATCGATTACTATTCTATTTTCCTTTTCTAGGATGATCTATATTTCTCCTCTCGTCCCTTATCCCATTCCTAAGCTCTGCAGTTATATGGATTGAAGCTTTATCACCACAGACCTGACAGCTAATATCTACACATATGCAAATACATACCATATTTGTCTTTCTGGATCTAGTATACCTAACTTGGAATGGTTGATTTTTTTTTTTAGTTCCATCCATTTATATGACGATTCATTATTTCATTTTTTTAAAACAACAGCTGAGTAATACTCTATTGTGTAACTGTTCCACATTTTAAAAAATTCGTTCTTTTGTTGAGGAACATCTAGAATGTTTCAAGTTTCTGAATATTATGAATAAAGCACCAATGGGAATGATTGAACAAGAGTCTCTGTGGTAGAATAAAGTATCCTTTGATATAAGCCCGAGTGTTAAACTTCAATCTCTAGGTAGATGGATCCCATGTTCTTAAGGAAGCATCATACTGACTTTCATAGTTTACACACTCCCACCAACAATGAGTGAGTGCCCTCTTACCCCACATCCACACCAGCTGGAACTGTCACTTGTTTTATTGATCTTAGCCATTCTGACAGATGTAAGATGGAAACTCAGGGTGGCTTTGATTTGCATTTCCCTGATGTTTAAGGCTATTGAACATTTCTTCAAGTATTTCTCAGCCAATTGAGTTTCCTCTTTTACAACTCCAGAACTTAACTAATGCAAGAGTCATCCTCTCAAGAAACATCTGAGTAATAACAAGAAGAAATTTTCTTGTCATGTGTGTTGACTTAATCCTCTTCCCAGACAGAAAATCTGCCAAATAAAGTGTCCTATGCCACCAAGAAATGTCCTGCCATGTCTCTAGGAAGGCAGACAACAGAAGGACATGCCTAGGAAAGCTTCAGGAAGATGGAGTCTCATCCACAGATAGCCTTGAGGAATAGAACAAGGTGAAGCAAAGGTCAGAGAAAATCAGTTTACCTCCAGAGTAATGGCACTGTATTTCACCACCCACAGGATGACTCAATGGGTACATGATTTATTCAAAGCATTTAATTTACCAGCTCTTCAGTCAACTGATCAATAAACTAACCTGGAAAGAATTGCTATAGCCACGTGAAGGATGGACTGCATACTCCACTGAGTTATTCCTAGGAAGACACTAACAAAAACCAAACAGTAACAACCAAGAGCAATGCTAAGTCTAGAATGTGGCTTTGTAGGCTGGCCTCAAACTGCTATGTAGTTAAGGCAAACATTGACCCTCTGATCTTCCTGTTTCTACCCCTAAGCTATATAGCTATATATATATATATATATATATATATATATATATATATATATATATATGTATATATATATATATATATATATATGATTATGTGTATGCATATATGCATAAGTACATCTGGCCTTTGCTTCTTGCCCAGAACTTTAGTATGGAGAATAGCAAAAACTATAGTTTTAAAATATATTTCTATTGTTTATCTTTATAAACTAAGCTTTTTAACATGAGATTTTTTTAAAGCACTATATATTTAGTTCATAATGTCCTTCATTATCAAAAAATTTTAGGCCAAGCTTTTCATATTATAAATTTCAGTTACATTTGGATGTGTGTATGTTTTCCTGTATGTGTGCATGCATGTGGGTGTATGTGCATCTCTCTCTCTCTCTCTCTCTCTCTCTCTCTCTCTCTCTGTGTGTGTGTGTGTGTGTGTGTGTGTGTGTGTGTGTATGTACAACTTAAGCGGTCAGTTCTCTCCTTCCACCCTGGGGTCTCACAGATCCAAGACATATATCATCAGGCTAGGTGGCCAGTGACTTTATCCACTGCTTTATCTTGCCAGGCTGCAGGATTCTCTATTTTCACTAGTTTTATATATTTCGTTCTTATTGGATACATAACCCCTGATTATTGGATACATAACTCCTGAACCAATAACACTTCCTAATTCAGTAATTCTTGATAAATAAACATCTCCATATATATATATATATATATATATATATATATATATATATATATGTTTGGGCATGTGTGTGAATGATAATGTCTTTGCAAGTACACATGTAAGCCACAACATGAGTTTCTTTCTCAGAATCTCTCTAGATTTCCTTTGAGATTGTTTCTCAATGAACCAGAGCTAACCAATTAGGCTGCACTTGCTGGCCAATTAACCCCAATGGCCTTCTCAAAGTCTCCATCTCCAGCACTGCGATTAAAGTTTTCTTCTACTGCACTCAGCCTCTTACACGGGTGCTGGTGCTCCGTCTCAGGTCCTCATGCTTGCAAGACAAATACTGACTGAGCCATTTCCCCAGCCCTCAAATTCTATTTGTGTTTCATCTTTTTGTGTGTGTATCTTTCTGTCGCTTCTCTTAAACATGTCTTTGACTTCTCATATTTACCATCTATTTTTTTATCAATCTCAACTAATTTGATTCTTTGTTTTTCTTTCAGAGATAAAATTAAAAACTAGTTTCCCTTTTTGTAATTAAGATTTGTAAAAATTATTTGCTTACATTTATAGCTTGCTTGTAGATTTTAACTGGACATATTCTGCTGCTACATGGAAAATGGTTATAATTATCATTCTTTTAAATGTAGCCTTCCCAGTTTATTCTTGCGCGCCATCTTCCTGTGGAAGACATGGAAGCAACCTTAGATAACTTCATCCTTTGTCAGCTCATCGCTCACTGTGTACCCTGTCACTTGTCCCCTCTATGTTATAGCTTATCTTAAAAGAGCTTTAATTGGATCTACATAATAATGAGTTACATCCATTGTGATGAAACATTATGAACAAGAAAACTTATAGAAGAAAGATTTTAATTTAGCGCTCACAGTTTTTTGCGGGTTGGTGGCCATTTTCACTATGGTGGGGAACAAGGCAGCAAGCATAATGCTGGAACAGTAGTTGAGAGCTTATATCTTTATTGGCAAGTAGGAAGCAGAATGAGAGGCACTGGGCCTGGTATAGGTTTTGAAACCTCAACGTCTGCCTCCAGTGACACATTTCCTCCAACAAGGCCACAGCTCCCAATCCTTGCCAAACAGTTCCATGAACTAGGGACAGAAAATATTCAAATGTATGCTCATGCACAGAACATTCTCTTTCAAACTATGACATGTTGCCATTGGCTATGGTTATTTATTTCAACCAGATATCAAGATTTAGTTTCAATATGACAGAATAAATCCCCACATACATATTTAGATCATAAAGTCTTATTCAATGGAATTTAATTGAATATTTTGCTCTCACATTGATGTTTCTGTAAGGAATATAAAGGTGAGTCAGACTGCAAATACTTTGTAGCAGACATCCTGAACCACTCTTCATCTTAGCTTCATATGCTTGTTTAGTAATCTGCTGCATAATTCTCATGGGGTCAGCCTGAGAACCAGTGCATGGCCTGACTCATAGAATGTGTCTGGAGAGGTGAATTGAAAATGTACTTACCCATTCAGGGGGAAATGTTTGACCAGGTGTAATTGATACATTCAGCTCAACAAAATGTTTGTAAAAATGTGTATAGAAAGTACTGAGTTTGAAGATGTAGTTCGGTGGTCTAGCTTTGCCTTAAAATATACAAGGTCTTGAGATTAATCCTTAGTACCTTAAATTTAGGAAAGAGAAAGAGGAACAAGGAAAGGAGGAGGAGGAGGAGGAGGAGGAGGAGGAGGAGGAGGAGGAGGAGGAGGAGGAGGAGGAAATGGACTTGCCTGTCCTGAGCTCAGTTTGACACTTCCATGTTTGCTTTACAAGCTTCCCCTTGCTCACTCTGCTCATCTCAGGATTATATATCTCATGATGATTCAGTGTACTGAATTACGCTCTGCTCATCTCAGGACATTTCCAACTTAATACTAATTTCTCTAATTTTGAAGGTACTGGTTTGTTTGATGCTCAGTGATCCTGAGCCTTTGAAATTAGGCCATGACAGCTTTGTAATTTTTTTCTGTTCTTGGCTAATGAATACATTTCAGAGAGAAGTATTTTCTCTGAATCTTTAAGAGTCTTCACTTCTTTTGACTTTTAGTATTATTCGGGAGGTTTTACATCCTGGGGAAAAGAAATGAATTACTCATTTGGAAATCATCTCAGTGTTTGGCTTTGCCTTTATTGACTCTCGCACATTTCAAAGAGAAGTGTTGTGCTTCATGAGCCTTCTGCTTTTGCTGCTTCCTTATCCAAGGGGAGGGCATAAGTCTGTCTGAGGCTCAGTGACTCTTTTAGTCTGTTCATCCAAATCCAGAGGGCATCAACACTGAAGAGACTTGTGTCACTCCTTCCATAAAATAGCCTGACTACAATGCTCTTCTCCATTAAGAAGAAGAAGAAGAAAAAAAGGAGCCTCATGAATTCTGTGATTTCTTGTATCATTTTCTGGATTCTTCTTTTTTTCTCTTTCTTTATTAGATATATTCTTTATTTACACTTCTAATGTTTTCTCCTTTCCTGTTTCCCCCTTCTTCTAAAGTCCCATAAGCCCTCTCCCCTCCCCCTGTTCCCCACTCAACCCCCTCCGGCTTCCCTGTCCTTGTATTTCCCTACACTGCTTCATGGATCCTTTCCAGGACCAGGGGCCTCTCCTTTCTTCTTCTTGGGCATCATTTGATATGTGAATTGTGTCCTGGGTATTCTGAGCTTGTGGTCTAAAACCCACTTATCACTGAGTGCATACCATGTAGGTTCTTTTGTGATTAGATTACCTCACTTAGGATGATATTTTCCAGTTCCATCCATTTGCCTAAGAATTTCATGAATTCATTGCTTTTAATATCAGAGGAACACTCCTCCACTGCTGGTGGCAGTGCAAGCTGGCACAACAACTCTGGAAATCAGAAAACTTGGCATGATATTACCAGAAGATCCCATTATACCACTCCTTGGTATGCACCCAGAGGATTCCCCAGCATATAATAAGGACACATGCTCCACTATGTTCATAGCAGCCCTATTTATAATAACTGGAAGTTGGAAAGAACCTAGATGTCCTTCAACAGAGGAATAGATACAGAAAATATGGTATATTAACACAATGGAATACTACTCAGCTATTAAAAACAAGGAATTCATGAAATTCTTAGGCAAATAGGTAGAACTAGATTCTTCTTAATGTGGCTGCTCTTGATTTAAAGGAAAAACTCTAAAGCTTTATGAATTTTCAGCCATATCCCTCTATAGTTCTCTTCAACACTGTATCTTGACACTTTGGGTGCTTGATGACAGACCTTCCTAGCTCCCAGGCATAGAAAATGTTGCTCCATGTTTTGCATTGTTCCTGGTCATTCTGTAAGATCCGAAAGAAAAACGGGGGTACCCCAACACCCCATGCCTCAGAAACCGGCACCCCAACCAAACACTCATGAGAGACAGACCTGATGCAATTTGCAAGAGGAATTTTAATTTCCAGAGCTCTGGGAGTCACAATCCTACCATGCAGGGTAAAAGAAGTGAGCCCGTGTGGGCTGACTTGGATGGGCTTTTTATAGGCTTATAACAGAACCCGCCTACCACAAGCTTCTAAGCCAATCAGTTCAAACCATCTGAACCCGCGCTCTCTGAGAACCTATCAGCCTCTCACAGAGGCCGGAAGAACTAGTTAAGTCGTTTCCGCTTACGTAGCCACCATACACAGGGTCGCACCCACCCCCACTGGCAATAGGGGAACCTAAGCGCCCCTCCCAGGCAGGAGTTCCGCAGCCCCCAGCCTCGCTTGTCCTTGCCACAGCCACTCTGCGGAGGCGAGATGGAAAAGATGCCAGGGGCACTCCCAGCCCGAGGCTCGCAGCTGGACCCTGGAGGAAAGAATGGGCCAAACCTCTGCTCCCCTGGGGTCACCCCAGACTCAGGCATGGGGGATTCCCAGCTTGCAACCCTTTCCTTTCAATTCTTGTGAATGACACATGGGGAAAGCGAGAAATCTGGGCCTGTCTCATCATTACTCAGAAACTGGTATTTATTTTTTAATAGATGATTAAAATTAACCTTTAGGTTCATTTTCATTCTGGAGATTTTTTTTTTGTAAGCAAATTTTGCCCAAACACTATTTCTATAGGTATGAAATTTCTCAGATCAAATTGATGCTGTCAAAATAATGCCACCAGGAACTATTCAGTGTCATGAGGAAATAACATTTCGCCTCCAGTTAAAGCAAGAGTCACTCAACTCTATCTAAACAGTAAATAAATATTAACTTGTATGACTTAACCTTGCTGATTGATGCCCTGATTAAAGTAAAAGGAAGTCTTGGCAAGTTACTGCTGTTTGTAGAAAATTTCATTATAACATAAAATGTTACCAAAGCTTCCAATTTTCATGCTAGAATAGCATTTCAGTATATCCGAAGATGTTCAAACTCAGAAGAGATCACAACTAGAAAGGCTTCACCCGTAGATTAGGAATTCCCACCATCTATCTCCAGTTTATTTTATTGTGACTGTGCTTTAGCACTACTTGCTGTTGTTTTAAGCAACTTAAGTAGGAATTGATTTTGACTTCCAGAGGAATAGATATTAATATAGACAGGAAAAGCATGGTGGTGGCAACAGGAAACTGAGAGACACTTATACAGGAAGCAGAGAGAACAAGAATAGGATATGGGAGAAGGCTAGAAACCTTCAAACCCCCACACACTTCCTTCAGCAAGTCCACAGCTTCTATAAATTCCATAACCTCATCAAAGGGCTCTAGCCACTGGGACCCAAGTGACTGGATACAGCAGGCTACTGGGAAGATTTCTCACTCAAATCATCACAAGAGCTGATCCATGCCTGTATTGGCAAATTAACTTATGATACTGCTCTCCTTTTCTTTTCAACCTTCTAAAAAGACTCCAATAACCATAATCAAAGTAGTTTCAAGACAGCTATCACTCCTAGTTGTATTATTGTCAACACATGAGGAAAATAATAGAAAGTCTCAGGAAGCTATTCAGTATGCCATATTTTGTTTTTGTTGTTACATTTGTCAAGGGAGAACTAAAAATTTTCTTAGTAATGGCTGACCCACAGGTAAATAGCAATAGCAAAGTTTAGGGAAAGTATAACTCTTAGAGAGGACTAATTAAAAAAAGGAGAGGTTGCAAAGACTTCCAAAGACGTATTAGTATAATCCAGGTGAGGACTGAGGAAAGCCTATCGACATTTTCTACCTCAATTCTTCAGAGGAATTTACCTAAAACAAACTATGTGAATGGTGTGCTCCCCATCTTTCAATTCTTGTTGAGGAGGAGGTAAGTTAACAGATTATATCCAATGGCTGGATTAACCTACTACAGTGTAATGTTCTGGCTAGCACACTATGGTGAAGTCAATTGAAATAGAAGGAAACAATGACTTACAAAGAAGTATTAAAGATTGGTTGACTATGAAAAGGTCTCAAACTAGAACTAGGGAAGAATGAGAATTCCATATGATTTCTTGTTTTCAATTTGAAGACTAAAGTTCTAGGATAAGGACTATGTATAAAAAAGGTTTGCAACCCCATAGGAAAAACAACTATAACCAACCAGATTCCCACCCCCACCCCAGAGCTCCAAGGGACTAAGCCAACAATCAAGGAGTACACATGGCTCTGGCCTCATATGTAGCAGAAGACAGCCATGTCAGACATCAATGGGAGAAGAGGCCCTTGGTCCTATGAAGGTTTGATAGATGCCCCAGTGTAGAGAAATCGAGGGCAGGGAGGTGGGAGTGGGTGGAGGAACACCCTCATAGTCACAGGGGGAGGGGGGATAAGAGAGTGGTTTCCTTCCACGAGAGGGGGAAACTGGGTAAGGGGATAACACTTGAAATGTAAATAAATTAAAATAAAACAAATTTCATAATTTTATTTTGGATTTATTTAGTTTTCAATGCCTATGGGATATTACAAGGAAACATTTAGTATATATAAGCCTAATCACAAAGACAAATTTAAGCTCACATATGAAGAAGGTATTAATGCAGTGACAGTGTTCAGCAAAGCACAGTCTCCAAACTCTTAAATTACAGGAAGGTATACAGGCAGCTTATCTTCTATATATGAAGATTGGGTTTATCTGTAATGAACTTCCAGTATTGCCTGGGCTTCTTTCCGTTACTGGTTTGAGACCAAGTACTGTGGGTGTCTTATAGTTAGTATCGGCTACACTCTCGGTACTAGAGGTACTTCAATGCTCTTCCTAGGTCTTACTTTCTATGCCTCTCTTAACTCTAACTAGGTGTGTTCTCATAGGAAAGCTCAGGTTCAGACACTGGCAAGTCCAACCATGCTGGAGAACAATCAGCAGTGTGCGTGGAACTGACATGTTTCAGAGATAAAGGCAGTGAGGACCACACAGCTGGAATCAAGGGCTCAGATCGTGATGGAACTGAGGAACTGGAAAAAGTCGGTGGATTTTGCATGTCTCGTGAACAATGAAATCATGCATCAGATTTGCGCCTAAGTGTCTCATTCTGCTCTTTTTATATCCTTATAAAGATACCAGTGTATCACACTGTTACTCTAAAGTGAGTCAATTTGAGCACACCATTTTCAGGGAGCATCAAAAGGACCAACTCCTCAAAGAAGTATAAAGTTTAAAATGAACAGAACAACTAGGTTGAAATTAGAGTCCATGAAGGAAGAGCGAGGAAGCAAGGAGTGTTCCAGTGGAGAATGACAGTGAAAAGAAACAGACAAGAGTGCTATGTGAATGAAGGCTAATAACGAGGCCAACACCACGAAGGTGTGAAACCCATTATGGACTGAAGATGCCTGTTATATTTGTCAACCTGACGTGTTTTTTGGCGAATGTAATGAGAGATTTCAGAGGTGTTGCTGCAGTGAAGTAAAGATGTAACCCCAAACCTTGCTTCTGTGAGGTTTATTCTTAAAACTTTTAATTGTACCATTCTGGGCATGCCATGTAAATCAATCAGCACAAGAGTCCTGATTTCTCATGTTTCAATATTAACTGCCGAGGCCAGGCTACGAACAAATGTGTTAGACACAAAACCCATAGTTTTAATTTATTCTCTGTCCATATTTTTGACACCAAATGGAAATAGTCTAATGTATAGTCACTAGAAATTATTTTAGTTTAGTTTTGCTATAAATTAATTTTTTCTTATGTTTACTATCTTTGATTGGCATAAATCTCAATAAGACCTACTGTAGTTCTGTTAATTATTAACCAGGACATCATTTTGCACCATTTGAGAAGTTGCTAAATTTTAGCTTGATCCAAAAAAATCTTGCTTAGGAAATTAAACATGACAGCTTCAAAGCTTACAAGACATTGTTGACAATTGACCTAACTTTGATGAAGCTAGTAAGAAAATAAAAATCTTCCTTGGAGGCTTCTTATCAAAAGCTTTGAAGATTTGGCATAGTGTAAAAAATTTCATCTAGGAGCAGGTGCAGCCTTAAAGGTAGTAAATAACATTAAATTTTTTGAGTTAAAAAAAAACCCTGTAGATGTAATATAGTATGATAGTTTTTGGTGATTTGCAGCACCAAGGATAACTAACTATATAGCACATGAAAGAATAGAAAGTATGACTAGTTTTAATTTTACAATAACAACACAGGACTAAAAGGGGGAGAAAAACAAGCCTACCTACAGTCTCATATCATCACACTTAGCAAACCTGTTTTATGTAAGTAGACATCAAATTCCCTTTGGGATTTTTCTATTTCATTTATTTTATCAATAAGAGCCTGCTTTGGAGAAAGGAATAAATCACATTTAAATGAAATACAAGAGATTACACCAGTAGCCGAGCTCTTTGCCTTGACTAATCCAATAGCTTTGGCCAAATATCTCAATGTCAAAAGCATTATAAGTATTCTACAAGGTAAGTCTGGCAAGGAGAAATCAATAACAGTCTATTGGATTTGATTAAAATGTTTACTTCCCCCTACCAGCCTCCCCCTTCCCAAGCTAAATGGCCCTTCCTCGTGCTGATCCGATCTGTATTATAGTAATTGGCTTCCCTGTCTGTGTCCTGGTGCCTCCGTCTTAGGAATCAGTCCTGAATCATACACTTTTCTGTAGCTCCATGATTTCAGTGTTTAGGGCTCTTGTTCTGATGGTACTGAACTCAGTAACAAAGTAAAACAGATTTTCACAGATCCACTTACACAAATTATTTCTTTGTGTTTGTATTTACTTTTATATTTTTCTAATTTGTAAATTATTTATGTGTTAATTACTAAGATATACAAGATATACCTTTGTCAGTTTGCAACTTTAGAACGTGTTGTGTAATTCTTTCAAGGAGGTGGCATGCATTGCATTTGAACTCTGTCCAACATTGACAGGCTCTCCAGTAGTTGCATCTGTCAATTGTGGCCCTAGAAAACTCTGTCATTTACTTTGAAGAGATATTTGGTTTCTACTCCATCTCTATGCTTCAAAGGTTTGGAAAATTGAGCAGCAAACAAATACAGTTATTGCATATGAAAAATTAATAGTTTTCATTAAAAGTCAAAAAATGGATATGTTTGATTAATATGGCATCAAGGTGGCACCACACTTGATGGGATTTAGGAAAACGGAAACATTTGAATGTTGCTCAGAAGAAATGCACATTGAGGAGGATTAGATAGCATTTTGTCCTCTTTTCTTGTTAAATATAAATTAAGGTAGAAACATATGACAAAATAACTCACCAGAAGTTATTGAAAATTGTGTTCTCACATAAGCTTTAATAAAAGTCCCTAAACAAACAAAAACAAACTCTCGTATGTTTCTCTCTCCAGTAAATTCCTCAGACTTACACATGTTCCCGAGAAGTAAAGTTTCAAAATACTGGGACTCTGGATTAACTACTTGGAGTAATGTAAGTTAGAGAGCAGGCAAGCATGTGGCAAGGGAGACTTCACAGCAGGAATTCATCATCTTCCACCGTTCCTTCCTTTGTGGAAGTGACTTCACTCCCCAGAGCCCCATGTGTATCAGTGAAAAGTCCCAGGAGACCAACCTAGCCATAGGAGAAAACAATATTGTAGAGGAGGTATACTTGGAAGGAAGATGTTTAAAAACAAAGAAAGACTGTTCCTTGGAGTATCTCTTTTGTCTACTGTCTCTAAAAAAAGACTCATCACATAGTTAAACTTCTCTGCACCTAAGTACACTTGCACACACAACCAAGCACTTCCAAATACCTACTCACCAACTACACCCTGTAACTAAACACATATGCACATATATACACACATACCCATGTACTAACTGCACACTACACACTACAGATGCCCCTTCACACTCCAGGCACACCCCAACTCCTAACCTCAACACACTCCCACACACAAATGCTCTGTGATACTATATACACCAACATACCAAACATGCAGATCCCCCTTATCCTAACATAAACTCTCACACACTTATACCACACATAACTAGACCTTTCATATACCTCCCAATCTATACATATAGTTTGAATACACACAGACGCACACAAATGCACACTCACACTAAACATACCTATATACATACATATCCAAAACACCCACCTACCCACAAACATCTTCATATACTCCTACACAGTCATCCAAACCCATACATACTACAGATATTCACATAGCCCTACAAAAAAAAACCCTCAAACTCACACAGACCTTCACAACACAAAATATCCTCAACCCCTCTCCATGTAAGTAGAATAGATATGAAGAATACAGCATCTGTGGATTCTAAACTCTAATAGAAGGGCACATTCAAAATAACTAATTACAAAGGTTGAGGAGTATTTACTCCCAGTATATCAAAGCAAATGAAATGTACAGAACTTAAAAGGAGAGAAAATATAGAATTAATTCTTTTTCGAGGAAACTTTTAACTACAGAGTAAATAACAAAATTGTTGTAAACATTGGGGAGAAGAGATCCAAAGTGAAAGACAAAAGGTCCAAAACAAAACTACTGTCAGGATCCCTTAACAAAACAAAACAAAACAAAACAAAAAAAACCAGATTCAAATGCATTAAAAGTTTAAGTGGAAAGTCAATAAACCAACCAAAATCAAGTTTTAGGATACAGCATTATCAAGATGAAGCCTTGCTAATTATGGACCCCAGTGATAAATACACAAAGGAGGTGAGAAATTATGTCCAAAGAGACAGAAAACAAAAACAGGCTATTTTCACATATTCTGTAGCAGCCCAGAATGCCAGAAAATGATAGAGCTGAATCTACAAAGTTAAAGAAAACTACAGTCCCTGTGCATCACATCTGAACAAGCTCTGTTAATCATGCCTATTAAAAAGTTTAAAACCACAGAGCTAAACAAAGACTTTTCACCTGAAGAAATTCGGATGGCTGAGAAACACCTTAAAAAATGTTCAACATCATTAGTCATTAGAGAAATGCAAATCAAAACAACCCTGAGATTTCACCTCACACTAGTCAGAATGGCTAAGATTAAAAACTCAGGAAACAGCAGGTGTTGGCGAGGATGTGGAGAAAGAGGAACACTCCTCCACTGCTGGTGGGACTGCAAGCTGGTACAAGCACTCTGGAAATCAGTCTGGCGGTTCCTCAGAAAACTGGACATGATACTTCCGGAGGACCCAGCCATACCACTCCTGGGCATATACCCAGAAGATTCCCCAGCATGCAATAAGGATACATGCTTCACTATGTTCATAGCAGCCTTATTTATAATAGCCAGAAGCTGGAAAGAACCCAGATGTCCCTCAACAGAAGAATGGATACAAAAATTGTGGTATATATACACAATGGAGTACTATTCAGTCATTAGAAACAATGAATTCATGAAATTCTTAGAGAAATGGATGGAGCTGGAGAACATCATACTAAGTGAGGTAACACAGCCAGTCTCAAAAGAATACCCATGGTATGCACTCACTGATAAGTGGATATTGGCCTAGAATCTTGGGACACCAAAGACACAATCCACACACCAAATGATGTCTGACAAGAAGGAAGGAGTAGACCCTGGTTGTGGAAAGGATCAAAATATCAGTGTAGGGGAATACCAAAATAGGGAAGTGAGAAGGGGGTGGATGGGGGAACATGGGAAGGGAAAAGGGCATGTGGGACCTTTGGTGGGCAGGGAACCAGGAAAAGGGAAATGAAATGTAAATAGAGTATATATTCCCCCCAAAAAAAGTTCAAAAACCACATACACTTGCGCCTAGCCTCACTGAAGGAAACCCATAATACAGCAGCAATACCAAAGCAAGAGAGCATCTACCAAGACAAATGAGGATAGAGGTGCAGGGACAAAGGGCTAGAACACGCATAGAACTTCCATGCAGGATAACATTTTGCTCTGTTAAAATCAGAGTGAAAATAAGGAAGGCATCCATGGCATCACACAGTTCATAATGTGCTAGAACTTGAGGGGACCACTTAGAAAAACTAACATCAGTAAGACACCTGGGAAGCCTCCTACCCAACCATAAAAACAGACTATAAACAAAAACAAGAAAGTATGTTTGTGGGTAAAGGACTGGTAATGTAAAAATTGGTTAATATTAGAACAGAGTGTGCTATGTGGAAATACATTTTAAAACGTGAGGAGTGTGTACCAATTGGTACCTGCTTAAGAAGAAGAGGTTAGCATCCTAACTCCTATGTACTTCGAAGCTGGGAATTGAAAGGCATGGGGTGAAAGTGAGGCATTTTCTTTCTTTTATTCTTTACTTTAATCAATTTTTAACTTTTTAAAAGAACATTCTTTTGGTTCTGTGTGAACTTCATATCATGCACCCGAATCCCTCTCACCCCCTTTCTGCTTGTATCAGCCATCTATCCAGGCAACTTCCTGGCAATGGGGTAAAAAAAAATCTCATTCTGGAAATTGTAGTGTGTCACACTGTATCTTATAGTATAGCATTTTGTCCATACTTTTCATTGCAAGTACTCATTACAATGACCCATTGGCCTGGTACAAGCCCCTGGCTTCTGCCACTCTATCAATATCAGAATCTCACTGAGACTCTTCTGCTGTTGCCCTGTGTCATGGAGATCCTGTAGTGTTTGATCTGTAGGATTAGCCCCTTCATGCATTCTAGCAGTTCATCAATGGGATAGATGTTGGGGTGGGCCAACTCAAAGCCCTGGGTCTGACTGAGCCTGAGAGGTATCTGAGCTGATCAGCCTGTGGATTCTACTGCTCTCATATCCTCTGGGCTGGCTCACTGGCAACCCTGGAAACTAGGATACTGTGCTGCCCAGGTGAGGTGCAGTGCCACCTCTCCCAAGTGCTGCAGTTGAGGGCAGACCACCTCTTCTGATCTCATGACCTTGGGGCAAGGGGAGACAGTGAAAAGGAGAGGACAAGCAGTTGGAGTTGTGCTGGGCAGGTGTGGGTGTGTTGGATGGATAATTTAACCTTAGGTTCAGGATGCTAGCCTGGCCATTGATAGAGGTGGAGGCTTCTTCCCTAAGGTGTGGGTCAGGATATAGTGATCCACTTTAAACTCTTTTGACATAATTTTAAACCAGAGAATTTATAAACACAGTTCCAAATTCCTATTCTACTTCTGGTCATCTTACCTAATATTAATATCTTACATAAAGTTAGTAAATTTAGGAAAACAAGAAATTGATGTTAGAATACTACTTTTGACTGTTTCCCCCCCCAAAAAAGCCACATTCCCACCCTCCACATTCTGTGTTTCAGAATCCAGTCTGAGGAGCTACCGTAGATTAATCTTAGTTGCCTCTCCGCTCTAATCTCTGGTTGCCCTCCCATTCTCCTTTCTTTCATGATCCTGCTATTCTGGGTAGACTATTGGCAATGCATTTTGTAAAATGACCCTTGATTGTACTGGTCTTGTGTTTTCTCATTATGAAACATGGGAACTTCTGGAAAGATATCACAGACTTGATGTATCCTCAATGGATCATATCATTTGGTACTTGTAGTTTAAAGTAATAGCAATTTACATTTTAAGATTTTTTTTCATAGAGTGAAAAATAAGATCAAAATAATAGCAACTATTACAAAAATGTGTATTTAAAGAAATGAGTAGTGTGGTTTCAATTTTGACAAAATGCCACATAACAGTTAACAAAATTGAACTGTCCTTTCCTCCATCTCTACTCTGACACCTTTGCATTATTTTTATTTACAATTTGCAAATAGGAACAGAAACAATTCTAGAAATAAATTTTGGAAATTACTGACTATAGTTATACGTGGAAGTGTATAATTTTGATGTATTAGTAAATTGTATTTTCTTCATTTTTTAAAAATATTTTGTTGTTTTATTCAGTTTATCTATATGGCATATAACAGTTCTGCTATTAAAAGTGTAGTCATAACTTTATGGTAGGGAACTTGCTCAGTATGTGCAAGGCCTTGGGTGTGACCTTCCACATGAGTACAATAAACAGGCAAAAGGAACGAAATAGTGACAGGGCATCAGTCAATACAGTGTCAGTATGCTTGTGGAAGAAGGGAGAGCTGGTACCTTATTGATAGTGAGTCCTTGTTGATGAACAAGTTGACACACACGAAGAAGATAGTGTTTAATACTTTTCTAATTAAATTATTCTGCTCTGAGAAATGATGCACTTTGAAAGACTCATCACCAAATGATACTTTTATTTTAAAGGTAAATATAAGTAATACTTTTCTTTTATGCAGTTTTATATCTGATAGATTACTCCAGGCTTACATGTCCCTTAAATGCAAGCACTGCATGAAATATAATATATAAGCAAGATTACCCTATTATTAAGAACCAATAGGATACAAATAAACCCTACTGTAAGCCACTTGAAACAAAACAAAACCCCAAGCCTCTCTCATAAAGAAATTAACTAGAGACATCTTCTAGCACACTACTGATGGCAAATGGAACATATTCCCAGACAGTGATTATTGAAGAAAGTACAAATGGAAGCAGTTTTATTAAGTAACTCATCTGTAGAAAATGAATGTGAGCAGAAGAAAAGTGTTCTAGAATTATAGGAGCTAAAAATGAAGACCTGTCTGTCACCTAGAACAAGTGATATATCACAGGTACCTTGGTTCAGTATGGATGGCTACATCCTGTATAATTTTTAATAAAACAAACCAACATCTATATCCTAAATTTAACATAAAATAAAGTAAAATTCTCACTGCAAACTGGCTTCTGCTTTAAGCTGTTGAGGTTGGGAGGGATAATCTGAGACGCCGAAGGCGCATGCTCACGCTGCAGCTGTATTCCTCAAGGCACACTATCATCTTCATTTACTTTTCTTCAGTTTTAAATAATTTAATTACAGAATTATTAAATATCTTTCTTGTGAGCATGCATAGAAGGAATTAGGCAATGTACGCTATTCTCTTGGTCTACCACAGTGGATTCTCAGCCCAGTTCAAGTCCAAAGAATACTACATGGAGAGGATTTCTGTCTTTGACATGTTCTCAGATCAATAGGCACCACAAATCTTTGTCTGTTGCCATGAGACCACCTCTGAGTCTTAAGACATTTTAAGCAGTCATTAACATTTTATTTAAAAATGTTATAAAATGTATTTGGATCATAATTTTCCCACCCTACCCTTCCCAGACACTGTCCACCTCTTTATCCACTAAACTTCTCTCTTTGTTTCTCTCTTTCCTTCTCTCTCTCCTTCTCTCTCTCCCTTTCTCTTCCCTCCATCCCTCTCTCCCTCCATTCCTCCTTCCCTCTCAAATCTCCCTTTCTCTTCCCTCCATCCCTCTCTCCCTCCATTCCTCCTTCCCTCTCAAAACCAAGACAAGCATAAATGAAAATTTAAACAAATAAAAATCTAATAAGAGAAACAATGTGTCAAAGAAGACAAAATGAAACAAAGATCCCATAGTAAAACTTGAAGTTTGTTTTGTGCTAAAAACCATGGAGTTTGTTTAGCCTCCTGGGCACGGGGTCTGCCCTGAGCTATGGTCAGTATACCCAGTGGCATTGGGGGGGATATTTTCTCTTTGCCAGCAGGTATAAATTACAGACACTTCTTTAGTTAGGGATGGGACCTCAGGTTTCCTTCCTCAGCTTAGTCCCAGGGCCTGTCTGGTTTGGATCTGTGCAGGTCTTATGGATGATGCCCTGGTTGCTGAGTTTATATGTACATTCATCCTGTTGCATCCTGGAGAACGTTGTTCCCTTGGAATCATCTCCCACCCCTGGGTCCTACAAACATTCTTTTTTCTCTCATGGATCTCTGAGCTTTGAAGGAAGGGGTTTTATTTCATAAACTCTTACATTAGGACAACTCAGGATAATACAGGGTTTCTTTATTTCTCTACAAAAATTATTTTGTAGGGTCAAATCTCCCATTGAAAATACTATTTCAGACAAATTTGCCATGTATTTAGATGGCTTTACTATAGTCAGTAAAATATTGATACTGTTAAACATTTTCTAACTGTGATGTATGTCGGTCTTAGTAGTTCTCAGTATTAGTACACTGTTGCATTGTCCCTCCAAGTTTGATCTTTTGGCTCCCTAAGGCTGTCATCACCTTGACCATGTTTATATCTTTGCAGTGGAGTTCCATAAAGGATTGCCATAGTCAATAAGTTAGATATAAACAAGTTCTGAAGATGAGAACTGGTAATGCATGAGACTTGTCACTCTCACTTGTCAGATATTTAATATACATTTTATATATTGGTAATATCATAGAATGTTTTACTATCACTCTGTAGTGCAAATGTACGCACATAAGAATCTAAATTACGTTTGGATTCATGTGTACATAAATATGTATCTGTATGTGCATGTAAAGGCAAGTGTGTGATTTACAATGGTCTTTACTTGATTATAAGAGTGAAGATAAGTTTTAAATTTTAATAATGTATTCATAAGGCTTTATTCACATGGGTCCTTTAAGAAGTTCAAATATTTTTCAAACAACATGACCTAAAAATGAAACAATCTAAATTTAAAAAAGACCGTAGTGAGAGTTAAATTCACTGTACTTGGAAAGATTGTTACAGTGTTTTGAAAATTTAGATTTGACATGATGACTGGAAGGCATGGTAAAACATAAATTTAAGTCCTAAGTCCTAGTGTATCTGTGTCAGGTGGTTTACAGCTGGTCTGAGAGATTGCATTTGTCCAAGTCTCTCCAAGCTGCTTATTCTTACTATTGGGTTCTCTGATTACACATGAACATTGATGGGGCTTCATCATTGATTGCAGTTGTTGCTACAGTGGCCCTGATGGGCAGCAAACAATCACTTTTCTAAGACAGGGTTTGAAGAATCCTGCAGCTGTGTCTCCTGATAGTCAGAATCCTACTGTTTCATTTTATACTGAGAACACACTGCTGTTGTGTACCTTGTGTCCCTGGGAAGCTGAGGTCCAAGAGCTCAGGGTCAAACCATTTATTCTGAGTGATGCCAGTGAAGAGTAAATGCAGAAATAGAGAAAATTTCCTTCTCTCACTCCTCCATTTGGAGCATGTGACTTTATTCTTAGCAAATGAATGAAATCCAATCCACCATGTACATTGAAATACCACTTATATGAGTGATCTGGGCTAATATACTCTATTTCTGTTTTGGTGTTTATTTGTTTTTCAAGTAACTTTAGAGCCCTGTAAGATATAGAAAAAACTATCAGTGGTTGTCATAAAGGCAAGAGCTTAAGTATTGCTGCTTCATAAGCTGTCATTTCTCATTCTTCAACAACTCTATAGGTTGCCTGAAATTTCTGAAAGATATATTTTGCAATGATAAAAACATTTATATTTAAAATATTAATTAAAAATACAAATAGACAAAATTCTTCAAGTTCATGTATCCCCAAAGTAACAAAAGTGCACTTCTATAATAACAATAGTATATTTGAGAATTGCAGGAGATAAATATTTAAATACTTAAATATTTATTATGGGTAAAATCCTTTAAGAAGATGCCTGAATTCCTATGTAAACAATATTCTTAATACAATACACTACAGTGCAGAATAAAACTTCACAAAATCTACTGGGTATGTAATTATCATATAGTACCACAAAGAAAGCCTTAGGGTTATATTTCTACTATTCCTGTGGATAACAAAATAGTTACTTTCCTAAGAATATTTCAAGATATGGATGATAGCAATTTTAGGAACTAAAATTTGCTCCAGTAAGATCTCCTCCTCACGTCCCTCCTTCCCTCTTTCAATGATGAAATGTTTACCTACAACAAGTAACCTACCAAGTCTGCATAGCTGCACTTCACCTTACCATGGTCATAAACCCATTTTTCTGTGAGAACGATAGATTTCCTGGAACATGGAGGTCAGAATGATCATCCTTGATTCAATTAACAAACAACAAAAAAGGGGATTTTATGTTCAGTGTTACTTATCTTCAAAGTTTCCAAGGCATTTTGTCCTGTGCAAGCAATAAGTCGAAAGAGAATCTACGGAATTTACTTCTTAGTGATCCCTTTTTGGTAGCTAGTCTTAGTTAGACCTGCCCTGTAGCATCACAAGGGAGTGCTATGATTTCTCTTTTACAGAGAGCAATACTGAAAAACTACATGTTTCAAAAGCAGCAAGGCCTTTACAGGACAAAGATATGACTAGAGCAGATGAGTTCTTGCTAGTCTCTGACTTATCTTATTTCCAGGAGTGCAGAGCTACTGAGTATTAAACGTAATTCACTTTAAGCTCGTGGCCAAGAACTGAGAGTTGATACTAAACTACCTGCCTATTGTGTTAGGGAAACACTCCGTCTAAAGTGAAGGTTATAACCTTGGTGATGTGTATCTAAGTACATGTTAAATCTTGTAATATTGTGGGGGGAAATGTTAGGGGATACCTGTCTAGTCACAGCTCCAACTTTCCTCTTCATTGCTGTGATCTGTGGTATTAGAGCAGACCAGAGAAGTGTTTAAAGATGGGGAGATACTTGGATTTGATTATTCACATGTTGTTCTCTCATCTACACCTGCAGTAATGGAAGGACAGGAGAGTAAATTAACTACATTTAAACATGGCTGAGATTAATGGCACTTAGGTTGAAGAAATGGTGCTTAGGCTTCTGAAAAATGGCTTAATAAACTTAATTGCTCAATGAAGTTTCAGGGTAGGAATACAATATAACTAACTAGAGTCAGCCATTTTTTCTTGAAAGAAACTGATCTCATCAAGAAGACTAGTGCTCACATGAGGCTAAAGGAAATAATTTGAAAATGAAATGTGAGAAGCAAACATTAAGTGTATTTAACGCCTTCAAATGAAAGTTAAATAAAGCAAAGCACCTATTTTAGGATGTGAATGTAAGTATAGTCTTGCTTTTAGTGCCAGAATATAAGACAATGAGAAAAAGTTTGAAGTAAAAAGGTGGAAATGTATATGCTGCTTACTAAAGACAAAGCAGTTGTTATGAGTTGGGATGGAGTAGGTGTAGTTCTACTGGCAAAATGCAAGCATGAAGACCTGCCTTGGAAGTGCAGAACCTGTGTCGAAAGGCGAGCATGATGCCATACCTGGGAAGCAGGGAAGTGTGGGGGTCAGAAGTAGGCAAGATCCAGGTCGGACTCAGAGACCCTGCCTCAAAGAAACATTGTGAAAGGTGTCTAAGCAATGACACTGGAGACAGTTCTCTGGCCTTCACATGCATTTGTGTGAGTGTGCATGCGCGGGCGCCACACATACACACATACACACACACATATGCACATAAATACACATGTTTATACAAACATGAATACACACATGCCACATGCAAATACATACACAACAGAGAGAGAGAGAGAGAGAGAGAGAGAGAGAGAGAGAGCACCTCAAGAAGCAGTGTGCACCAATGTAGCAGACAGCTGCCCCCCAAAAGATAAAGGCTAAGGCAAGGCCGTTGTTCCACTCAGGCACAGGAAGCTAAGAAGAACATTGTTCATATTCTATCAGAGAAAAATGTCTGATAGAGAACATCATGGTTGCTCTCTGAGAGCCTACCAGATACCTGGGGTACAGTGCAGTCATGGTAGGCAGAGGCAAGCAAGTCTATGCAAAGAGGGATGGGATGTGAACAGGCAGTCAAAGGCCAAACAAGGAAGAAAGCTGTGCCAGCTGGAAAGCAGGGGGAATTGTGCTGACACCTGTCTGTACTAGAGTCTGAGTGAGGCAAATTCGTAGAGGGGTATCCCTGAAACTTATGCATTTCCCCAGATAGATCTGTTTGGGGACTCAGAGGAAGGCTGGGGTGCTGGTGGGAACGTTCCTGGGTGGAGTGGCCGGAGAAGGGCCAACACTCTACAGGAAACATCCACTCTGGAGAAAGAAAGAGGGAAGATGCTTTAGAGCATAAGTGGTGAAATAATAATTTGGAAACAGAATTAGGTTTAGGGATATGTGATTCATATTAAACCCAGTGAGGCTGAGATTATAAAGTTCTAAAATACTGTTATTGTGATATCATCAATTATGAAAGGCACCAACTTTTTATACTAATAAAAGAAACAATGTTCCTAGTACCAAGGTAGCCCTTCCTTGTCCTTCCTTGTAAGAGTTCTTACTAGTGTAGCTGGCTCTAGGGTGGATTTGGGGTCTTTTTGAGCTCTGCACCAATTGCTCCTTCTCAAGTACTCAATGGCGAAGACTTTTATTTCTATTTACCCCTTCCAGGTAGGGGTAGATAATCATTGGCAATTATTGTCTGTACAGACAGATCCCCAGTTCTGGCTGGGCTGCTAGCTAACCTAATTAGAGAGGCTCCAGCCTCAAAGAAAAAACTTTCACCTGATAGTGACCACTGGCCTCTACACAAACACACACACACACACACGCACGCACGCACGCACGCACGCGCACACACACACACACACGCATGCACTCACGCACGCACACACACCCCCCACATGAACATGGATACACTCATATACACACACAAAGAGAATACTGTGTCTAATTCCATTTAGAACTTTTTCCACGTTTGTACAAAGCATGGCTCCTCACTGTTCTTACCTGTACTTTGGGAAGCAGGTCGTAGCAGCAATGTTGAAAAATGATTGTATTCTGTTCCACGTTTATTTTGAGTTGCAGGTGTTGGACAGTATATTCTGTCTCCACTGACCTCGAATATATTGTCAAATCAATCCTCCTAAGACTTGAACTTGACGCCACACTCACGATTTTTTGGTTACCATGTCCTCCTGGAAGTCAGCACAGACTATATTGAAAATTTCTGCAGCTCAGGATTTTCACTCAGTCAGCTCCGAGGTCAAAAGCAGGTGTAGAAGCAGCAGCTTCCCAGGGGCACCTTTCATTGCAGGAAGAGCAATGAAAGGTTACAAGGTAGAGTGGGAAAAATGCTTTGGCTAAACAGGAAAGGCACCTGTGAGACTGAGGCCTGCTCTGGAGACGCATTTTCCTCCTCCAGGAATGACTGTTGATATGCAAAGCAGAGATATCAAAGTAATTAGATTCAATATTGAATGCAGGTCTACATTAGAAATGTTTATAATTCCGCCACTCAACTCCTGTCATGCTCCTGCAGCAAGCCTGCCCTTCCTGCCCCCCAAATTAACATCTGATCACACCTCACCAAGGCCTGACACCCTGCTTAGGGCCTCCAGTCCGCAGGACTGTAGGGAAGGCCCCTGGTGGTATTTGCTTGTCTACTCTGTCTGATTATGTGTGACTCTGCTTGTGTGAAAAAAATACTTCAAAATTGGAGATTATGCCATAATTTGCTACACAATAAACTCTTCTTCTGATCCTCTATTTTTATGTTGCGAACATGTGCTTATATGAATAACGTTTTTTCAAGTGTGCTTCCCTTTAAAGCCTGTCTGGGTGCATCTCTGCCCCTTTCTCTGTCCCATCATTTTGTCCTTTATGTGAATCTGCTAAAACCTTAGGGAATATCGGGATTGATTGGTTATATAGTTATGAAACTTATTACATGTAGTTATTAAAGAAAGAGTACATCTTTGTATCCCTAAAATCCAATATGTTTTGTAAATGTTAAACTATATTTGAAATCTGAGACAATGTAGAAATCTTTTAAATAGAAAGATTTAAAGAGACAATTAAGGTGAAGAATAGCTTAAGAAAGGTCAAATAAAATGAAACAGGAAGTTGAGTTGACATACAAAATGCACATAAACTGACCTCAGTCTTGTCTATCAGTGAAAAGCTACTGAGAATTCTCTAATGATTCCCATTGGCAACAAAAGAAACTTCCTGAAGCTGCTCAGTGGCTAAACTGAAATTCCCCGAAGCATTTCATCCCTGAAATCCACTCTGTTGCACATGGTACTGTTAGGTAATAGCTAATCAAACAGTGGCTTCAGCAGTGGCATTACAGACACAGGTAGGATGCGCCTCCTTTTGTCGCTGCCCTAGAGTAAAGAGGCTCCTGAGATAGTATTAAATGCTACAAAGGAAAGAACAAGAATGTGGTGGTAAGAGAAGACACGAGAAACAGAGACCCACTCATTCACATACTCTGTTACCTTTAGATAATTTATATCATATCATTATTATACTATAAAACATTATATATTATATTATATTATATTATATTATATTATATTATATTATATTAATTATATTGTGTTATATTGTATTATATTGTATTATATATGTTATATCACATTATATTAATATTGCTAGAACTTTAAAAAGGAAAACAACTCCACACATACATTTAATTATACATTTACGGAGTTATAAGGTGGAAAAGGCATAGTCAAGCAACTGGTCATTTCAAACAGAAACAAAGTTTCGTTCTCAGAGACAAAAACCAAAAGTAACAAATGGTTATGGTCGCGGTGGGGCGTAGGTGAAGGAGGAGAAGAAGAAGAAGAAGAAGGGATGGAAACAAACGAATGAACAAGTGCCAGGGAGCAAAGTGCTAAAGATACTATTTTAAAGAGGCTTGCAAAGACTCCCCTCGGTGATCAGGTAAAAGCAGAGGAAAGACCAAAGGTACAGAAGAGCTAGGTTGTAGACAGCTTCCTAGTGCTGGACAAGATGCATAGCTGCCCTGCAGGGAGGATGGCTTTCTGCGCTGGTACCACAGGCGGCGAGGATGGATTGAGTTGTCTGTCACTGCATCTGCAGCATTTTAATCAGCTGGAACATGAATCAATAAACCTCTGGGGTAAAATCTCGGCCCTTCGATGGCCTTTCAGGGATCTTTAC